>SSNU01000201.1:31696-69313 GCA_012064415.1 Gyrodactylus bullatarudis
AATTACCGTCCGACACTTGAACCATGTAAAAAAAAGACTGTCCTCCATTCTCACTCACCATAGAAATTCATTATCAGACGAGAACTCTCCTTCGGAAACGACTACTCTCACCGATGCCTCCCTGGACGTCTCACCTGAGCACGCTGCCGCTGAGAGGCCTCGAAGTATTCCACCTGAACATATTGGCCGAGAACACCTCAGACGCAAGGCTCCCCTTCCTTTACGCTATCGAGAGGGAGGGTGTTGAGGAGTTATATTACCGCCATCGAGTTAAACAATAATCTATGTTTTAAATGATATTATTATAATTGTGTTGTTTATTGAAATAGAACCACTTTAGTGTGAATTTGAATATACGAGCACGTGAATTTCTTGTCTCTCTGAATCTTGAGTTATGAGTCGGAATGCCTCCTAAAGGTAGCAAACCGTGTCCCCCGCCTCAGGACACAACAATATTAAATCAAAGTCAGATTTAAACAGAACTATTTTAATATTGTATAATTTGATTTTGTTTAAGTTTGTCTGAAACCGATTTTGGCTCAGTTTTTGAATAAAAGACCCATCCTGAATCTGAACATCTGAACTTATGTCTGAACTAAATTTTAGTCGTTTGCCCAGTTTACCTGATTCTGAATCTGAGGACGAAAGTCAAAACAATTATTTTATGTCAAATAGCTTATTTCTTTTACAATTAATAAATATTATCATCTGAACATGTTCCGATGAAACGTTCGTTCGAAAATCTGTTTTCAAATTTTACTAAATATCCTATCACTCGGTGATGAAGAAGCTGGTTGACTCAATATATAAGGGGCTAGATTAGCAAGTCTAGAAAACAAATTTTAATTTGATCTTCACCATTTCAGTTTTATATTCTCCTCATTCAATTCTCCCCCATTCTGTTTCTCAAAAGCATCCTGTATGAAATTTATTGTAATCACTTTGTATATTTAGGTCTGAGCATCAGTAGAAACTTCAGTATCACAGTTGTTGCATTTGGCCTTTTTTCACCTTCCAACTCCTCAGAATGAGACCAGACTTAATTTCTTTTTCTTTTTCTTCTCATATTTTGAAGTCATGAGGTTAACGAATCATTGTAAGAAGAATTAGTCATTCAAGAATTATTGAATTAGCCTATCAGAATCGAGCATTACTAAGTACTTGCAATTAATTGGTCAATTACAATTACAGTAGTTATCAGATGGATGTGGAAAATTAACCCCCTCTTCTCTCTACCCCCAAAATATTTCAAATTTTTCGTGTTATCACTTGAAAGAAGGCATAATAATCATTTTTCAACCCTAAAATTCAGTTTCAGTTAATTTTTAGACCATTCAATAGATTTTAAATTCTAGATCAAAACCGTACAATAAACTGTATACCTTAGATTTAAAATAACCTTTCTATGATCAATTAAAGTTGATCATGCAATTGTGAAAAAATTTTTTTGATTATCATTTCTCTTTTTTCACAACCATAACAATTCATTGAACTGATAAATACTTGTTTTCTTAAGCCTTGATTGCTGCAATGCAATGCAATGTGGGTCCCTAGTTATATTGCACGGTGCAATTTATACCTTAGGCTTAGTCACTAAGGTCCTTAGTGTATTCTGGTTTCTACTTCCATGTCGTGCCTGTTCTGAGTAATTCCTAAATTTCGTTAGCCTTTTGCGAAAGATGCCTGAAATGTCTCATGTCCATATATGCTCTCAATTGCTCTGGATTCGAGGGCAACTCAAGATCCCAGAGTTTCTTGATTCTAGGTGGAGCTGTGAAAAACTTGCAACCCTTCAATTTATGCATTATGTTCTCTATTTTAGGCATCAATGATGCCGCATTATGTGGGACTTTTATCTACCATGAAGCTGAAACTATATCTAAGAAAATGAATTCAAGTGCTTAATAAAAAGGAGAACTTTATTAAATAAAATCTTTCGATACTTATAATACATACTATTAGACGAGAAAACATTATTAAAACGATTAGAATTTTTTCAATTTTAACAATACGATTAGAAGAAGCCTTATATGCAGCACGATAAATGCCATTATGATTACATTGAATTATTTAGCTTTGGAAGCCTTCTTCTTTGTGCTTGATTTTTTGACGGGTGATTTCTTTTCTTCTTCTTCCTCAGAACAACTTGAAATTTCTTCGTCAGACTTGACTTTTTTGGATTTCTTTGATTTTGGGGTATCGTCGTCGAAATCATCGACAGCATTATTTTCGTTGTACGAAACCTTGGATGCAGCACGACGAGGTGCTCTTTCTCTGGGAGCGACAGGCTCTTCTAAAATAATAAAGAGTAAAAGATGAACGTACTTGGAGCTTTTTTCTTTGTTACTTTTTCCTTGACAGCTTTAGGTTCTATAGATTTAGATTCCTCCTTTGGCTGGTCTCCTTTCGCTGATTCAGGAGTTTCAACGATTGTTTCTTTTTCCTCTGATTTATTACTCTTATTTTTAGACATATTTTAATGATTTTCAATAGCTGATTTTGTGTCGAGTAGCAGTATTTTAGCCTGTCTTTGGTAACTTATTTGAAGTTAAAGAAAGACGAAGAAAGAATTTAAATTAAACGCAATGCAATAATTTATAGTCAAACAAACTCAGAACTTAATTTAACTGTTGTCTGTTCTAATAAAATATTTGTCACAATTTCAATTTAAAAATTTATTAAATTTAATTTAACAAATTATTTAATAATTATTATTTTGTCAAATTGCAACCTGATTTTGGTTGTTGTGATAATCGTCTTGCTTCTAAGTAAGCTGATACCATCTTACTCCTAAGTTAGGAGTCCTAACGAATAATAAAGTTAATGCAGGAGAAAATAAAAAAGATGAATATTTATTATTGATTTTTTAAGCTTTTACATTCATTAACAATGTGTGACATATTGCTTGTCAAAGATCTCCTTTCTGGTGTTTTGCCACTTAGAAAAACATGACGCAAAGCATCTTTGGCAGTAATTCTTGCAGTGGGATTCGGTTCTAGCATTCTAAACAGTAAATCATAGGAAGAATTATGAAAAATATGATCTGAAGCTAATGCAATATTTTTCTTTCTAGATTTTCTCTCATGAATTTTCTTTTCTTGTCCTTTATAATCATTGGTATTTTGTTTTTTATTCTCATTTTCTTGAGCTTTATTTTCATAGTCCACTTTAAATCGTCTTTCATTTTTTCTTATATTGATGCATCTAGGGTGAACAAATGATAAATTTGAACAAACCTTTCCTTTAGGAAATCACGATACTTGATCTGTTTTGCTACTTCAGACATGAATAAGACTGAGGGTTCATCCTGCGGCAATGGATCAACCATCAGTCGCTTTCCTACAGATTTAGCCCCTTCTTTCATACGATTCGTGCCCAATAGATGACAGAACATGTGGAGAACATCCAAGTCATTATCTACCTTTACGAAGGGATATCTTCCCGTCAAAAAACAAAGAAATATAACCCCAACAGCCCATATATCAATGGCTACAGTTTGATGAACACATCTCATCATAACCTCAGGAGGTCGAAAACCCATTGTACCACCTCTTCTAGCTGCAGCTCCCGACTTTGGCAAAGATTTACATATTTTACAGATAGCTAATCTCTTCTCACAATTGCAGTCGTCTTCATTACGATTTGACTCCATAGTTAAGCTGGGAATGTTCATCGTGGTGCTGGCAAATACAGCACTTATTCCAGTATTACTTGTAGAGCTGGTTGCAGCATGACTAAGTCTGTTTCTATTATTATTCCCAATATTTATTGAATTATTTCTTTTGAGGGGATAGATATTTTCACCAAATATTCCGGTTGACATTCGTGGCATCTTCATATTTGGCATAGATTCTTTCCGTTCTAGCATTGATTTTCTGTGAGCAGAAAAGTCTTTACGCTCCCATTCCTCACCGACATCCCCAAGACACTCAGAATGAGCTAGGCCGAAATCAACCAACTTGAACTCCTTCGTTGTTGCATTATACAAAAAATTTGAAGGCTTAATATCCCGATGAATGATGTCATTATGGTGAATAAATGCCAGTGCTCTGAGAAGATTAATCATGTAACGTTTTATATCTTTTTCATTAAAAGACAAGTAATAATCTGAAAAATTGTCATGATGAAAATGGGGCATAAGAAGAAAAAGATGATCCTGTACTCTAATTGCAGCAAGTAATTCTATCACATTGTATTTACCACCAACTTTCTTCAGAATCCGGAGTTCATTTTCAATTCTTTTTAAATCAATTGTGGGTATAATCATTTTAAGGGCAAACGTTTTATCACAGTGCTTTGATTTCACAGTGAATACAGAAGCAAAAGTTCCCTGACCACATTTATCAATTATATCGAAATGATCGGTAATTTGATTTATGGACTTGATGTAGTCTAAAGATCGAACTGCACTAGTCATAATAAATATTTAAAATGAAAATATTTCAAAACTTGAATTATTTGACCATGGACCGTAGTAAAACCAAATTAAACGTACTAGTGAGTAATTTGTTTGTATATGCTTCAAATTCGACAGAAAACATTTACTAATTGCTTTCGTAGACAGATTTTAGCATTAAAATATTCATCTAGTAAGATATGTTTATTATTTAGTGACTACTAAACGTACACAGCCTGTTTGGAAATCTCCATCATCTTCAGATAAAAGTGAATTACCCAACATAAAGATTTACAATAGCCTTACATCTCAAAAGGTATTTATTTTAATTCTAAAGTTTCAGGAAAATTTTGTTCCTCTTGAAAAAAACAATGTTAAATGGTACTCATGCGGACCAACAGTTTACGATTCATCTCATATGGGACATGCGAGAACATATATATCCTTTGATATTTTGAGAAGGATCCTAAAAGACTATTTCAAATACAATGTTTGCTATGCGATGAACATAACTGACATTGATGATAAAATTGTCAAAAGAGCCAGACAGAAGCACCTCATCACGAGCTACAAGCAAAATATTCCTGAAAGAAACGTTCTCTTGAATGATATAAAAGAATCTCTCAAAGTAGTTTATATTTAATTACCATGTTTAGTTGCTCAAAACAAGGTCTGCTACTGAACCTGAACCAGAAAAGAAAGATTATCAAAACCAGCTATATGATAAAATATCAAAATTTATTGAAAGCGAAGATATTTTTATAAAGAATGTCGATGAAATCTTTTCCATATCCCAAGATATTCTTTCAGACTATTTGGATAAATTGAAAGGTGCTGAGATAACAGATTTGAAAATTTTCAAGGAACTTGCCTCACATTACGAGAAGGAATTTCATACTGATATGAGGAATTTAAACGTGAGTTATTTAGATTTTCCAAAATTTTTTACATTATTTAAAAAAAAACTCTTTCATTCAAAAGATTTTAGATGCAGATCGAATAGTCAGAGTTAGTGAATACGTTGAAAAGATTATTGAATTTATCGAGAGAATTATTGCCAATGGTTACGGTTATGCTAGCAAATCTGGTTCAGTATATTTTGATACTCTAAAATTTGATAATGATCCCTTACATTTCTATGCAAAACTTGTACCAACAGCCTTTGGAGATATGCAAAAACTCTCCACCGGCGAGGGAGATTTAGGAGAGACTTCTGAAAAGTTGAATGCGTGTGATTTTGCCCTGTGGAAGGCATCCAAGCCAGGTGAACCATATTGGCCAAGTCCATGGGGCAACGGCAGACCAGGCTGGCATATTGAATGCTCAGCTATGGCAAGTGGTATTTTCGGACCCATGATGGACATACATTCTGGTGGTGTTGACTTGAAATTTCCACATCATGATAATGAATTAGCCCAGTCTGAGGCCTATCACAAGAACGACTCTTGGGTATCGTACTTTTTGCATTCGGGACATTTGACGATAAGTGGATGCAAAATGTCCAAGTCTCTCAAAAACTTTATCACGATACAGGAAGCACTGAAAAGAAATTCTGCACGTCAGTTGAGAATCGTCTTTCTTAAACATTCTTGGCGTGAAGTCTTGGACTACTCCCCAGACACAATGACAGAAGCAGTTAACTTGGAAAAATCTCTCTATGTAAGTAATTTTATCTTTATTCTGATTGGCTACTAAAAGGAAATTTTTAATTGGACAAAAGTCTTTTTAGCTCCTTTATTAGAAATAAAATCTATAAAAAATATTTATTTTAACTAAAAGAGTCTGAAAATAAAATTATTCAAAATGATAAGAATTTTTGATATTCAAGATAGAGGGTCTCTATTAGAGGCTTTCTGTAGTCTAAAATAAGCCCAAAAGTTTAAACCCTTTCAGGTTCGAGTCTATTTAATGACTTTTGAAATTGAATACGAATACATATTCGGAATCTGAATGAATTATAGATGAACATTAAAATCTTGAATCATCTGAAAACCTTTTCGTAAAATATTTTTTCGACACTTCTTTATCTACTTTCAAGCGACTGGACAAGTAATTTTAAGATATTTTTTATAAATAAGGTGAATTTACTGATGAAATAACTTTTGGTCCAACTTTTTTGGGGTAAACAAGCTATTTAATGGTGTGTATCTTTTATTTATATATATCTTTATTTCTACGAAAAATTTTAGATTTAATATTTTGGCGCAAATATGGGCCATGAATCTAAAAGGGTTAAGTTCGTTTCATTACTATTGTTATAAATTGACCTATTCTAATGGTAAGTAAATGAATGAATATTTCGGTAACAGTTCAAAAGAAGTTCAGCGAAAATTTTCTTTTTATGGGGGATGACTGCTATGACCAGTGGGGGTTATTCAGAATTTTTTTGTTTTTAAATTGAAAAATCAGATCTAGTATGTCTTTTTACGTAAGTGCATATAAAAGTAATTTCAAATTTAGTATTTCCTTGAGTTCTGTTTTCAAACTTAGTATGTTCTTTGCTCGACATTGCTTTATGTTTTGCTTTTAAACTTAATTGAAAGTAAGGTTTCCTTGGCGAAGAGTTAGGAAATATGATCTAATCCAAATTTTTCATAAGTATTTTTGCTATATAATCATGAGCCTCTTATTTAATTTCTTTGAATAGGTTTATTTGGCATTTTTCACTTTAGCGATAATCCACAAGTTCTTATTTAAACTGATTTTGAACCTTCACTTAATATTTTGCCGAATATAAAATGAGCTAAATGAATTGTGACTTTTTGGAAGTTCTAATTTATCGGCTTTGATAAGACCTTTTTCTTTGTCTGAAAATATAACATCAGGTCGTCCATTGACTTCAACACATAATTAGAGATGATGAGAAAAATACGGTATCTCCAATACTTTTCATACTCAGTTAGTAGAAGGTAAAAATCCAAGGTGAATATTTGACTATTCCCATCAATCCCAGACGCCATTAGTAGCCTATTATATTGTTTCTTTATTTGATATCCGTCTACAGCAATAACTGGTAGTCCATGTTTGAATGTAAATCCTTTTTCAAAACTTCCAGAAATTTTTTACCCTTTTTTAGATTATACAAAAATTCTCAAAATTTGCTAAGTTAAAATTAAAAGCTTATAAATATCTGATTATAATCCATTTCGATTATTTAAGTCCTTTACTACCTCACCTAAATAATAAACAATACTTATAAGTATACTAATTAGTAATTGAAAGAATGCAATATCGGTTCTTACACATGTTTGATCCAAACTTTGGTTCCTATAATTCAATTATCTCTATCTCCAGATTCCAACCTCTTTGGATCCTTAGATATGCCTTTATAATTAAAAATCTTTATCAATTCATCAACCAAAAAAGAAACATGGGTACCGAAATTCACTGATTGTTGCAGAAAACCCTGTAACTTATTCAATGAATATGACCTTATCTATTCACAATTTCTTTCAAAAAATGAAACACACCAAAAGTTTGAAAGCAAAACAGAAAGCAAAAATACTAATTTTGAGCAAAAACATACTAAGTTTGAAAACAGAACTCAAGGAAATACTAAATTTGAAATTACTTTTATATGCACTTACGTAAAAAGACATACTAGATCTGATTTTTTCAATTTAAAAACATACAAATCCTGAATAACCCCCCTTGGACATACTAGTTTTGCAAATGCCCCTTATCAGAATATACCTAGGATACACCGAATTCTCCATATTCACCTGTATGCCAATAGTCCAAAAAAAAGTTCAGTAAAATTATTTGATTTACTTAATAATAATAATAAGATTACAATTTTAAAACTAATTTTTTTATTTTGGAACGATAATGGAAGATAGGAGAACGAACGAATAATAAGTGATAAACGTTTTATTTCGCCGGGTCTCTTCAGACTTAACACCGGGCTTTGATTATATACTATTACATTGCAAATATTTCTGCTCTTCCATTTCTGAGTTCCTTTCTATCCAATGGAAGAGCAGAAATATTTGCAATGTAATAGTATATAATCAAAGCCCGGTATTAAGTCTGAAGAGACCCGGCGAAATAAAACGTTTATCACTTATTATTCGTTCGTTCTCCTATCTTCCTTATGTGTGTAGACTCCAGTAATAATAATTTTTTATGTTCTAACATTGTAATTGGTTCTTATTTTAATTTCGGTTTCTAATTGGAACCCAATTTACCAATACTTCTATTTCTTGAGTAATGTTGATCAGATTAGTTGCTTTATTGGGAATTTGAATCTTACACAGTAAAAAAGCTTCATCTTTAATTATAATTAAATTATAATTTAAAAATCTTCATGCCGTATAATTTTAGATTTATCTACAAAGCCTATGTTCTTATAACGAGTTGATTAAATATTAAACTTGAATATTTTTAAATAACTAGAAATACAATCATATGAGAATTTAATAACTTTTCAAATAGGATTTCATTTTCAATGCCAATTACCTGACAAGAATATTGATCAGTAGAAATTCTGAGAATACAAAATCATCCGACAGTCAAGTATCCAAAAGATATTATGAGCTGAATAAAAAGCTGCGTACATCAATTCATACAAATCTTTCTGGTGAGCTTGTGTATTTTTATGAATATTTCATATTCTATGTCCAGTATTGTTATTATTCTTTTAAAACTATATGTCGCTGATTTAAGCTAGATTCTTTTTTCTCTCTATTTTATTTAAGAAAGCTATAGAAAACCAGCATATATCAATGTGATAAAATTGATTCATATCAGTATTCGGTAAAATATATTTTAGCTCTTTCATTGGTTCATTTTAGGGAATTTTTTTCTCTTCTATTTGATCTAATACAACTGATATATGATAGATTTTTATTAGTTCAATTATTTAAAATAGTAACAAAAGTAATTATGAGAATCTGGAATGAATTGAAGAAGATACATGCATATTTGCGAAAGCTTCATGTTTTTGAAAATTAATAAGTCAATCTGAAATCTGGCTCTTAGAGGGAGGATAGTGTATAATAAAATAGAGAAACCACTCCCTTGTCTGAGATTGTATCTCGATTGAGTAGTATGAATTTTTTCACTGAAAAGGGATCCTGCAGCTACTATTCCTCTCAGCCATAAAAGATGCATATTAGCCATTTGTATCAAATGTTGAGGTAGTTGACATGAAGTTGAGGATTTATCATTTTTATAAGAAACTCAATCAAGAACTCGAGAATAATCGAACATGTTTTAAAATCCAGATTTTCAGGCAAACCTTAATAAAAGAATGAAATTTCTTGTTGTTGATTTTAACGTACTTCAGATCACAATTAGTCAGGAGGATCAAACATGCTAATAGGATAGAAATCTACCATTATAATTATAATTAATACTTTGGGATCATATAAAATTTTCAACTCCTAAACAATCATACAGGTCAAGATATCAATGTTTCACTTTCAGGAAATTATCGTGACTTCTTGATTATTTTTCTGAAAAAGTTAGATTTAAATTTATTTTATTTTCTAGATTAAAAAGTTTTTTAATT
Organism: Gyrodactylus bullatarudis; assembly: GCA_012064415.1. Lineage (NCBI taxonomy): Eukaryota > Metazoa > Platyhelminthes > Monogenea > Gyrodactylidea > Gyrodactylidae > Gyrodactylus > Gyrodactylus bullatarudis. The sequence continues at coordinate 41,605 of SSNU01000201.1, forward strand.
TTCATAATGAAAATCTAGATTTTGAAAAGTAACTGATCGTTCTTGAGTTCCAGATTAAAATTTAATAAAATCAGGAATTCCTGTCTTCATATCAGCTATATTTTTACGCATAAATCTTTTCACTCTAAAAATTAATCGTGTTTCATTTTGATAAATATTCAATACTTAAAGAATTACTCTGAAGGAAAATATAAGTTTTATTCTTCAATCATCACCAGGAATTTCACCAAGAAAGTAGACCAATTTCGAACCAAAGTAACAAACAGAAATTAAGATACAGAAGAACCTATTGATTTTAATTTTGAATTTTGAAAATCTTAATATTCTGGAGTGAGAAATTATCAGCAATGTTATGCAGATAAATTCTCATTGACTTGGCTACAAAAAATCATTCGTGCAATAACTAATCTTCCTAGTCATATATGGTCATGATTAAAAATTAATTATTAAATTTTTTAAGCTTTCATAATCAATAGCACTCTCAGTGTAAAATTTGATTGATTTTGTGCATAAATTACAGTAACACTAACGACTTTTTTTCTTTTTCCACAGTTGAGAAATGGATTTTTTTGTTATTGAAAAACTACTTGACACTCCTTTATTCGTTTGCTTTAAACTATGTACATGTAAGTCCTTGTTCTCACGTATTGTTGTAAGGCTTCAAGTAATCTATGTAGGTTATTTTTTAACTATGTGCGTTATGGTTCTTGAAAAATATAAATTAAAAATTTGAGGATTCCTAGAAACTTGAAATTTTTAACGATATTTAGTAGTCAAAAGAGAGATTAATTACAGAAATTTAAGCAATAATTCGTATTCTATCTTCTAAGTGGCCATAAAATAACAACAGACTTAATTCTTTTAGACATAAGTTTTAGAATTTGTTACTGATTTGGTAGCTCGTTAATGTCACAGTACTTAAATTTCCTTTCATACATATTCTTCACAGTTTCTTTCTTATAAGCTTTTCGAACGTAATATTCAAGTTCACATTTAAATTTATTTGTACGGTTTTGACGAAATTTTCGAAAGATATTCATGAACTCTGGGAGTTTGTTTAATACAATAGTTCATGTAGAACCACATTGAAATCTTCTTTATTTGTTGATTTGGCAGCTTTGAGCAGAAGAAAGTTTGAATAATTCATGGGGTAAAAAACTTTGCTTGGCTCTTGAGTCTGGTATTTTGTATTCTTTCTTCATTAGAGAATAGAATATGATCTCTATAGTATGATGTGCCATGTTTACCTAGGAAGTGTGAAATCATTGTTATTAATGGATGAATCTATGGTATATCATAGTATGTTTGTCTATTTCTCAAGTGTAATCTGTCATTTTGCTGAAAATGTTCTCATCTTTGCACTTAGCCCTAGTCAAAATATTCCTATTCGGTCGGGAAAATATTGCCAACTGGTCTCTAGATGTAGAGCTAATGCACGAAAATTTCAGTTTTTAATTTGTAATTCTTTTCAAAATGTTGAATTAAATCCACTAGTCTTACTTAAAATTATCCCCATCCCTATATATTAGGTTGCATCATATGTTATGAGATTCCAACTTTGATCAAAAATTACATAATCAAAAATTCGCTTTAGAATAACAAATTATACATCAAAATGAAGAAAATTTATTTCTCTTTTTCTTTAAATAAATCTACTTATTCATAATTCACGAAACAATGAGTCTTAATGACATTTTCGATATCAAAGATATTCGAAAGTTAATCGCATATGAGTTTCTTCAGAAAACTGGACCATCAGAGACTTTCAGGAAACTTGAATCTTGTTTCGGAGATCGAATAAAACGTGCTACTGTATTTCGTTGGTACTCAAACTTCGTAGAAGGAAAGATTTCAGTGGATGATGAATCAAAATCAGGTCGACCTTCAACCGTTGATAACTCTTTGATTATTGAAGCAGTTGAAGAGCAACCATCGTCATCTTCAAGAGCAATTTCTTCTGTTTTGAATGTTAGTCAGTCTTCAGTTCTACGTGCTCTGAGAGAGGAGAACTTTACAAATTCATTCGACAAATGGGTTCCCCATGACCTCAACGAATCACAAAAAAGGAAAAGAGTTGAAGCCTGTCGAAGACTCTCTCACAGACTCAGTTATGACAATTTTCTGAAGAATATTGTTACAACAGACGAAAAGTGGATCTATCTTCAGGATCAGAGTCGAAAAAGGTCTTGGAAACGAGTTGGGGAGAAAGCAACTCAACCCTCTCCAAACAGGTTCTCGAAGAAAGTTATGCTCACAGTTTTCTGGACAAGAAAAGGAGTAATCCACTATGAGCTTATGGATTATGGTCAGACTGTCACTTCTCAAAGATATCTAGACTCATTAAGGCAGATGGTTGCCAAATTGAAGGATAAATTCCCAAGATTTGGAAGGATTTCATTCCAACAAGATAACGCCCGACCTCATCTGGGAAGAGATGTCAAAAATTTTTTTCAAGATGAGAATATCGATGTCATAGAACATCCTCCTTATAGTCCTGACTTAGCCCCGTCAGATTATCATCTTTTCAGGTCGATGCAACACTTTTTAAAGGGGAAAAAATTCCTCAACAAAGGAGAAGTCGAAAATGGCCTTATCAACTTTTTTGATTCAAAAAGTCAAGAGTTTTACGCTGATGGGATTGATCAGCTTCCTATTCGTTGGCAGAAATGTATTAATTCTGCTGGAGAATATTTTGATACCTGATTTTTCTCTTTTTTATGCAGATTTTTGAATATATTTTTTTATCTCTAAAGTCTCATTTCTTTTGACGCAACCTAATATTTATCCATTAAATTAAGGAAAAGCCTCATGAAGAATTATTATCCTCACCAAAATCCATCTTTAATTATTTTTTATCTCCAAAAACTGGAAATATTGTATTTAATCAAGCCAGGTTACCATAGAAATTTCTATAACTATCCAAATGGAATATACCCTTTTTCAATCAATCTTTTTGTCAGAGATATATAATTTTTTCTTATTTTTTTCTGCTTATCAAGTTTTACTACTGTATTGAATGTAAAAATTGAAATTGAAATATTTCAAGGGTCTTCAATTTCTGTATCACTAAATGTTTGATTGGTTAAATAATTTAGAAAACAAAAGAATCTTTTTAACTAAATCTAAAAATTCTACTATTACAGTAGTAAAGAAATATATTTAGACATATAAATAGACATACTTTATTTCTCACTTGGGAGTTCTCGTCTTGATTGTTTTCATTTTATTCAAAAATGATGGATTGAATTAATTTGAAGGACTATAAATTTATTAATATCCTGATACGACTTTAAAAAAAGGAGCTATAGGTATTCTAATTATTGTTTTGAATCTCTAATTTCCTTCTGATACTCCATGAAAATATATTTGGGCATCTATTGATCAATGATCAGTGATCATACTATGGTATTTTAAGCTGAATATCCCAAAAACTAATCTTGGCCATCATCTTGTTGAAGAACGCACGAGTATTTGCCAAGTATCTTGTCAGAAGTGTCATCTTCTCTTTTGACTTCATTGCAATTTTGAATAATTTTTTGTTTATCGTTTAAATCGTTAGGATCAGAAAATTTGAAAAGGTTCATTCTTTTTCTAATCATAACTGTAAATATATACATGATTTTTCTAAACTGATAATTCACTAGGTGATATGTTCCCAAAGCAGGTGGCAGTTAGGCTGCCTGATTAAATGCGTAGAGAATTCAATAATAATTCTTGTCAAGAATCAATTTAGACTTTATTATCTCTCAGGAAGAAATCCTTAATATTCTTTAATTTTTCTGCAAACTGCAAATAGGTTTTCTTGTCCTAATTGGAATTAAAATGTAGGAATCAACTTAAAAAATGTTATAGCATATTTAACTTAAAATTTGTTATGTATTCCATATGAAAATCTTGAAAGATGGATAGTAAATGGGACCAATTATCCTAATGAAATCGATTAATCATGGAAAAAAGGATCATTATATCAGTAAAATAGACCACACATCATCTTCCAATTCAATCTATTATCTTAATTACAACATTTCAATCTATAGATTGATGATACCTATTATAATACATATTCTTCTTCTCTCTTGTATTCCTAGTTAAAACATGTATTTTCTTGTAGACAATTTTGAGACTCGCAATGTCATTACCAATATCCTTCAATACATTTCCGATATGAATACAGAACTATCAAAGAATACTGTCGATTCAAAGAGCCAGGAATTGGAAGTTACTGCCAAAGCATTTGTCACAGGTGCTAGGATGATTGTTCAAACAATGTCAATGTTTGGCGCTGCAGATAACATCGGTTTCTGTCAGCCTGGAATAACTTTTGATAATTTGGAGGACTTTGAAATAACCTCCATCAACCCGAATCAAGTCCCTTGGATTTCATTAGATTCATTCACCACCGAATTGTATTCGGAAATTATGATAGGTGTTGAAAAGTCCTGTCAGGATTTCACGCAGTCATTGACTCAATTTAAAGGTTAGTTGATCAAATCTGCCAAAATATACAAGAGCTTAAAAATTAATTTTTTTCTTCTATTTAAATTAGCATTACTAATTCTAGTATTCTTATTCTTAACCCTTAAAGTCCCACAGTGATAGTTCTATTATTCATTCAAGCCTCAAAAAATACCCGTTAACCATCCATTCGATAGGAAATTTATTAATCTCCTGGTATTCGCAAAGATCTTGGCTCCATCATTCGTCAAACTCGGGCTTTACCAATTTAAAGAGAGTTGATTTTTTTCAAAAAATTAATTTTTGTGTAAAACGTTTTCTATTGAAAACCTACTTCCCAGGGTCATAGATAAAAAGTAAGATAACTTTTTACCGAGGAATCATACCTCTAGAATTGAAATATCCAATCGCCTGAACTCTAACTGCTAAAAATACTAAGATAACCTGTTTTTGGACAATTGTAGATTCGTAATCAGCGTATTCCCAAACCATAGGAAAGACAAAAGATTGAATGCGAGTCATGAAAAAAAATTCTCTGGGACTTTGAGGATTAATTTTCCTCCATAATAGGATAAAATTCATGTTAAGAAACAAATTCTTTTCTTATTTAGATGAAAAAATTGAACAAGTCATCCATCAATACAAATCAAAGATTGAAGCTGTTATTGCCAAAAGTGAGTTTTTTAGTTTCAGAATATTTTCGCTAATTTAAGATATCTAAAATAAGTCTACAATAGAGTTTTCAAGTTATTGCCCATTAGGGGTAGACCATCAAAATCAAAAAACTACAATATTGCAAAGCTTGAACCATCATTAGAGAGATAATTTCATGCTGAATCCGAAGATGTCAATTTTGTCAGCTTGAGCAAAAGAAAAAACCTGTGAATAATGTCTTCAAATAGCCTGAAATTGAGGCTAAAATCACAAAGTTTAATGTTACTACTTAAAAGCAGAATAATCTTTTCCAAAAAAATCTTATGACTCAAGATAATTTCAAGACTTATAACTGATGACTCAAATAGTTTTATCGAAACATTTTTTATAAACTTCAAATAGAAAGCTTTAGATATTTTTTCATGTTATTAACAAGAAAATAAGCATACAGTCGAGCCATGGATATAATGCATGTTAGGCGAGCACTCAAGACTTAGTCCATCTGGTAATTATATTTTGACTACTTAGTCTATCTATATTTTTATTCAAGAAATTTTACAGTATAATTCCCAGGTTTTTTCTTCTTCTTAGACTTATACTTTTGTATACCAAAATGAATATTTTCAAATATAGGATAAGTTGAGACCTCAAGCCCTATTGCCCATTCTTGTTCTAATTTTTAGGTGTTACAAAATAAAGAATAGAAAAATTTTACAGAAGCAATGCTTCAATGTCTACTGCATTTGAATTGAGATAGATTTTTTTCCTACAAGGGGCTGAACTAGGGGCTGAAAACTCTATTGTAGAATTTTTTAAGATGGGCAATTTAAATCAGCTATCATTGAAAAAAAAATAAAATAAAAATGTCCAATTTGTAAGACTATTCAATTTATGCCAAATTCACACCTTATAAACTTAGAATCTGGGTTTCATTCTCAACATTCTGATTTGAACAAAAAGATAAAATTCTTTCTCATTATTCACCTTTCATTTCAAAAAGATACAGCAAGTAAGGATGCTGAAAAAGACTTGTGGCCCATTGCCAATCAGGGAATGTTACTGCTAGCTGAATATCGACAAGCAATCCGTGAATTAGCACAAGGCAACATAATTGAAGACAAGACCAAGAAAATTTCCCTACTCAAAGCCTGTGATAATTTAAGAGATGACCTTTTACCCCTCTATAATATCCGACTTCAAGATAAAGCCTTGAATGGTGGCAATGAGGCTGACCTACCAGCCATCGGTTACATACCCAAATGGATTCTTTCGGATATTAAAAAGGATAAAGAAAAGGTAATTTTAAGTCAAAGAATAATCATCCGTTATTCCTTATCATAAACATGTGTTTATGAGAGATTCCTAATTACATTACACAAGGCTGTAATAAATTGAGGCAATTCATCAACTTTTCTTTCCTTTTTAATGATGAAAAAGTCATCACAAAGATTTACAAGTCAAGTGGATAGCTCTCCTTCCACTGATTGCTTTACTTAAAAAGAGAAAATTTACTTTGTGTAATCTAATTTTTCCTTCAAACTCAATCAGCTAATGAAAAAAATTCTTGCTCAATTTCTCTTTTGTTCATTGGTGAGATAATTTGAAAATACAATCCAACACCTAATAGATACAGGAATGATGATCAATTTTAGTTTTAATCTATTAATGAAATAATTCATCTAAAATTAGTAATCAAGAGTTCAATGTGAGGTATTCTTCAAGAACTCGTTTGAGTCAACTATAGTTTAATCTATGAAAACCTGATTTTTAATCTATCTTAGACCGATGAGAAAAAGAAGCAAGAAAAGGCAGAAAAGGAGAAGCTTTTGAATGAAATGGCAAAAATTAATCCAAAAGAAATGTTTCTCAGCAAGACTGACGAGTATTCCAAGTTTGATGAAAATGTAAGTTCTCTCTGATATGAAAAACTGTTTATAAATTTCGTGTAATTTTATCATCCTTGAATTTTGTCGATTTGTACACTAATTTCGAGAGTCTTTTTCTAATTTCATCTATTTCGTTTCCTTACTTTTTTTATTTTTGATTTACAATTCTCTTATTTGTTAGATCAGTAGATAAGTTGTTTTTTGGAAATTAATAAAATTACTAAAAAATTCTTGTAGCAATCAAAGTTTTTTAGATTTAAGTAGGTCAGAGGAATAGTTTCTAAATGATTTTTTGGGAAATAACTTGAATCTATTGATCCTGCATTGATTACGGAATTTAAAGTGAAAATCTTTCTCTAGAACAAGACTACCACTTGAATTATTTAGTGTGAAACTCACCTCAAATCATGAAAGAGATCGATAATAATAATTTCTCATCTATCCAATATAAATCATTAAATATCACTCGTAGACAATAAAAGTTTTTCATCTTTTGATCATTTTAACAAATCGTGATCTGACTTAATTAAAACTTGATTTCATTCATAGTGTGTGTACATGAAGAGTATCCTGAGGAATTCCCCCTTATTCAAGTTCTTTGATTATTTTCTAACAAAGATAAAATTTAAATTGCTAGCCTGCTTCTTGGTCGTCTTCTCGTTTAAAATGAAAATATTGATCTTTGCTATCTGATCTGTACTACATCCGGAATCATAAAGATTAAATGTTTTTTTCATATTTTTTAGGGAGTTCCCACTCATGATGCGGAAGGGAATGAGTTGACAAAGAGTAAAGTTAAGAAATTAATCAAACTCCAAGAAGCTCAAGAAAAGAAGCATACCGCCTGGCTTGAAAAGAATAAGGCCGAATTCAATGTTCTGATTTAATAATACAATCATTATTAATTTATTGACTTGGATAAAATATTCTTTTATTCTATAATAATTAACAAGCTCTAATTAATTAATTAGCTTTATACTAAAGTCTAGCCACCTTTGATGAAAAATTAATTGGAATTTTGTAAAAAATATATTTAAAATTGAAATTTCTTGAGGATGAAAGGCAATCAAAGTCAAGGGTTGAATTTAATTTCGGTTCTCAGCTAATTCTCTCCAGGATTGTAAACCTGGCCAATGTAAATTGGGCATTTTGACAAATTACTCATCACAACAAACATAAAGGGATGGTTCATGTTGAATTGCAAGGTATCGTCATTTTCAATATCGAAAGCATTTTGACTTGCACTCTCGTTCATGTGACCGAAACCTTTTTCGTCGATTTTGACTTCCATTTTTTGATAAATGTTATCAATCTTGAGGTTCTTCTGATCACAAATCCCTTGAAATACTTTTTCGTTGGTGAAGAAATCAGAAAATCCGATATTCTCAAAGGTCCCTTTGAAACTTGACTCAGAGGAGAAAGATATTCTCGGCATGTTAAGTTTTATTTTCTTTTGCTCAAACTCCAGTTCAATAAGGCTTGTTGCAAACTCCATCAAAGATTTACTGAATAAAGTATTTTTCAAATGACCAATTCCATCATGCTTATTTGGCAGAGCAAAGATGATGAAAATACTACAGAATCGAATGATTAATTTATCTTGATCTGAAAGGATATTATTCGAACTCACTCTGATTCTTTGAATTCTACATTGATGAATTTTGCATTAAAGTTTTCCGATTCACAATATTCAAAATTTCCGATGGTTTCCATAGTCTCTATTTGAATTTTGTTGCCAGTGAGTAGTGTAAAATCGGCCAACTTTGTTGCATTTGTGATGAACTGATTCAGCCAAGTTGCTATAATTAGAGTAAGAAAGGTAGTAGACTAGATCGATTTAAGAAAAATTCAATGTATGATGTAATCAAGTGATTGAGACTAACCCGAAATTGTAGAAGTTGTTGCAATCATAATTTCACTGCATGATTCCACTATATTTTTGTTTATTTCATTTTTATCCTTGAGTTTCAACTTGTTATTTATAAAATCTGTAGTTTTAACATGGTGAAAGTTGACGGATGCCTGATCAATCGTTAGATTACTCGGGATTTTTATAGGAGTTATATTGTCGCCACCAATTGCAATGAGTGTTCTACTTTCGTAGCCTTTGCAAGTTTCGCTTAGGGACGAGAAGAATTTAATTGTGTCATTTATCTCAGGGTCAGCTGGGATTCCAAGTAATTTTTCGCGTAGATCTGTGAACTCCGGTTTTAAGTATTCCAGCAGAGGAATGATGGATACAAATGGTTCATATGGAGAAAATATTTTATTCTCCTCACAATTTCTAAGATTACACTTTATACATTCAAGGATAAATTTGTCTAAATTATCGAAATTTTCAGCCATTCAAATTGATTTCAAGGTCAAAAAGTAATATTTTCAAAAACTTAAAGAATCAAGATTTGGTTATGAGAAAAATTACTTTATTTGTTTTGAAAACAAGTTGGAATTAATTCAAATAAATTTTATGATGAATCCATTTCTGCTTTCAAGTCAAAAACGCATTCAGGAAGATAATAAGTATCAAAGTACCAATATCTGCTAGCTAAATTTTTCCATATCTCAGGATCACTGACATCAATTTTTATGCTTTTAAATTGACAAGAAAATCCAAGTCTAAGAAATAATATCATAATTACGACTTACTGGTTTAATAAAAGCTTCATAGTTTCACAAGCAACTCCATGAAAGAATACATTGTCAGGGCATAATCCATTATAATAAGAATATCTACCGGTATTGGGCTTGAGTAATTTGGGAAGAAACTCGTGAAATTGTCGCAAATCAAGATCATCTTCAGCATAAGTGTCGAAGAAAATTCCATCAAAGTGTGGCCGTTTACCTTCTTCAATTTCCTTAATCATTTTAGGGATGCAATCTTGCCAGCGACCAACAGCTATTTCAACACCCTCTTTAGAATCAAAACCAGTTTCTTTGATATTCTTCAGAACTTCTGGATGGGCTTCTATAACCACATGTTTTTTGGGTTTATTTTCTTGAATAAAACCATCGACAATTCCCATTCCATAACCAACGTTCAATACAGTCAAATCTGCAAGTTTTTCTTCCTTATCACTATGACAAATAAAATTTGCGTGTCTTTGCATCAAAGGTTTTTCCCATGACATCATAACAGCTAAATTAGTTGATTTATCGGCAAGACATTCATTTTCATTGATATATTCCAATTTACTAGAAAGATAAGAGGCATTTAAGACAGTTGGCTCGTTTCTATTAGGATTCTTCTGTTTCTCAATTTTATCTGGATTGCTGAAATCAATCTTTGATAACAATAGCTCAGACGTAACTGCAAAGTTTAATAAAAGATCGATGATTTCTTGATGTCCATTCATTGCAGCATAATCTCCAGCACAGAGATATTTTCTATCAACAGCATTCCAGGGTGCACTATTATCGAGTAAAAGCTGGACGATTTCTTTGTTTCCATTTCCCGCAGCAGCCATGAGGACACTCATACCTGTTTCAATGTCTTGAAAACAAGGATCTGCGGCATCTTCATCTAGCAGTTTTTTACAAATTTCAAAATCTCCTTCGGAGGCAGCTAGAAGAAGTTTAGTATCATTTGGATCAGGTTGGTAAAGGGACTCGTCGGTTTCCTCCATATTCTCATCGTTCTTACGCTTTAGACAATTTTCCGTAATAGTCATGTTTATTTTGAAATAATGGAAAATTTAAATAATTTTCTAAATATTGATTTCCATCTATGTTGTTTTAAAACATTTCACATCTTTAAATAAAATGCAAAATTCTGAGGCCAAAATCCAAAGAGATAATCCTGGTAAAAATTTTTCTAAGGGAGCACGTATTGAAGCATCTAACCAGTTTAGAGGTAATTATTTAATTGTTTATTTTAGTAGATTTTCCTGATTTATATGATGATTCAACCATTATTATAAGATAATAATAAATTTTTAAAACTTTTTCAATCTTAATTAATTCATTTTTCTAATGAGGGCTGAAAATTAATTAATTAATTAAACCATTTTCTAGTCTCATGCTGATCAATTTGTTGAAGGATTTCTACAGATCTGGTCAATTAAAGCCAAAACAAGTTCTTGATCACTATTTCAGAAAGTGTAAATCAAGCCATAGCTCTTCTCTTATAACTCTCAATGAAAATTACTATTCAGATGAAAAAGACAATTTCGAGTTATTTGGAATACCTTTTATAGCTAAAAATAATTTTTGTTCAAAATCTACAATTACAACTGCTGGGTCAAAATGTCTATCAAGGTTTGAAGCAAGTTATGATGCTGCTGTAATTAAATGTTTAATGAATGAAGGAGCTAGCTTGATAGGAACATCATTTTTGGATGAATTTGCTATGGGTTCAGCAGGAACCAATTCAAAAATTAATAATTCTTATCCTTTAAATCCCTGGTCAGAACGAAATGTTATAGCTGGTGGAAGCTCATCAGGCTCAGCTGTATCAATAGCTAGAGGTCTATCTGTTTTTAGCATTGGAACTGACACAGGAGGATCAACTAGAATTCCCGCTGCATTCTGTGGAATTTCCGGATTTAAACCAAGTTTTGGTTTAATCTCTCGTCATGGTCTTATTCCGCTATCTAATTGTTTTGATTGTCCTTCCATATTTGCACAGTATACGGAAGATGTTGGTATAGTTTTTCAAACTCTATTAAGTTCGAAAGAAAATCGGAATGACGCAACTTTATTCTGTCAAATTTCAGACAAGGATATAAAATTAAACAATCCAAAAATCGGAATTGTTCCAGAGTTTTTTGATCAGACCCATCCCAAAATTGTTAGTACCATAGACAGAGCTCTGGAAATGACATCAAAGAATTTGAAATGCAGCATAGTGCCTCAACATTTGCCAACTACTGACTTTATCTTGCCCATCTATAAAATTTTATCGTGTGTTGAAATCGCATCCAACATGTCACCCTATGACGGAATCGAATTTGGTACAAAACCCAAAGCAAACTCTCGAACATTCTCAGAAAAAATTTTTCAACATCGAAGTGAACTAATTGGAGATGAAGTCAAGACGAGAATTCTTTCTGGAAATTACATATCCCTATTAGAAAAATATGAAATTCAGATAGCCAAAAAGTTATGGAGACTTTGGTGCAATGAAATACACAAGGTAATTTATACATTAATTTGTATTGATTTGTTTTTTATATTTCATCACATCAAAGCCATTGACAATTAATAGATACAGGATCGTCATGTTTAGTAATGGATTAGCCCATGTCACCAAGTTTTATAATACTTTCTTTCGTACTTGTCAAGATGGAAAACTGTGAGACTCAGTAACCTGGGCTAATCCATGGCCAAACATGACGATAATTTGAAAATATTAACCACAAACTGAGAATTCTCTCACTGAATTTTTTATAGAATACTCGTAAAAATACAGTTAATTAATTTTTCTTGGCACTAACTTTTTTTGCTTTATATATTGTATCTAAAACGATATTTGAATTTATATTTATTCGCAAGAATCAATAAACATTCAAGATATACTGTCTTTTTCTTTGAAGGTTTTATTCTCTTATTAATCTACGTTTTTTGTTTTTTTCTCAATAATTGATAGAGCTAAACTGAAATCAATTATTTTTTATTACTTTTAGATTTTTCAAGAAGTTGACTTTCTCATTGTTCCAACTGTGCCCATCCCTCCGCCGACGATTGAAGAATATGAAGCTGATGAAAATTCAGATTTCATCATCGATTATTTTACTTTGCCTTTTAATTTAGCCGGACTCCCTTGTATTTCTATTCCAATTGGCAAAGAGAATTTTTCTCCAGATGAGCAACTTCCGATTGGACTTCAGATAATAGGCAAACATGGAACTGACTTAAAATTATTGCATTTTGCAAATAAAATTGAAAAAATTGTCAAATTCATTCCCCTTATTGATCCAGTCCAAGAAATTAATGATTTGAAGAATAAAGTTAATTAAGTATTATCATGTATTTTCATTTCACTAATCAATGAAAGTAACATCATGAATGGGCTTTTCTCTCTCGAGAAGAGAATAAGTATTTGAAAAGAGTCTTGCATTTAAATTTTCGTTGAGAGATTTGAACTTTGTAATATGACGATAGTTCTGCTGGATTAGAGAACGTAAACGTCTCTTTCTTTTGTTTTTTATGTAAAACTCATCACAATCATTGACTAGGTGGCCACGGTTTGAATTATCGACAAAATCCAAATGAGATTCGCCAAATTTCCAGCAACAGAATACTTTTCTGAAAAATTTTCCGATTCTTGTGCATATTAAAATATAAAATATAGATCCGATAAAAAATGAGAATAATCCAAATAATATTGCAACGAATGTCGCTAAAATATAAGAATGAGCAAAATGGCAAGTGAACCAATAGACGGATGAAACATTAGGAGGACAGGTGGAGTTAACAGGGATCCCCAGATGATCCCATTGGAAAGACATACACTTTTTGGTTGAAATACAGTAGGAACACTAAATATGGTCAACAATCAAGACTTACTTTTATGTCAGAAACACATTCTGAGCAATGATTGTATTTAGAGCAATCTTGAGATGCATAGATCGAGAATAAAAATGTCAGTAAGGTAGGTACCAGCATTTTACATACATTCAAGCCAAAAGCTTTATATCATGATAGTTTTTAGTATATTTTTTTGCTTTTATGAAAATAACTTTCAAATAAACTCATAATAGAAATTTAAAACAAAACTTTTGTCTAATTGATATTTATTGAAAAGTTTTAATAAAAAACAGACTATAGTTTAAAATCGAATTATTTTGTTTAACAAAAAATCTTTCAGATATAATCAAAACATCTGACATTCGCCATTGTTATCCTTTTCAAACTAGGGTCACACCTTTTCTCGATGAATAAATTTCTTCAGTGTTGATATCATGGTTAATTTGAGTTATAACACAACATGTACAAAAGGTAGCCAAGCAGCAGTCATCTAACATGCTTCCCTTGAGAATATTTGATAAAAATTTAATTTTAAAGTACCTGCTATTAATAATTATAATAGTTATCCTATTTTGGTAATTGAAACGGATAAGTTTATTAAAACTTGTAGTCTACATTGTAGACTCTATACGTCCTTAAAGTCCTCAAATTCTTCAACTCACTTGAATATTATATTTCGCTCTATATCTTGAACGTAATGCAAACATTGAAGGTTGTCCAAGTATTGAAACGAGAGCAGATTCACCAGCTTTGCTATGGATGTAGCATGAAGAACAAGGTGTACAAAAAAATGCAGTGCAACCTAAAAATATTTTTGTAAAATTATTTCCTACATATCAATGGATCATTAAAACAATCACAAAGTGTTCCATGCCAAGTACGAATTTCCTTTGGTGGCTCTGTCGCGCAAGGTTGTTTTGTAACTGTTTCCATTTTATAAAATGACAATTTTCACTAATTTCTATATCATAAGCACAATGTAACAGAATATCATTCTTGAATTGCTTATCCAATCCAAGTCAAATTTTGCTGAATTCTTATTTGACCTAAGCAAAAATTATTCGAATACATTCATGTCTAAATTAGACAGTCCAATACACATTTTTTGTAACGAAAAGGTTTTATTTGATTTATTTAGAAGTGAAAAAATAAATCTTGAAATTAATAAATAGTAGTTTTAAAAATATAGTGATAGTCTGGGATTCTTTCAAAAAGGAAATTCGCAATCTGTTTTGTGGATTGATACCTGAAAGAGTTGAGCTTAATCCGGTAGTTCAATCTGACTGAGGTTGTAGTCCTTGTTAGGGTCGCGTATTAGTGTTATTAGAAGTTTGATAGGGAGATCTAGACTGGTAGATATAGTTTGGTGATGGCTGCAGTACATCAGAGCCTAATAGGGGTAAGATTAGTCATATGAAGTATGATTTATTGAAAAAAAAAATTTAGAGATTGACTACTGTGGACTTTCCTTAGTAGATTAGGTCATGGGGAAGGATCAATATTTTTGATGTTGACTTGTTCATTGAGGAAATGAGAGATGACACTGTCAATGGGTTGGTAATCAGATCGAACTGTTGATTTCTTGGTTTTCGGAATTGGCATGATTTTTATAGTTCTGAGGGTACATGGTTGAGGAAAATAAGTTCGTTGAGGAGAGTTATAAACTTTGACTATAACGTTGTTCGTTTGCTACCAGACTATGTTGTCTTGTGGCTTGTATTGAATCAATACTATTGAGCTATCTGTAGAAAAAGAAAGGGGAGAGAAAGGTGTAGTATTCCTTAAAGAATAAGTATTATAAAAATTATAGTGATTGTTAAAGTAATCAGAATTATTAGGATAATAACTCTGATACAGGTAAAAGTCCCGTAAAGTGAGAAGAGATGAAATAAAATCCCAGTGTTCCCCTGTTATATAGGGCAAATTTAGCTCTTCTCTCATTCGTTAAATGCATGGACCAATAGAGTCGAGGAAAGCTCATGGGGAAACTTACAAGTTATTTTTCATCATGAATTAGCAGCAGATCAATTTAATAGAACACAATGATTAATTTTCAATTTTAAATAGACAGACATATAGACCTTATTTTTCTCTATATTCTGATATAATTTTTTTTCTTAAATTACGCCAAACAAAAAACTTGTTTGTTTTACATGATGTAGTTTTAAAAAAAGAACACCATCAGAAAGCTTATGGAAAATTAATTCACCTCACAAATTTTCAATGTTCTAATCATCATGCTAAAAATTATATAGAGTTTTGAAAATGTTTTGGATTTAGAAATTAAAAATTCAATCTCAAAATCTCACTCTAAAAAATATTCATGATTCATTCTTTCACAATGTGTAGTGTAAACTTTAGTATTGGAAGTGACGCCTCTCCCCCACCTATACGTTGTCATGCATTAGGTGTAGAAAGGGAAAATTTATGATACACACAATCACACAATATGGTATGGGGTCCTCTCATTCAGATCTCATCCACTCTTTCATGTATTTGGAAGGGAAAGAAATGAGTTACCGATGTTCACCCTACCATATTTCAGTATCAGGAATACACAGTATATTTTAAAGTCTATTCTATATTCGAGAGTGTTCGATCAACAATATATTTGTTTGTGAATCGTCAAGAATTTATCCGACAGCAACTATACAGATGTACCCTCATGTTCCCTCGAATCATTGGTGTTTTATTTTCAAAGAAATTGGACAAAGATCATCGAGTGCCCAGTATTTCTCTGTCTGATTTAGTTCCTAGATTTCCCATTAGAGTTACAGATATTATAGACTATTTACTTAGTTACAATTTGTCATCGAATGAGATTTCAATCAATCAGACACAGGAACGAATTTTTTAAGTTCTAGTTAACATAAGTGTAAAGTAGAACTTATGAATTGTTCAATAAATTTCATTTCATTTCAAGTGTCAATTTGAAAATTTTGAAGAATTGGCGCGATCATATTTTGGTAGATTGGATCCGAAAAGTCCACTTTCCAATTTACGAGAATTTTTGCTATAGATTTCTACGATTTTTCAAAGTAAAAGTGAGTTCTAACAACTTTCATACTCATCTGATATATTAATTTATTTTTAACTCCAAAAATTAGTCCACTACTCCCTACATGCAAGTACCTGAAAGGTTTCAACTTATCACACTTTACAATGATGGTGTGGATCCCAAATTCCTATCTGATGCCTTCAACTGTTCACTTAGTAAGTTTATGTCACCAAAACTCTTACAATTTAACGAATTCGTAATGTTTTCTTATTTTTAGCCGTGTGGTGACAAGCTGGATGCACCACTAGACAAGATCAATGAATTTCGTCAAAATTCGGATACAATAATGGAAGGGTATTTGCCTAAACAATGTTGGAATTTTGATGAAGCCGGGTGGTATGTTTACAATTACTATTCAAGAGTCATTGCAAAGAAGTGTTCGAAAGTTTTTGATAGGAAGAAATCTAAAGTTCGTTTGACACTCTGCGTAGCTGTTAGTGCAACTGGCGAAAAGAAAAAGCTTTGGATTATCGGTAAAACCAAGAAACCTCGTTGTTTCAAAGACAGACCAGATATTTTAAGAAAAATTAAATATTCCAGCAACAAGTCATCGTGGATGACGAAAGAAGATTTCAAAAAGTATCTCATGGCTTGGGATCGCACTCTTGGCAGAAATAGAAGATTAGTCGACAGAAAAATTCTTCTGTTCGTGGATCAATGCAGCGCTCATTTTAAACATTGTAAAGAAGACCTGCAACAATCTTTGAGAAATATCAAGGTATGTATTAAACGGATTTCTGTTTTTTCTTTCCACTAAATTTTTTTCTATAGATAGTTTTTCTGCCTGAAAATTCAACCTCAGTTCTGCAACCAATCGATGCAGGAATTATCCGAAAGTTTAAAGCTAGCTATAACAAGAAGTTACAAGAGTTAAGATCTGGAAGAGGCATGTATTTAAACAATTTGGCAAGCATTATGACTTTAGCAGATTGTATCGATATTGCTGTCAACATTTGGGATTCAATTGGAATTGTAATATAATTCACCACTTGAAGGAAATTAAATTTAACACTAGAATAAAAAACATTTAGATTACCCTGATAAAAATAGTTTGGACTCACATAATATTTCGAATACATGTTGTATTCTTAAGATACTTAAACCTTGTGTGCGAACAACGTTATAGCCAATCTATGCCGAACAGCTCCCTGAAGAACTACTTGGTTCAAAATATGAACTTGTTCAAGAATGACATCGCAAGTGATTCAACTGGGTTATAATGGAAATCTTTTATGTTTTTAGATTTTGATTCAAAGAGGATTTTAATGATTAGGTCAAGAGTGATTGTTCTCAATTTAAAGTGTAGATGTAATTATGAAATCTTGACTAAATAAATAAATTTCATCAATCCTGTGGAATCCATAACAATTAGCCGATGGCGTATAAAATAAAAATAATAAGGTAAAAATAATTTAAGCTAGAAAATTAAAACAAATTGTGAATCTCTTGTAATACTCTTCCTCAGATTGATTTTAATAAAGCTTCCAAAAATAAATCTCCAATATAATTATTAATTTTAATAATCAGAAATCGCGAATCGTGAGAACTATTTTTTAAATTAAATATATTTTAATTTCCGTATTAGATAAATTGAATACACAAAAAGTTTTAGATGTAGTCATAATTTATAAACTTAAATAGGGTCGGATACCTCTGCGAGTTTCTGGTGTCGTAAGTTGAGCTATCTTACAGTTTAATGTATGATTTGTAGAGAATTAGGAGGCTTGATAATCTCCTGAGCCAGATAGGATGTAAGAAAGACAGCTGGAGGTATTGATAGGACCATAACACGAGTTAAGGTAAATAAATATTTATTGTCAAATTATGTCATGAACAAAAGAAAAGTATTTAAAAAAGATATTTATACAAATCTTTTTTGGTAAATGCAATATCTTTTCGTGAGATTTCATTAAATAGAGATGGGAGTCTATCAAAAAAGTATAAATATTTAAAAGCATTATTTATACTATAAATTATAGATCTTCTTAGTTTAACATAGTTATTTCTCAAGGCTCTCTGATTTAGTTTGGCATTCCAAAGAGTTCAAATATTGTTCTTTACTCGTTTCCGACATCTGTAATTATAATTTTTAATCATAAATCGTGAATAGTGAGAAATATTTTGAAATTTAAAATAATTTTATTTCCGTCCTAAATAATATAAAAGTTGAATAAACTTTTTTCGGAGTAGAGATTTTTTGTTTTCTAAAAATGTATGTTTTCATCTATTAAACGAGATAGTTTTTGAAAAGATCCTGGTTTTCAGAGACTAAAAAATTTACCAATTAAAATATTAACAAAAGAGTTATATTTTATAGAGATATGCAGTACATTTCGCCAGGTAATTGTAAGAATTTTTATTAAATATTGAACCAGTAATTGAGACTGACGAGACCTGGCGAAATGTACAATGTACATTTCTCTATAAAATATAATTCTTTTGTTAATATTTTTGTTGATGAATATTTCCAGTTATCCGTACTTATATGAAAATGTACGTTTATTTTTATCTAATAATAAAAAGTTTATGGCTATGGGCCAAAATTATCATTCAAAGATAGTTAATATTATTTTTACATTCAATCATATTTGATTTCAATTCATAGACTTTTGAAGTATTCACAGTTAAAATTAGTAATCAGATCCACCAGGTAGATATTCGGGTTGATTTTCAATTCAGAAACGCAGATATTTTCATTTAAATTAATTATGTAGTTACTTACAAGTAGATTCAAGAATTCAATAATAAGAGTAAACAAGATATTTTAATAAGGAAATATAAAGAAATCTGTTGTATATATGCGTATTTCAGGTAGTTGAGGATATAACAGAATCTTTATTTAAAATAATTAAAAATGAATATCTTTAATTACCTTGAAAGTGGCTGCAAGTTCTTCTTTTTAGTCTTCCGGCAGAATAGATACGAGTCGACCCGACCACAAAAAATTAAGATCAGTCAGCTCAAAATTACTCGCCAATCTCATAAAACTAGTCGTGTAGAGATAATTCACCCAACTAGAATTACCCACAAGGTGCTAAGCACATGGTTAAATTTAATCCCTTGCATGAGATTATTGCTGAAACATGTGTAAAGGAG
Source organism: Gyrodactylus bullatarudis (assembly GCA_012064415.1). Classification (NCBI taxonomy): domain Eukaryota; kingdom Metazoa; phylum Platyhelminthes; class Monogenea; order Gyrodactylidea; family Gyrodactylidae; genus Gyrodactylus; species Gyrodactylus bullatarudis. Next base: position 61,219 of record SSNU01000201.1, read on the forward strand.
ATGGACAAAGTTAAAGTAACTTGATAAACTTTTAGTTGTAATGATTATTTTTTTAGATTTTATGATGACAAATTTATTTCTTCCGCTTTTTGTTAATTTGAACTAGGAAGTCGAATTATAAATGGATGAGAAAACGAAAAATTCTCCTAGTTTTATCATATCACTTGAGTTTTCATACCTACTAAATTGAACTTTTATTATTTTTTACGATGTTTTTTTAATCCGAGGTTAAATAAATAATTTATTTTTAGCTACACAAGGAAAAACTTATTTATGTAATTTTTTTATCATCAACGAAATGGGAAGTTACTTTAGTGCACCAAGTCTCCATGTTCCAGAAAAGGTTATTATCGAGGATGTTATAAATATTCCATCGAATAATACAAGATATTTTAACAGCTATTCAAATCCCTATGACCAACATAGACGTAATCCGTATGAATATCAAAGTTTTCATCGGAAATCCTACTCCTATCATCAGCCAATGAAAGATCAATTTAATCGCAACAATCATCTCGTTCAAAAATCAAGTAGGAATTATTATCAGAATAGAAATACTCGGAGATATCGTCATAGATCACATCGAAAGCATTATGATGGACGTTCGATAACTCTCTATTCAAAGGCTTATCCACACTATGACTTGGATATTTTCGGGAATGTTCTGTTAACTGATGGTAATTCGTTCTACTATGATATGGGATATACAATTGTGCCTATAAAAACATTTGGATATCAGTATTACATGGATGTACCTGATGACTGTAGATTGCCAAGAAATTGGGAATTTTTACATTAAAATTTTGTAGAACTACTTTCGAATTTTTGAACAATTTTCTATTTTTATATTTGAAATCAATATCATCAATTTTGTATTGAAATAAAATAATCATTTCATCTATAATAAAAACAAAAGATTTTTTTTAATTTAATGAAGAATGCTTTCAAAGACACTCAAGCCACTTCTGATAGCATTTGTCATCAATTTTACAGTAAAAAAATATTTCTATTGAAACATCTTATTTTTATTGAAACACGAATATTTACCCCCTAATTAAGTATTATTTATCTCGACCTATCTAAATGTATAGAAATCACTTGCTGCATTCTGATTGGTCGAGATAATATTTAATATATATTTTATATTTTATATATTTAATATATATATTTAATATTTAGGGGCTAAACATTCGCGTTTCAATAAAAATAAGATGTTTCAATAAAAATATTTTTACTGTAAATGAAAGTGTAGCTAATTGCACTCACAATTTAAGTATTAAGCTAGTTGACATGAAGATGAGAATTTACTATTTTTACAAAAAACTCGTTATTTTTCTCTGGATTGAGAGAAAAAAATAATTTTTTTTGAATTCTAAAACGGAATGAGCTTATATATATATATATTGGGGATATTCGAAAAAATTCCGAAAAAAATTCCATCTGACCAAAATTAGGCCGTTTTTCGAATTCCAAAAATGCACCAAATTTCCACTTTTTCAACATTTGAACTAAAATTTTTGTCGATTCCGATGATTCGAAGCAGTTCACTGATGATATTTGAGATAAACATTGAACGAAGAGATAGCGATGAATTTACTGTTCCCGAGAAAAAGTTCAACTTCCAGATTTAGGATAATTTGCCTTCGTGATAATCGGAAAAATCAAATGGTTCGATTTCCTACAGTAATGACAAATTTCAATGAATTTCTGCAGGTGAATTGGAATTCTTCGTTCAATTTTGATCCCAAATATCTGCATTTAACTGCTTCGAATCATCGGAATCGATAAAAAATTTTAAGTTCAAAGGTTGAAAAAGTGGAAATTTGGTGCATTTTTGGAATTCGAAAACGGCCTAATTTTGGTAAGATTGAATTTTTCGAATATCTCCATCTTATTAGCTCATTCCATTTAAGAATTCAAAAAAATTGTTTTTTCTGTGAATCCAGAGAAAAATAACGAGTTTTTTTGTAAAAATAGTAAATTCTCATCTTCATGTCAATTAGGTTTAGATAATAATTTATCAAAGACTTTTTTCAATATTTCAACTACACTTTTATTACGAGAAAAAATATTTGAAAAAATTTGGCGTGCGCATAGCTAGAATAATTCTCTTACATTTAGCTCAGAATAAAGATTTATCAGAATTTTTGTAAATCCATTTTATGCAATACCTTAACAAGTTGTATCCGATTCAGCAGAATTCAAATAGCTACATTTTGATACAAACTACCTACAATCAGATGAGTGAAAAGAATAATACAAGAGGCTGACCTATGATAATAAAGTATAGATAATCAGAACAGAAAAGAGTTATAATTTTTCATCAGGTCTTAATTTAACTTCCTTCATGAAGTGAACATTGAGCAATGTTGGATTCAGCTTTTTGGCAAAAGAAGGAAGATAAATTAAAATCTGATGAAAAATTATAACTCTATTCTGATCTGATTATGAATACTTTATTATCATAGGTCAGCCTCTTGTATTATTCTATTCTCTCATCTGATTGGACAAAACTAATAGGTATGAGATCATGAAAGTATATAAATAGTATTTTGTTTTTGACAAACTTGTCGTACCACTGAAGAAGGCGTGTAAAGACAATCACCGTCGAAACGTTTGGATGACCATGGCTGAGAATTCTCATATTGACCTAAGTTTCAATAAATTTTATCAAATGTTTCTATTTGAGTTAAAAGTCTCAGAGAGCCCCCCCCCCCAAAATAGTCCTAAATAAAAGAATTAATTCTAAAACTTGTTTTTTTCTGTAAATAATGAAAAAATGATTGCTTTTAATTTCTAAATAGAATGGAATATCAATTTTATTTGTGATTTATATGATTTGAAATAAATTTGGTTTTCGTTTTGTTTTGAAAAATAAATTCATTGGGATAGAATATCTCCTCTATTTGCCCGGTGAACGAGATTATTCTCATTATCTGTCATTATCTGATCAAATTTATTTATCTCATTTAATGCATCAGTTTGTTCATTGGCTTTATTAGCAAGACTGTCAGTGTTTGTGCTATCAATTTCCATCGCTTGACTAGCATAGCGCACAAATATAGCACTTGAAACGATGCAAATTATCTCAATAACTGATAAAGTTAAATAGATTCCAATGATAGCTCTATAATTGGGGAGAAAAATTAACTCAATCAACAAATATTTAAACAATGCAAAATGTTTGGAAATTTGTATTTCTAAATTTTCATTGTGGAAAAAAGCTTTTACGCATATGAATTCAACTTACCTGTAGACAATTCTGTCTAGCAAATCAGCACATCCCTCTGTAGAGGCATATTCTATTGGAATCACATACTTGGAAGGTGTTTTTATTGGCAACTGATATTCCTCCATGTAAACATTGTAAATTTCAAGGGATTCATTCATCTTTCTCTCGCAAAAGCTACTCTTGTACCTTTTACGATCACAACAAGAAATCGGAACGAATTCTGGTACAATGGCGTTATTGGAAATTTTATAATCATTGGCACTATCACGACCACAACAGCCAAGAGCTAGTTGAATACCCTCGATTGTATGGTCACCAACTGGATCATTGGGATTGAATGTTTGCACTGAAAATGTGACACCAGTTTGTAGATTAGATGTCCATTCATAGAGAATACCAAATAGAAGTCCGACTTTGAGAGTTATCAGGAAAATTAAGGCAAAAATCTAGGAAATTCCAAAGTTAATTCTTCATTCAAAAAAAGAGAAATATAAATTAAATTGATGGGAATAGTGAATATCTTGAGGCTTGGTGATCTGTTTTAAAATTTGCTTTGGAAACGTTTGTGCTGAATAATAATATTGACTATTCCTTAATAAAAACAAATAGCAAAAATGATATAAGTTCATTCAATAAGTTTATTGAAAAAGTGATTAATGTCACCTTAACAAGGAAACTTTTATCTCAGACAATCGGACAGTTTTAAATTTTGAGTACAATTCCAAAATTGAAGATGAAAGAAAAAATAATAAACCAGCGGTACTTATAAGTAGGGTACGCTATTTTAGCTAATATTGTATTCAAATTTGAAATTTCAACGTTTGATTAAAAATTTAAAATCCTCAGGTTTTATCTATATTGAAGATAATATTTATTGCTAATTGTTTTCTTTTCCAGCAGAACAGTTAACTTTTGCTAACTTCAGTCACCTCAATTAAAGATTTCCATCTGGTATTAATGAAGATTAGTTTTGATTGATTGTTCGTTTTTGAAAAAGTGGGATTTCCGCAACCTACTTGTAATATCAGTCGAAAATATAATAACTAGGATCTGTTAAGAAAAGTCTGCCTAACTATACTAATAATCAAATGAATGAATCAAAGAGAATAAACTTGAGAAAATATCTCCGCTAATATCGGTTAATGTAAATTCTAAAAGTTAATTATTTATCTCAAAGAATCATTTAATGTTGTATTCAGTGCAATGTGTTAGTTATAATTGAATCACAAAATCGTTAATATATTTCCGGTGCATTTATCCAAATTCAGCTACTCTGTTTATTTATGCTCATTTTAATTGTCTTGACTAATTCTCTATTTCATAGGCTGTGAAATTCATTGGAGCTAATCGTAATTCAAGAGAAGAAATCTAGGCCTTTAGATAGATTTCTTTCGAAAAATGACCATGAAATGTTTTATCTAATCAAATTATTCATAAACAATCTAATAAACTTTCCTCAAATATTTATCAAAATTTTAAATAAAACGAAATGAATTGGTTGGATGAATAAAATTTATAAGATTTGTGGAGTGCCCACCTGACGTATTATAAGCTGGGACAAGGTTTTTATCAAAACAATATCAAATAAATATCTAAGCAATCGATTACGCTTGAGATTTATTCTCTTCTTTCTGGTTAAATGGCGCTAGAATAGAAATTATAAATCAATATTCTTTTTATTTTTATACAATTCGATGACGTGAAAGAAAAAATTAATATTTGGTGAAAATCTTTTAGGAACTTTAAAACTTGTATCAACGTCAGACTATCGTGTTCAAAGACATCATCTTGACAAGCATTAATACGAGTGTAATAAGAGTATTTCTCATGCTAATCTGTTACTGAATACTATTTTACTATTTTAATTCAATTTTCACAGGATGGAGTCATTCTCAAGATCTGATTCAGCATATCTGATTTCTTTGTCTAATCGTGGTCTTAAAAATCATCTTTTGATCACGCTCTTATTATGAAATCTGCAAAAAGTTCAAAAGATGGGAATTTAACACTATTTCGAGATTTCGAGTAAAAAGGTTGGTGCCAGTTATAAGAATATAGCGCTTTTATTTCGTGGCATACTCATCAGCTTTTACATGCCAGATTTATATAAAGAAAATTGTATACAAAATATTGCTTTTAGCTCTCATTGGTTGTTCTCTGGTGCGTTGTATACTAATAACATAGACTCTTCGGAACATACATGTAAGAGTGATATATATCCCTATCACATTTGACTCTGTAATATGACTAATAGTAATAACAAACATTTCCAAATTAATTTAGCAGCTCTATGTTCAGATTATATTAAGGAAAAAGTTGAATTCCCCTATTTTCAGGGAAGACATAAAACAGCTGTCAATCGTCTCAAAAGAAGAAATGATATTGTCATCACTAAGCTAGACAAAGGAAAGGGTCTTGCCCTAATAAAGAAGTGTGACTATCTACATAGAATGGAAAATATACTATCGGACAGAACTAAATTCAAAAGAACATCACAGAAGATCACTGATTTCAACCCGAAATCTTTGGAGCTTAAATGTAAAACAGAATTGAAGCTATTACTCTCTCAAAAGATCATAGACAAAAGAAAGTTTGAAGAACTAAGAACTACAAACAGCAATCCAAACAGAATGTATGGTCTTCCGAAGATTCATAAAATGAAAGAAGGAGAAGATTCAAGAAATATGAAATTCAGACCAATAGTAGACATGAGTCTATCAGCAACACACAAAATCGCTGGTGGTTAGTAGACCTACTCACTCCAATAATCAAAACAGACAACAGCTACAGCATAAAAGACACTTTTGAGTTTATCGAGAAAATCAAAAATACGGACTCAAAGAACACAAAAATGTTCTCTTTGGACGTTGAATCACCTTTCATGAATATTCCTCTGGGAGAAACAGTCGAATATATCATTGAAAGAACCAAACAAGTCGTCCCAAAATTCCCACTAAGAAGTGCAACATTGAGAAGACTGATAAACTTATGTTGCAGAAATGTAGTTTTTTCATTCAATGATAAACTATACGTACAAAAAGATGGAGTAGCAATAGGATCACCACTCGGACCATTATTAGCGGAAGCTTTCATGGACAAGATGGAAACCCAAAACCTAAAAAAAACAATTCAAAAGACAAAGCACTATATTAGATATGTGGATGACACATTTCTTCTAATCAAAGACACAGATGACTAGGAAGAGATCTTCAATTCGTTCAATAAGTCCCATCCAAATCTAAAATTCACTATAGAAAACGAATCTAACCAGACACTAGCTTTTCTAGAAGTACAACTAGAAAGAAACCAAGATGGAAAACTTAAGAGAAGAATTTTTAGAAAATCATCCTTCACAGGCAAGCTTTTAAATTATTATTCATTTTCTGCAAAAGAAACCAAAAGAGGTTTGATAATTTCACTATTCAAAAGATTAAAGAAAATCGTTTCGGGAGAATTGTGGGAAGAGGAAAAAGAAAAACTGAACAAAATCTTCGAAGAGAACAATTATCCGAGGATATTCATTACGAAGACTCTAGAAAAATGTGTAGAAACGGTCGATATCGAACAAGACAGAGAACAAGAGGAAGAAAAGGCCAAAACGTGTTTTTATCTACCATTTAAAGGAGACCAAAAATGCCAAATATACAAGAAAAGACTTCAAGAAGTTTTCAAATCTACTTTTCCGAACGAAGAAGCGAAAGTATTCTTCAAAACCAACAAAATATTCCCTAACCAGTTAAAAGATGAATTAGACCCGCTAAAACATCATGTTGTCTATAAGTTAAGATGTTTCTGTCAAGTTGAATATATCGGACACACTTAAAGGAGACTAGAAGAGAGAATCAATGAACATCTCTATACAGGCACAACAGCCATAAGGAAACATACGAGAACCTGTCCAGAAAAAGTTTCCCCATTAAATTTCCGAATCAGTGAAAAATGATCTAAAAAATTATTCTATTCTCTCATCTGATTGGACAAAACTAATAGGTATGATCATGAAAGTATATAAATAGTATTTTGTTTTTGACAAACTTGTCGTACCACTGAAGAAGGCGTGTGAAGACAATCACCGTCGAAACGTTTGGATGACCATGGCTGAGAATTCTAATATTGACCTAAGTTTTAATAAATTTTAAAATCTTTTTCTCTCTTTTTCTCAGACATATCCTAGGTGTGAAAAGGGCTTGCTCTACCTCCAAAGCAAACAAATGAGTCATCAACATTTCTAAGGGTGCTAAATTTAATGCCAGATGGGAGAAGTCATCGGATAAATTTGAGCTTAGGTGTCATTCCAAAAAAAAAAATTTCCGAAACATATAATGTTTGTAAATATATCGTGTATATTGACTTAGGAAGTGTCAAAAATGATTTAGGATTTGTTATTTTCTCTCCCTTTTGATACACTTTTTGTCATTATCCCTTTAAAATAATTTTGCATAAATTTATGAGAAACTTTAACTCGATCTAGATAGATTAATTTGAGTATAGATATACAGTAAATTATATTGTTCTGATCTAAAGAAAACGATCTTTGCAATGGTGTAAAAGTCGAGAAAAACTAATTTTTGAGATGCAAAACTCTTGCTGAGTCTACTTTAAAGTAATGATACAAAAATTTATATTTATTTTGGGTGTAGAGAGGAAGGGGGTTAATTTTCCACATCCATCTCTGGGGTATACCTGTATTTTCACATTACTTTGTGCTTTCAATTACAGGAACACTACCCACCCCCTTTTGTATTTCACTATTGATTAAAATTGATTTTCAGGGAGGGATTGTAAATTTATTGCAAATTTTAGGATTAAACCTTTGTACAATACTGATTTTATGTTTGATTTCAATCTTATTTCACCAGGATT
>SSNU01000226.1:0-166008 GCA_012064415.1 Gyrodactylus bullatarudis
TAATCGAAAAACTACTCTCAATTTTCCTAAAATTCTCATTTTTCAATTTTCTTCAATATCTCCCAAACTGAACCCAACTTTTAAATTCTGAGACCAGATTTGGAATCAGCGTGAAATTTTGGATCAATAACAAATGGATCTTACCCTAATACTTTTTTTTGACACACAGTGTTATTTAGGCTAATCCTAAATTTTGCTCCCCTCTTGTTTTCCAGTAATTTTTCTGAATGACAAAGAGACTAAGGGCTTTTTAACATCGATAATAAAAATACCAACACGATTCAAAGTGAACTTAGACAAATGAGAGGTGGCAACTTTTCTCTAATTTAACCATTATTTATAACTTTTTACACAAAATTTTAAGCTTTCCAATTGAATACTGATATATTCATTTCGAAATAAAAAAATAGCAAAACTTTTGCCAGATTGTATTTGATAATATACCGTTCATTTTATTTGGTGATTTGAAAAATCTTGGCTTATTTTCAGAAGTAAGCCAAAAAATTTTCAAAAGTAAAAAATTAGCTTAGCAGATTTTGTTAACAAGATTTCTGGGATTCTCGAGACATTCAGATAATCTTTAAGCCGAATAACTGGCTTGGTTACTAGTAACAAGTTTAACTGAATTGTTTTAAGTTTTGTATTTTCATAGCTAAATTTTTGATTTTATGAAAATTTTTAAATACTCTCGGCACTAAAAGAGTTAATTTTCTTCTTTATATCAACTAGCTTTGGCTAAAAAGTGCAATTCTCCACGAGCTGGATAAAAATAAGTACATTCTAGAGTTAATATTGATAAAATGTGCTACATATAACAATTAGACTTAACAGCAACTTTCCAAAATACATTAACCTCGTATTTATTTATACAAGTTTTTATATTTTATTATCTCGTTTGTATTCTGTGAATAATTTTCACTGACCTAACAAAATATCTGTTATCTTTTAACAAATTTTTCAAACTTGTTATAGTAATGTATAATTCTGATACGTTAAAGTACATTAGTTTTATGGAGAGTGTTGAAATTTTATAGTGTATTTGCTATACACTTACACTGCCGCCAAGTGAAAGTGTTTGAAAACTTGGCCACAAAAGATTTTAAAAACTTTGGTTTCCCTCTAAACTTTTCACATCTTTGGTTTGTGAATAAGCTTATTACGAATCTACAGTTCAGGAGTTATCGATCGAAAATTAGGTCATTTTTCGATCCAAAAAAGGCTATCTTGGCGATTGCATATTTGAACTCAGATGGTATGATAACTCCATAAAAGTTATCTTACTTTTTATTTATGACCTTGGGAAATAGATTTTCAAAAAAAAGTTTTAAACAAAATGACATCAAGATCTTATGCCCTATCACTCAGAACTCAAACATAATCGAACAAGAACTTAATCACCTAGATTTATCACTCGCTCAAATTGGATTCTCCCTTAACCACCTCAAAACTAAAATTCTCTGTCTTTCAACTAAAATCCAACTGGCACCTAATCTTCTTCCCTTACTGGTATCTCGGATTAAGGACCTTGGACTCAATTATAATAATAAACTTGACACCTCTGTTCATGCAGCAACCATCCTTAAGACCCTTAGAATCAAATCATATTTCCTACGTAAATTTGTACATGCGCCAGACCTAAGACTGCTGTTATTCAAACAATGCATTCTGCACCATCTCGACTATGGAGCTTTGTTGTTATGTAACCTACCTGCCGGGACAATCAAAAAAACTGAATGTCTCCAGTTTCAGTTCCTCCGATCTTGTTTTGGACCCTTTTCCTACAAAGAACTACTCAACAAATCAAATCTCCACCCTATTTGGATGAGAAGGATTGCCTCTTCCGTAGCTCTTTACCACAAGATTCCCCCTCCTCCTGAACGCTGTTATAATCTACGCTCCTCAAGAGGTTTTACTGTGCTTTTGACTACCTTGCACCCTCTTAGACACAGATTCCAATTAAATTTTAACATTTTTAAAAACTTGAAGATCTCACAAATTGTAAATATTATCTCGAACTATGTACCAGATACTCATAACTATTTTACTAATTTTTTCAAATAAAAATCTTATTTTAATTGATTTTTTGGAAAAAATTAACTTTCTCTGAATTAGTATAGCACTGGTTTGACGAATGATAGAGCTTATTTTAGATTTTTGCGCAAACCATGGATATTTATAAATTTTCATCGAATAGGTAATGAGTTGCTAAAATGGAATATGATAGAGATAACAAAGTGGGACTTTGAGGGTTAAAGAAGATAAATTTCCTTAATGACATGATACAAGATAAATCAAATGGGATCCGTTATCAAGAAAAAATTCTTTGTGGTAACTTATTTCTGTGATTAATTATTCATAATTTAGTTGTCCTGATATCTTTCATGAATAAATATATTATATTCAGAGCCTCAAAAACGACCAAATTGCACAGGAAGTTGTATGGCTTTAAAAATGATAATAAAAGGTTCAAAGGTTGTGTTTACCCTGGGTTCCGAAGTTATAACCTACTAAAATTAACTATTTTGTACCGTCATAAAAACCAAGTTCCTTACTGTGCTCGCAGGAATGCTATAAATTACAACTTTCATCTAAAAGCAAAAGCAATTGTCAGATTGAAAGAAAAATCAATTTGCAGTGAAACAACCCTCATTCCTCCCGAGCAGTCAATCAACCGATATTGACCACACAAATTTATGCATTGTAATAGTATTTATATCCTAACCGGGGTAGAGTCTGATGAGACCTGGCGAAATATAACGTTTATCACTATAATATACGTCTGTCTTCTCCTACCTTCCTCATGAGTTCATAAACCGATAACAGTAATATTCTTGATGAAGTTCGACAATATTATCGTAAAAATGAAATTTTTCTGCTTTGATTCCATCAATCATGAAGATCGATACTCTAATTTAAATACTGATTCTCCTAGAATATTTTTGAACAAACTCGATTTTGAATATTTCAATCCTGAGCAATCAGTTTGCATATTGATTGTATTTCAAAGTAGGGGTACAATTAGTCTGCCTATTTCTGAGAACTAACAAATATTCCCTAATAGTATATAGGAGTCGTGTAAAAAAGCCAGTATTCTTACCTAAAGTACGTTCACATAAAATTCTGAAGAAAATAATCACGTGTCTATGATTTATGATATGAATTATCATCGTGATATATTTTTAAAGTTCATTTTCCAAACACACTGAAATATTTTTGTTTTTTATACAAAAAATACGGATTAATTTTTTAACATGTTCAGCTACACAATGTTAGTGTCATGCATAGACTTCGAATGTTGGAAAAATTGTAATGGGCCGAGCTATATATCCATCTCTTCATGAACAAGGTCTTTACAATGAATTAATTTTCGGAATCTGCGTAATTATTTTGGTAAATTTACAAAATTTCTAATTTTTCGTATGAAGAAATATTTGATCATGAGAAGTTGGTTTTTATGTCTGATTTGATTTGGACCATAAATTTTCCATGATAGATAAGGTGCTAGTTGAATGAGAAAAGATCAATTCGTGGCCAGCTTATCAGTAAGATGGAAGAAGTCGTTATTATCGTTTGGCTGCTTTTTTTCAGTTATTACTCAAGTAAATATTAAGATAAAATCTAGTAGCCCATAACTTATAGAGTTGAATAACTACACCTTAATTTTTTCATCAAGAAATCGAATTAGATCAAGATTTTTAAAAATCTTGATCATGAGGCCCTCTTTCAGAAAACAGAGAAAAAAATTTAGAAAAAATCAATTAGAAAATACGGCAAATTTGAAATCTTGAAGTAGCGCAAAATTAACATTTTTTTGAACTTTGAGTTGAAAATTTTTGTTGATTTCAATGTGAGAGAGTGATTAAAAGTTGATTTTTAGGATCACAATTAGTCGAAGAAATCAAATATGCTGAATCTGGTTTTGAGAATCGCCCCATAATTCTGTCAAAATTAAATTATGATTTTTTTACCATTTTCCCTACTTGAAGGTCGATGAAATTTGATATTTCAAGATCCCTGAATTTATCAAAATTTTTATGATGATGATCGGTTTTTTTGTCTTATTGTGATCCTAAGAATAAACTTTTAATCACTCTCTCACATTGAAATCAACAAAAATTTTCAACTCAAAGTTCAAAAATTTGGCGCTACTTCGAGATTTAAAAAAAAAAAAAAATTGATTTTTTCTAAATTTTTTTCTCTGTGTTCTGAAAGAGGGCCTCATGAGCTAGATTCCAAAAAATCTAGATCAAATTCGATTTCTTGATGAAAAAACTAAGGATTTTGTAAAAATCATAAATTCCCATCTTCATATTCACTAGCTTTATTCATGTTACAATAAATGAGAAAGGATTTTGCCTATTGTCAATTTGTCGGAAGTATCCTCCGTCAAATGTCAAGTTTTGAACTGTTAATAGACGTAGAAAAATAAGACCCTAGTTGTCTTTTTTCCGTTGACAGGATTATTGATTTTTTTCTGTTCTAGGTTAGGTTTCAAAATACTCTTTGAAAATTTTCAACTTTTTGTATTCCTTAACTGTTAAATAAAAACAAATTCTTCTTCATTGTATATCATTGTAAATTTTATAAATTAAGAAATTTTCACGATATAAATGTCTTTTTTCTCTTAAAGAAATTTTTTAATACTTATTGAGATTGTGACAGAATGTTCATCAGATCGAAATAAGAAGATTCTGAAAATTTGAAATTTTTTTTTTCGAATTTTCGGTCTTAATTCTGCTCAAAATTATAGCTCGCATCACAACTGAAAAAGATAATCGCAAAGAAAATAAACAGAAAATGTAAAAGTCCAAGTGGATAACCATTAAAGGACAGATAGATAAAGAGGAAACCTTGGTATTGACCAGTGTAACTCCATGCCTTTTTACCCTGCCATTGTTATTTTATAAAATACGAATTGAACCAATCAGAGGATTCTTCCAAAGAATTCAAAAAAGAGAAATCATACCAGGGTATATGAAACCTGTAATCGCCTGTTTAGTGGTGAGAAAAATATGAGTCGAGAAAAGAATAAAGAAGAAATAATTATACACCCTGTAATTAATTTTCAGTTGAGCCAACAAGATCTTAATGAGGCTTGAAAACTTTTTCATTCAATATTATAATAAATATTGAAGTGGTTTAGATATAAAAGATTTCTTTTCTTGATTGACAAGAATAGTTTTGCAGAAGTCAGAAACCCAGAATAATTATTAAAAGAACCCCCACATCAATCAAACACGAGACAGAAGAATATGTAAACTACTAGCTTCCATTTGAGATCAAAATCACGTAAAATGACTGAAATCAAAATCTTTCTTATAAGAATTTTTAAACAGTATTTATTTATTTGAGGATATTTTCCATTTATTAAGTTCTCATATTAAATTTTCTTGTTTATTTTATGCAATGTAGATATTAGGTTGTACTTTATCATATCTAAAAAAATGCGGCTTATTATATTTTTTTTCATTACAGTAAACGAGGATCAATATTCAGATTACCGTTTAATCTAAAACAGATCCCTCAGGAGTAATCTATCAAACTGGTATTGACTTCTGGATTTATTCAGATATTTTTGTTTGGCTACCTAATTAGACCTATCAAATCTTATTATATTTGATCTTTGCCTTTTCATAATTATCAATTGTCAAAATCAATTATTGTTTCAGATTTTATATTGGATTATGCTATGCTATTGTATAATTTTGAATAAAGCTCATTGAAAATCTGATGTTTTTTTGAAGTTTCGATTTCAGACAAATGTTACAGTCGGAACCGAAACTCGATGGCCACCCCAGTCCGAAGAAATTAGAGCGTAATATATCGCGAAATATATACAAATTTTACAAGGAATTCATTGGTGCATTAAGATTTCCGTTTAACTCACGTTTTTAAGGGTAAAATTTACAAGTACGAAAAATTGAGTTTTTGGAGGTTTATTGCGAGGTTCAGAGAGGTTTTAGAGAATTCAAAAGCATCTGAGTATATAAAAGAGAAGGTCCTTTTTCATAAGAACATTAAAGTTTCCCTTAAAAAGCACTCTAAAAAAACCTGTTATATGTAGGTCTACTTGTAAGCGACCGATCAAAATCAGGGTTTTGGATCACAAATTAAAGGGGTGTGAATCAATTATGCGTTCACTCGAGCTTCAAATGGGCTAGTTTGAAAGGTAAAAAAGTGCTGATTTCATAGATAGTCAGGGCATGAAAATCAGTTCATAAGATCACAAGTGATTGGATCTTGAAATCGAGATCATATTTTTATTGAAAATCTGTATTTTTAGGTTTCTTATAAGGGTGATATATGTCAATTAAATTATACCAAAAATTCATTTTTTTATCAAAAGAATATTCTTGAACCTTTTATCTGATGCTAAACCAGCCGTAGGGATACTGATGAATAAAATTTGCAACCCAAAATTTATCAGATTAAAATAATTTATTATGGCCTTATGCAAGGACCCAAAAAATACAGACGTTTAATACATATAGATTTTTGGTCAGTCTTTCGGAAAATATAATGAGATCTATCCATCATGCTCGTAGAAGCTCAGAATAATTTTTCATCAATTGGAATAGCAAATTATTTGTAATGATAGTATGGGTTTATTTAAATAATTTATTGATTTCTCAACAAAGTTTGTTATTTTATGGTATCAATATGAATCATTAAAAAAGGCAAAAATCTATCTAACTCATAAAATTATAATATTCATAAGTTTTTAACTAAGAATAATCTTATCGAATGAACTGAATTGATTAAAATTATAAATTTAATAGTTAATAACATTATTATGTAGTTTAATTATGGTATTAATTAACAAGTTTAATAAATATCTATAGTCCTCAACTGTAATTTAGCAATATCTAAGTCTAGAATCTAGAGTCACTCAAAATTAAATTGATGAAAAATTAAATACAATCACAAATCTTCAAGGAAAAGTATTTTAGCGATGGAAACAAGTTTTTAAAAAAATAAAATCATCTTTATTGAAAAAATATGAAAATTAATAATTTATAGAGCCACCATTATTATCGATGACTTTCTGTAATCTGCGGGGCATGCTTGTTATCACATTATTGATGACGTTGATGTAAGGTTTCTTGATAACCTTCTTTCTCATATATTCATTTTTCTTAGCCATTCGACAAAATGCTGAATAACTAATATCAGGGAAATACTGGGAATTAATTTCCTTGAATGTCATGTTGTTCCTTATGAGCCGGAGTGCTCTTCTTTCTTGAGTAGCAGAAATAGAACATTTTCTTCCTCCGATATGAGGTTCTCTGGGCTGGGTAGTGTCTAAGAATTTATAATATAATAATCGCTTACTCTTAAAATTGTACAGAATTAGAAGAAGAAGTTATGCTAAGACTACTCACAAAAAAGTAATTTAACTCAATATTATTTGAAAGTATCGGATGGTAGAAAATTCAAAAATGAATATAGATCAGCTAAACTTTCCAGGATCAAGTATATTTGACGATAATTCAGCCATTCTAAGACGGAAGTTTTTAAGAATTTTTTGTATATCTTCCTAAAATTTGCTATTTCCAAACTATACAAAATTACTGAAAATTGGAATGCTATGCTGTGAAATTAACATTAAAAAATGGGTTCTAGCTAACTGAAGTTGATTGATGTGATGTTGGGAATCAATAATTCTTACAAAAATCACAATTTTTTTTATCAAGAATTCGAATTTATCCAAAAATTTTCGAAATCCTAATCATGTTGTTTACTTTTATCATTTGAAGAAATAATCATTAATTAATTTGGTCATAATTTCGATTTGTCGCCAAATTCCTATATTTTCGAACTTTGATCTGAAAATTTTTATTGGTTTGAAAGGGGATGGTGGGGAAAATAAATTTTTCAGGATCAAAATTTAACCAGAAAGCTGAATATCATCGTCGATTTTCCGAAAATTCCACCAAGTCTGCTTCAAGTTTGTTAAATATTCTGAATGCATAATTATAAATTTAGAACTGGATTTTTCTTAATGAGGCTCTGCAATAATATTTTTTTTAAGTAATAAACAATAAAACGCTTCAGGAAACATAGCAAGCTCAATGATCCAACTTATTTTGACATACTAGAATTACTATGGAAACGAGAAAAGATTGAGTCCATCAATCTTTTATTTTTTAAAAGATTTCTTACTTATTGGTGATGGAACAAAGAAGTGACTTTATTGAATGAAATGATAAAAAAGTGTCGGACTACTGTACATTAAGTATTAGATTTGAAGGATTTAACAAGGCTCTTCCTAACAATCCTATGGCGTAAACTATTTAATTGAATTTTTATAATAAAATTTATTAAAACTTAGGTCAATATTAGGATTCTCAGCCATGGTCATCCAAACGTTTCGACGGTGATTGTCTTCACACGCCTTCTTCAGTGGTACGACAAGTTAATCAAAAACAAAATACTATTCATATACTTTCATGAATTCATCCCTATCAGTTTTGTCCAATCAGATGAGAGAAAAGAATAATACAAGAGGCTGACCTATGAGTATAAATTTTGAATCATGCGAGGCTTATTTTAATGTATAAATAAAAGTCCCAGTTTTTCCAATAATTAACCCTCGAAAACTATTTGAGTATTTTGAAAGGAATTGACTTTGATGTAAGACCATATATTTATTATTTTAAAGTATGAGTGATTACTTTTGAGTAATAAACTATTTCAGAGGGGGGGAACTGATCTTAACTTTAGCCATCTGATCAATCAGAAGTCATATCTTGATATAAAAAAGTAAGCCAATTTCAAGGTCTGAAACCATACAAAATTTCCAATCTGAGTGATGAAAGAATTTTCTCTGGGTCTTTAATAAGGGTTAAGAATAAAAATAATATGGGTCAGATTTTAAAATGTTCCTTAAACTTGCATGTATATAGATGTATCTAAAGTCAGTCTTTGGTCTGAAGAGAACCCCTCTTTCTGAGATATCATTTAATTGTCTCGCAATGAAAAATAACCAAGAAAATCGTTTTTTTAGCACCAGCATTAGAGAAAGACAAAATAATTTTTCTCCGAACACTTTTCTATTTTATGCCTCAAAGATTTTATAAGTCAAAGATCATGAAATGGGACAAGAAACTTATGAGGGAGTTTTTAGCTTTCAAAGAACAATATGCCAATGTTGACTTGGATGACGAAATAAAGAGGCAACTACAACACTTGTAATTGTTGCTGGGGCAGAGACATCGGGTTGATTGCATTGAGACGTAGTTTCAACTACTTGCTCGTTTGATTCACTAATTGGTTTTGCATCAACTTTTTGGCTCTCTGCAACTTGGGTTGAAGAACAAAGAGGTGGGTCATTGAGGATTTTAGAAACCTTCGCAAGCTTCTTCATCATTTTGAATCGCTCCTTTCCTTCATAGCCTAACTTTGTAGCTAGCACTTTTTGTTTGCACAGGACAGGTTCGAGTTTTTTTATAAAGTGGGCTTCCGCCTTGCTCAGCTCTTTTTCCCTGATCATTTACCATAAAAAATAGGTTCTTTGCTACCTTAACTAGGCTCTGACTCAACTTATCTTCAAATTTATTTTACTGGGAATGATGATCTTCAAGCAGATAAGACATGCAATACTATTATAGGCTCCACTATTTACAGACTCTACTTTATACTAATCACAAAATATTATTTATAGTAGAATTCCGTACGGCTCTAGAACTTATGTCCGTGCTCCAGCTCAAACCTTCGATGGTTTATTGACCGAACTGTGTTACAAAAATTAGGTCTAAATTTTAAAATTTCTATATTAACTATACTTCCTACACTTAATTCCAGAGCCTTCATCCATCAGAAAATAACTTCCTCAATTAACAAAGGTATCAAAGGTGAGTATTAATAAATTCTTCGATAGTGCTAGAAATTTCATCAAGTACATTAATAATACACTTATTTTAAAATGGATATTTATATGAATCCCGATTAAACTTCATCATGCCTAAAAAAGGCTTAGTTATCTAAAGAATGAATTGTGAACAAGGCTTAAAACTCTAATCCCTTTTCCTTCATTTTTCTTATAAAACTTCAATTTGTAGTCATAGCTGGATTCATTTCTATACCTTTTACAGACGAAAATGAGAGATTTCTTCATTCAAAAAGAATATTCATGAAAAATACTCCGTTATTATACCATCAATTAAAAATCAAGCCTAGAAATTTCATCAGGTAATATGTTTTGCTTCATTCATATAAATATCCATTTTAAAATAAGACTCCCGATTATAACTCTAATCCCTTTTCCTTAATTTTTCTTATAACTTCAATTTGTAGTCTTAGCTGGATAATAGTTTCATTTCTATATAAGAATATACACTAAAAATACTCCATATTATATCATCAATTAAATTTTATTTCTTTAATACTATTCCTATAATTCAATTTCGAAATTAACTCCACTTTTAGATTTTCAAGTGAGTATAAATCTTTCATAAATGCCTCCCTAAAAAACTCAATTGGGTAGAAATACTCTCAATTAGGCTCTGACCCATCTTATCTTCAAATTTATTTTACTGAAAATGATGGTCTTCAAGTAGATCCGAGATGCAATACTATTATAGGCATAAATCTTTCCATTCTTGCAAGTTTTAGTCAGCCGTCTACTATTTATAAATCCATCGACACAGTTATTGATATAGATCAGGCAGTAAATTTCCCTACAGAGTTTTTGAATAATCTTGAAATATCAGGTTTACCTCCTCACATTTTAGAACTCAAGCCTGGTATGCCTGTGATACTTTTAAGAAACATCGAACAACCCAAGTTATGCAATGGAACTAGATTAGCTATTTAGCAACTTTATCCCAATGTATTATCACTGGTAATTTATCAGCTATTATTATATCTGGTTCATACAGTGAAGAAACTGTTTTCATACCGAAAATGCCTTTGGTTCCTAATGGTTCGTAGATTTTAAAAGCTTACAATTTCCAATACGTAGAGAAAAATACGTTGTTGTCGAAAAAATTCTTCTCAATACAGATAGTCTCTTTTGATACTTGGTTCTTATTATCTTATTTCTCTCCTAGATCTCACAAATAACTCAAAATGATATTGAAAGAAGCTTTATTATCAACCCCAACGAGTGGTGCTGTGAGTTTATCTGCGTTCAGATATTCACGACATATAAAAAATGTTCTGAATAACTCAAGAAGCGTTGACAAAAAGCTTGAACTTCTCAACAATATGACTAACGATGCAGACCTCAAAAAGATGTTATTCATAAGCTTCCTCGATGAAGATATCGCACGGATCCTATCCAGGGACTTTAAGGGTTCTAATCTTTCTGAACTAGCACAAAAGGCAAAGCACCTTTTCAATAATTCTAATAAAAAAAGATTTAAAAAGAAAAATTACTATTACTTATAAATATATAATTGAATGTACTTGAATTTATAATTAATTTTATATATAGATTATTGATGCGATTTTTAACATGTTGAAAAAATTGCTAATTTTTTTAATAGAAAATAAAAAATTCCTATTGAACTTGATATTTTTAATCATAATTCTGCACAGCGAAGCGTGAACGGGTTAGCTAGTCCATATTAAAATTATAAGAAGAAATCAGTGGCCAATTATTATTAAAGTTCATAATAAAAATTTGCTTTTATGTTTCATTTATATTGTAATGAAATAATAATTTATTAAATAGGATAAATATATATTGAATGAGATCTGGAAAATAATATAATATTAGAGGGAATAATATATGAAGAATACAATGAAAATTCAGTAAAGGAACTCGGTATTTACTAGCCGTTTTTTTTCAGCCAAGAAATCCTAATTAATTAGGTCGTATAGAGTTAAAGTTGTAATTACCCAGGGTACGCTAACATGACAAATTAATTTCTATATTCAAAATTATGATTTTATTTTTAACTTTTTTCATACTAGACGAACGAGTTCAATAGGGTTTAGTAGTTCAGATCGAATCAGGAGAAATTTCTCTACAAAACAAGATGAAAAACCGAAAAAATGAAATAAAAATTACATATTAGCAGTATGATGAATTTTTCACAGTTATTGCGTATGTACAACTGTACCAAAAATCTAAAATCTGAGTTAAAAGTTATATTTTTACGTTTTAAGGCCATAAAATTTGAGGCCCTATTAATAACACTATGAGGTAGATAAAAATAGACTTTCGATAAAAAACAGAAACCAAGTAATGTGTTCTCAAATGAAGTCTTCTTTTTCAAATATCAACCTCGTTTATTCTTGATCAGATTCAAAAGAGATTTCTCAAACTCCATTAACAAATTTTCAAAAGATTAAACTTCTCAGACATCGGAGATATTACAGATGTTTAAGAATTGCAAAGAATAATATATCTGATTTTTGGAATGCTAAAACTTCCAACAGGATTTTAAGATGTAATCACCCGAAATTAAAAAGACCTGTAAATAACCCCTTAAAATCTCTTTATTTTTATGATAGAGGTTTCTTCAATGAAATTGTAAAAAAATTTCATTCAACAAAAAAGATCTGTACAAATTAATTGAATATGACAATAATAATTATAATTATTATTTTATAAATGAAGTCTTCTTTATCAAATAATTTTAAATATGGATTTACTCATGAGTAGATTTATGATTTTAATAAAGGATATATGATTTTCAACAATAGATTAAAAACACTACATCCAGAACTGAAACTCAATAAAAATTCAAAGCCAAACGGTTTTTTAACTCAATTATTTAAAAAATTTCTTTTGACGTTAATATTGTTGACTTCCATTTAGAAAATAAAAACTCAAGTTTAAACTCATAATAAATAAAGATGGGAGAGCAAACCAAATATAACCTCAAAATTTATGAAAATTTTAAAGTCATATGACAAAAAAAATGATTTATTAATTAGCCTTGGTGACAAATTTGAACTCATGAAGAAAGGCCAAGTTTGTTGAAGAATAGCGCTTTATTTCGTGGCATACTCATCAGCTTTTACATGCCATATTTATATACAAAAAATATTCATTAAGAAAGAATGGATTTGATTGGCCCTTCTTCTTGTTCACCTCCTCTTCTTCTAGTCTTCTTTTCTTAAAGAAAAATATCACAATCAATTCCCAACCCCAAACCAGAAACACACCGAGAAAAAGAAATATGGCCGAAAGTAACCAAGATCAAAAGAAAATAACGAAATACTTCCCCCAAAACTAACTCTACGAATGTGTAGGACCACAGGAATCTATTCAAAAACTCACACAACCCACATACAAATATACAAGTATACCCACGCACAGTCTCACTCATCCCTCATCACATGTACATCACGATGAACACAAAATATCAGAAAAAAGCAATACAGAGTAATGTCCACTGATGTACATCCGCACTGACCTCAGAGGAGGTGAACAAGAAGAAGGGCCAATCAGATCCATTCTTTCTTAATGAAAATTTTTTGTTTATAAATATGGCATGTAAAAGCTGATGCGTATGCCACGAAATAAAGCGCTATTCTTAAACAAACTTGGCATCGACTTTCTTCATGAATCTCACTATTGCTCAGGTTAAATCAGAGGTCACCCAACACCTCTCTAACAAAAATTTGAACTCATTAGCCCAATGAGATTATAACCAATTAGAGGAACTTATACGTTTTCTTTATTTATGAATATCAAGCCTGTGTAATAGTCTAACGAGATCCGGTGAAATATAAGCTTTATCACTAATTATTCACTTGACTTCAAATTCCTCTAGATGATTCCTTCATCACAACAAAATATTTTTGAAGAAGTCCGGCACTATTTTCCGCAAAAAATAATAAATTAAACATCATCATGAACACTAATATTAGAATTATAAGTTCAGTTTCATGGGTGAATTCAATTTGCGATGTATGAGAAGACCAAAGTTAGTCCAGTTCTCAAGAGGTATTTGGCGAAATTAGAATGAAACAAAAAATATCGGGATTTTTGTAGGAAGGATTTGAGTATTGTTTTTAGGATTTTATAAGAAGGAACCTTATTGGTCCGTTTTATTATTAATGATAAAATTGGTTCCTACCTGTTGCGAGGTAAGAAATATGGCTTGAATAGAGACTTTACAGTTTTGAGATTATCCAGTGTCAATAGCTATATTTTTCAAAGGTTTTTTGAGGAGTCTGATGTTGATGTAGTGGAGCATCCATCTTATAGTCCAGATCTTTCTCCTACGGATTATCGTCTCTTTCGTTATTTGCAAAATCATTTAAAGGCGGAAAATCTTTAACTCAGGAGATAAAGTCATAACTCTCTAAAAAAATATTTTGCTCAAAAGTCGCCTGATTTCTGGAAAAGAGGAATTGATACGCTCCCAGAACGATTGAAAAAAACGACAATTAATTTTATGTATAGTTTATATATTTCATCATACTTTTTAATGAAAATTTTAGTCAAACATACATTTTCGCATAACCTAACCTTGTAAAAAATGTACTTATATGGCATATATCACACTGATGAGTATGTTCGAAATTGAGATCTTTATTTGTGAAATACTTTTGCATCTTATTTTTCAAACATTTAATGACATCGGTAGCACAGCTCAAAACCAATGTTTCTGAACATCTCTCCCAATCAAATACCCCCAGCTAACCAAGTTCATATAGAACTGAAAAAAAGTTATCGCAATTTTAAATTCAAATAAATACGATCCGTATCAATAAATTCTATTTTTTATGATTTCAGATCACAGTAGACAAATAATAGGATAGGTTTTACAAATTTTTTTTCAAAGACATCATTCAATGAGAAATAATCGATTTATTTTCTGATAATAGGAATAGTTTTTTTTAATTCGAAATGATATAGAAAAAAACAAAAAAAATTCGCCACATAAGCAATTGTCTATGCTTTGAAAGGATCGAATTCATCGAGAATTTTATTCTTTGGGCTATCATCCCTATTGTCTATAGTTGGCTTTGTTTCTCGACTTTGATTTGTTTGTGATTCAAAGGCATCCTGGAATTATTAGAAAAATTAAATTGAATGAAAATATTCTGTAGTGAAAAATTGAAGGTAATACGGGTTAGAAAACCATTGACAGTATAAAGTGGATTAAGAAAAATTATTTGGAATTTTTGACAAAATTCCGGTAAAAATCATATTTTAGAATCCTTTTGTAAGACTACAAATTAATCAAGGGATTTTTAACAGAAATTTTTAATCAAATATTCTAATGTGAAAACACCAAATTTTTTTTCAGATTTTTTCGTCAGATCTTCATTTTAAAATTTTTCATAAAACAAAATTTATGACGCTTCATGTTCAGTTCAATGGTGAAAAAATTCATGAATATTTCTAGAATATTTCTCCCTACCCATCAAGCCTCCTACACCTAGTTAATATGAAGATGGGAAAGTGATCCTAAAAATAAACTTTTGATCGCTCTCTCCTATTGTAATCAACAAAATTTTTTAACTCAAAGTTCAAAAACTGGGATTTTGGCGCTACTTCGAGATTTCAAATTTAAGAATTTTGTAAAAATCATAAATTTCCATCTTCATATTAACTAGCATTACTTAAAGGTCAACAGAGTAAGCAAGAAAACTTTCATAATTTTCAAAAGAACCCTTATCTTTTTTGAGAGTGAATTATGTGATAGTCATGAACAAATAAATTTTATTCAAGAAAATATTGATACAGAATTAAAACTCCTCCCTGTCTATTTAATTGTTAAAAAGTAATATAGTTTATTTTCAAAAGGACGCTTTTAATTATACAAATCAATCCTTGTAGAAGTAAATTTCGAAAGGTTCATTTTGAAATATACCTTTAAAACCTACAACAGATTTGATCAGAAAAAAATTTCTCTTTCTAATGAGCCTTAAATCTCCAAGAGTAGGATTTAAACCGAAATGTTACCATTCATGCCTACTTACTCCAGAAATCTTTTGAGAGAGGGGGATTTCTTTTACTTTTTTGAAAGAACATTTTCAATAAATAAAAATTTATCTACAGAGAATACAGATCCGACCAAAATATCTGAATCAAATTTCTTCCCGGTGCAAACCTATGGCTTACAAAATTTAATTGAGGATAAAGTGAAGGTTGAGAATTATTATTTCTCTCAATCGAATTATCTTGGGCAATATTCGGTAGATTATAATCATCAAGATCCACGACGATTGGAGATGGTGATTCAGCAATTTCCAAGAGACTCTTTTGTGAAAAGAATTTCGGAGGAGTTTCATTATAGTAAGGGCTCACTTTTGCTTGATTAAATGTTCGAGGTGCCATGCTATTTTCCTTCGAATAGGATGGTAAATTCGGTGTGACCGTTGGTAGATTATAGTTTTTATCGTAACTCGAAATAGTATTCTCATCATATAACGGGGGTGGGGTTGTTTCAAGTGAACGAGAAGGTTCCCTTTTCATTGGAAATTTCATCTGAGGTATCTCTTGACTAAAAGAAAAATTAAAATTCAAGATTGTTTCTCTGGAAGGATTCTGTTTTTCTAATCTGTGGCTGAATAGAATGAATTGAAGGTGAGTCATTTAGATTTTTTTTAAAAACTTACTTTTGACCTATTGGTTTGTTATTAGCGTTCATCCATTGTTGCATTTCTTCGAGTTCTGAAACAGAATCCTTCAGACCTGGTATTTGTTCAGTATGACTAATGGGAATATTTGAATTTGTGCTAGGATTTGGTTGGGTAACTACAAAATCCTTTCCGTTCATGTATTTATCTTGGAATAGTTGTGAGCACTGAAGAACTTCATCATTTAGTCCAATAAGTGTCATTAGTTCACTATCAAGGTTTGTGTTGACATTAGCTGTCTCCCTTGAGGAGATGTTCTCATTCGTCATTTGAATGTTGTGTATAGAATTGACAATTTTACTTTGGATATCTTTCAGGTTATCGTTTAACTCCTGGAGGGGGAAAATATTTAAATGGAAAAACAAAAATCAAAGCTATAGAACCTCAACTTTTGTGTAAACTTACAATCATTAGATTCCTTGTTTCCAAATCAATTTCTTGTAGCGGAACTTCCTTGTTGGCTTCTATTAGACTCATCAGTAATTCACATTTGCTAACAGCCATTTCTCGAAAGTTCTCTTTTCGAGTTAATGAGAGACCTTTATTTCTAGGTTAAAGATTAAAGTTTAAACCAGGTTTAAAATATTTGAAATCATCATCATAAAGGTGCTTATTACTGTATTATTATGGAAAAAATGTTTATTCCTTAATTACCTCCAAAAGAAATGACTCATTAATTCATTTACTCTGCAAGAAAATTATAGATGTTATTTGTTGAACAACATTATAAATAACTGAGATATTAGATCTCTTAGAAAGAAATTACCCGGTAAAACTGAAATAACTTGGAGAATTTAAGTCTATATTTAATAAATATTATTTATCGATTTAAAGTAGAGCAATTCAACAAAACCGATAAAATATTTCAAAATATGAATTCATTACCCATTCATTCGACGTTCATAGCTGGCTTCAAGTTGATTTCTCTGATCAATCATTGGAAAAGATGAGTTTATTTGTTGACTGGAATGATGACTATTTGCTGGATTAATCTGTTTTTGAACAGCATGTTTCATCTAGAGGGGGATTTAAATACTGACTTTTAGTAAATACTAATGTGTATGTGATTAAAGATTCTTTTCTGTTATTCTGTATTAATTAACATGTATGCCAAAAATTAATCAAAAAAATTAATCGAGTAATTTACCGTTGATAATTTCTTTGATATGCTCTTTTTGAGTTTAGAAGACTTCTACATCGTGACAAGGAAATAAAAGTAATATGAAATGTATTAATTTCTTCAATTTGAATAATAATCAACTTTTTTTAAATCCGATACATTTATGTTAATAAATTAATTCTTGAAAGTATACTTATCCACAAATATTGATTAGATGGTATAAATTTAATATTAATCAAATCATACATTAAATTGTGTCATATTCGTCGACGACTACTCATTATTATTTTTCAATTTTCTGTGATTAATTGAGATAACGTCAGACTATGTATTGATTGTAAGGTATAGATGAAATTTAATCTAAAGAAAATTAAGAACTATCAGGTCTATCGAAAAATATATACACTGGATATTATCCAGAGACATTGTATTGATTTTATAATTTTCTCAAATAACAAATACATGATTTCCAAAACTAACCCGACCAATTTCTTGACTTGGAGTTTGATTATAGTCAACTGATTCAGAGGGGAAATCATCAAATGATAGATAGGCTCCGTAATTCAGTAATTCTGAGTAGAAAAATGAGAAACTTTGAATGTCTACATTGTCCGAAAATTTCTCGCCGTATTTCTAAAGATTAATTTCGATGAGTTACTTTGAAAATTGAGAGAATCTTGTGATGAACGACAGGAGATACTGCTAAGTTGCTGTTAGGCAGACAATATTTAAATATATCGTTCAAGGAATTTCGTTCGGCAAATAGCATTTGAAAACGATAGCCACAGTTGTCCATGCATACTTCCCAGAGAGTCAGTGTACTAAGTGCCGCATTAGGACTAGTTTGGATTGTATTGTGGAGTCGTCTTTTAATAGCATTAAAGGCTTCTTTGGGTCCTTCCTTTTGTTGATTTATTTGATTACTAATTATAAGATATTGGTCAAAATTTAATCCTGATTCTTCACTTGTACTTTTCACTTAAAGAATGAATAAATTAAAGTTATTATAAAGTTACGGATCAAGGATCCAATTTGATTATCGAACGGATTTCCACGAAAGAAGTCTGTGAAAATATCAACAACATTCATTTAATTGTTTGGATTATTTGTTTGAATAAACTTAGATATTTTGAACTTTTGCTAAAAATAGTGTGTTTTTACTAATGGGAAATTCGAAATTTGTGCACCCAAAGGGCAGGAAAGCTCAAAAACTCCACTCTCAGTCTGCTCATGAGAATAAAATTATCAAGTAAATTTTATCAATAGTATTTAATTCTTTTCAGACGAAAAAAAGAGACCAATATCAAATCTGTCATATTATCTCAAAAAATTCAGTGGTTCAAGTCGAAAATAAGTGATTATTCTAAATGTTTGGAGCCTTCAGAATTGAGAAAAATTATTCCTGAATACTTGAACAGACTGGAAATAAAATGTTCAAATCTAGTGAATTGTCCTATTAGTGTATCAGTTGATGCAATGAGACAATTTGTCGACATGGAAAAGAGAGAATTTAACGCTAATGGTCTTGCTGTTCCTGATCTAACTTCAAAAAAAGGTTTAATAGCCCTACAGGAATGGAATGGTTCAGTTCTGGCTGGAAAAAGTATTCCTATGATAAATATTAAAAATAAATGACAGTTTTCTACATAATACACGTGCTAATTTCTTTTTGCAACAAAAAATCGGTCCTTATTAATTGCCTTTTTTCTAATTCCTAACAAAAAATTTGCATTTAAATTGGTTTGTACTATTATTAGAAAAAAGACTTGAAATGAAAAATTGACAATTCATTCATTTGTACCTTTTCAATCCTCTGAGGAACTATCAAATAGATAATTAATCTACCTCGTTCTCTCCGTATGCATATTCCAGAGAGGAATGATTAAAATACAAATTCTCTTTCACTAGTAATAATAATTGAAACATTCAGCCAATGATCGCAGACTTTGACCAACTGTCACAAAATTTAGCCAATCAGAATCGAGATAATCCTAAATGAGGCTTCAACGCAGATAAATCACTCGGATAAAAAGTAAAATATCATAACTTCAGGTAGAAGTATGGGTTATGAGTTGATTATCAAGTCATATTTAATAAACATGGAATAAAACCTCTAAACTGTCCTGGATTAAACAAACAATGTGAGTACTGCATTATTTTATATAATTTTTTTTCAACTTTTCATCTTTATATTTCTTATTATTTACATTTACAAATGACATTTTTTTGTTATCTTCGATTCTTTGTTTATTATTACTGATGATTATTCTTATGAATGAAATCTTTATCTGCAAATTAGAAAAATTACTTTCATGAAGGGTTTCTTATTAAAGCTAAACATTTTTTTTTCACAGAATTAAGTCCATTTTGTTCAAATAAAATCCAACAACGAAAGAGTATATCAATACTAATTATTAATTAATCGGAATTTTTTCTAGAATATGACATGCTGATTAAAAATACCTTACGAACCTATTTCTATTTAAAATTGCATTCAAACCGCTCAAAATTTAGATTTAAATCGGTTGTAGTAGAAAAATTCATTGAAAATACTAGGTTCTAGTTCAAAAACCGACATTTTCAATTGCGATTTGGGGGCATCTAAGCAAATTTTAAAATACATTTTTACATTTAAAAATTCTCTTTCAAATGAGTTTTTCACATCTGGATGTTAAAAAATTTACATTTATATAAGTTTTTTATTGAAATACGGAGCTTCATTAATATGTAACCTACCATAGGATGTAATTAGAAAAACTGAAACCCTTCAATATATTTTGTATCAGATACTTATACCTATTTTACTAATTTTTTAAAATAAAAATGTTGTTTATCATCAAGGTTAACAATGAATCCCCTTGCGGACCGGAGATTGTGAGAAGGGAGCTTTTACTGAGGAATTTTTAAGAGTTACTGAGGAGGCAATTCTTCTAACCCAGATAGGATATAGATTAGCCTTTTCCAAGAGTTCTTATTATAAGTGGAAGCGTTCACTTTTTTACAGTAAAATTGCAGACGAGAGAGGCTCCATAATCAAAATGTGGAAGAATGAATTGCGTAAAATATGTTATTTGATTCTGATAAAATAAACCGCCAGGACCTGATTAAGAAGACATTCAAATGTACCAGTTTTCGTTTGTTTTTATGGGCGTTCACTAATTAAGAAGGGAGAAAAGAAATATTTTCAAAGTGAAATCAGAATACACAAATAAATGGGTAATCATAGCATGCTCATACATTTTGGTGCACTACTCTTGTCTCTCCATAGTAGTATTTCACCTCTTTTCCCCTTTTTTAAAAAAAATCACAATCAAGAAATATGGGGAAATGTATTATGGTACAGATAATTTCAGGCTTGTATTTCTTCTATGAGAGGAAGTTTAGAAAAGATGTTTTCCTACCCTCCTGATGGAGTTGTCTTTTAACTCAAGGATGACATAACACCACCCTACCCGTATTGTTATCCTACATGTCTTATCCTAACCGTCACATCCCTACCTGTATTAGAAGGGAAAATCTTTTTATACTCAAGAAATTCATTTCTCTCCAACGATGACTAATCTCTCCAAAGTTTTTGCTAAAGGGGAAACTTTATCTCTTGCCTAGTTTATAGAGTTTTTTTGTTAAGATTAACACACACTATAGAGAAGGAAATTTCTTAATGAAATTAAAATTTTCCTCTCAAAAATAAAGTTCATTCAATCCTGTTAGGATTTCTTGATAAATTTAAATTACTTGAGGCTTTTCTTTTTCATCTTCATTTTTACTCAAATTAGATTTCTCAATAATTTCGTAATAAAGACCATAAAGAAAAATAGATTTTGAGTTTATCAGAATACAATGGTGAAATGAACTGTCGAAACCGCTTTTGAGAAGAATTGTTTTGGATTCCGAAAAATAATGGTTTCATTCATATAATAATTTTCTACTTTTTCTAGCATTCTGGTAACCATCTTTTTGGGTTTGCAAATAAACAAATGTATATCTTTTTTTTTCAACAGAGACGTTATTTTAGTGTCTGGGAAATACGTATATTTTTACGTATACTCGCCTCCAAATGGTGCCTTGAAAATGATAATAGCATTGAATTTATTAATGAACATTTATTTTTTATAATACAATACTTGGTTATTTAGCTTTAATTTTATTATAGAGAATTCATTCAGGTACATAGAAAAAAGTAGCATACCATAAAGTTTTCTCTTAAATCTGTAAGACATTAAGAGCCTAGTTACTAGCTCAGAGTAAACCTACTATTAAGTAGTTTATAAAATAATGTCAAAGAACAGAAATAAATAACTTTTTTGTTGGTTGCAATGCATCGTGATATCAGTGTTTATTCACATGTGTGTGTATATTCGATAGAAAATGTATTTATCTATCAGTAGTCTGTAATTGAGACGTCAAATAAAAGAAAAATAGGAAGTCAAGTAAAAAAAATGTATTCGATGTAAGGTAGACATAGGAACGATGTTATCTCTACAAATACAGATTCCTTCTTTCCTTTGAGAAAATTACAAGAGCATTATATAGTTTTTTATTGTAATAATACTGCTGGTTGTGATTACAATTTCGTAATGTGAAGACGTCATGATGAGGCTGTATTTATTCTCTCAAGTAAACAAGAAAAAGAACAGATGGCTGTGATACAGAATGAAAACTAATTTGACTCAGTCATCAACTATGCAATTATTATCCACTTAGAACAGAAATTCGATGATCAAAGCCTTCAAACTGCCATGTCAAAGTAAAAGTTTGGTTTTATTGAATCGAATGGGAATTAATTCAGGAAACGATATTTTAGGGAAAGTCCAAAAGTCTAAGACATCAAATGTATCTATGTAGATAAGGATAAAAGTAAAACTACTCTTGTAATCTTAAATTTCTCTGGCCTATGTGAGCTTTTCTTTCTTTTTATTGAAGAGTTTTGGTGTTTTTCAACTCATATTCATAATATAAGAATCAAGTAGTTCGGCATAGATTGACCATAACGTTGTTCGCTTACTACTTGACTATGCTGTCATTTGGCTTGTATTGGTCTATTTTTAGTATTTCTTAAAAAATTAAGATTATAATAGTTAAAGTGATTGTTATAATAACCAGAATTATTAAGCGGATTTTCGGACGTTTTTCAAAAATTACGTGTATCATTTATTTGCCCGGTGTGGCGTAGTGTGGTATCTCTCTCACCTCTCATTCGGACCCTCTTACTCTCGGTCCTAGGTTCAAACCCTCCCCACACCGGGCACATTGAACACTCTTTCCCTGTTTTCTTAATATTTCTAGATTTCTGTATAGAAATAAAAATGTATTGGCAAGATCAATTACAATTGTTTTTGACCAAACTATTTTCCAGTCAACTTCAAGTTGAAATAATGTTTGTGGTTGAGTAAGCCTGTATCAGAATAACTTTTTTACTATAGTAGTCACGGTTTATGAGTCAATTCAAAAGATGAAATGTACACCTTCCTATTGAAGCCGACATTCAAGTTTTTCTTCTGCTTTTTTTTATTAATTTTATTACTAATAACTAATACATTAAAATGACATTGTTTCCCAGCTCTCACAGTGTTCCCTTAACATAGTTTAGAGACTTTTTTATTTTACAAGAAATAAAAGTTTAACAAAATGGAATAGGCTCTGCTTCTTTTTGGCAAAAGTAAATAAAAGTTTAATAATTAAGAAAGCAAGAATCATTAGTCAAATGATATCCAGACTTAAAATGACTTTGTTTTAATATTTTCCAAGTTCTAATTTTGCTTGAAAATAATTTCACCTATCTATATATATTAACTGAATATTTCTACAGAGATGGTAATTAAAGGATTTACTTAATTTACTCAAAGTTAATTTTCCAAGTTCATTCACGCTAAATATAAAGGAAAGAAATTCAATAGGAAAGTTAGTTTTGATCCATGATGGAATCTGAAATAAATATTGGTTGCAGTTATACGGAAATTATTCATTTAGCAGATGATTAATTTTCATGTTTTTTTCAAGTTTTATTTTTTCTACAGGTCATCTAATTGGTTTTAAGGTTTATTTAATCTTGAATGGTTTATCAGATCTGGGCCAATGGGGATACTAAGGTTTTTAAAGAAGAAAATTGAAGAGAGTTCAAATTACAAGCGTCTCATCAACTAAAGAAGGTACTTGAATATCTCAGTACCGAAACCTTTTGGAAGAGACCTTGGAAAAAGGAGGGTTATATTCCAATTAAATCTAATTTCTATTGAAGAAAAGAAATACTATTGAGCCAATACCTTGATTGATGAAGTAGATTTTATGGAAGAAAAAAAGGTAATTACAATTAAACATATTTATTTATGTTGTATGTGGAACTCACATGATCTTCTCTGAATAAGTGATAATGTATTGAGGAATTTTGTTTATCAATCTATTTCACAGAACTCTAACAAGTTTATTTTTATTTTTGTAAAATATAAGAAGAGGATTACATTAGAATGACAGTTATTGTCTAGAATTTTTATTCAACAATTTTAATTTAATTCAGAGCAAAATCGAACGAAGTTGTTGAAATAAAATGTAAAGTGTCATGAATTGAACTGGCTATATAATTTCTGAATTTGAGTTTTACAATAATTTTCAAATTAATTCAACAAGCTCGTTTCCATGCTAATTTTTCCGATAGAAATATCAATTCTAAGCATTATTTTCCACTGAAAAATGTTAGAAGAATTGGAATTATTAAGGCCATATGTACATTTCATAGCTAATCCATAGAACATTTCCCCCCTCTTGTTTTGCAGTAATTTTTCTGAGTGACAAAGAGACTAAGGGCTTTTTAACATCGATGAAATGAAAATGAATCCCTTGCGGTGAGTTTTCATTTTATAGATAATAAAAAGACCAACACGATTCAAGGTAAGCTTAGAGAGAAATATGAGGGGCAAATGTTCTCTAATTTTATCCATTTCATAAAGCATCATCAGTGGCAATACTACAATAATGATATAAGTTAAGAGTTCATTCAAGATAATAATTTAGAAATTATGAAAGAAATAGTAAAAATCAAAGAATATAAGAATATAATGTAAGCTAAAAAAACACCAAAACTCTTGAATAATAACTTTCTTTCTTCAATCATTACTAAAACCATCTCCTTTGAAATTAAGTTTCATGAAAATGTAGGTCTTCTCAACTTTATCTGTGTTTTCAACGACATCTCTATCACCTGATAAGTTGATAAATTTGTCCACAAATTTATTAGGATAACTGTTTTCCATTAAACTCGACTTTATGTTCTCTATTTCTTTAGGTATTTCCTCTGGACTAACTATCCTCTTTCCTAGGCCAATTACTAAACCAACTTTATGTGAAACAGGACTAAAACGGGCATAATAGAGATATTTACCATTGTCAGTCTTTTTCTTGAAAATGTTTCTTTTAATCACTGAAAAATGTGTCGAAAAGACTTGGCTAACATTTTTCAAATCGCCACCCAGTTTTCAATGAATTCTTACTATGAAATCTTGAATATCTTGGTCATCAAAAATGATTTTAACTTTTCTACATCAGAAATAGTAATTTCATCATAAAATGACGCAATGTGATTGCGGATGATTTGTCATAATTGATATGATTCTAGGTATAATGACTGAAACATTGAATTTGCAGACAGTTTTGATAAATTCAAAGAGTACTGCAAAGAGGATTTGGAAAGAATTCTTCAAGGAAACATATTTCCTCCTTTCACTCAAATATACTTGATTTCTAAGGATTCATTTTTTATCAAACGCTTAAAATGCTGATAGTCCTCGAAATCCTTTAGCTTCAAGGTCATCATCCCTGATAATATTAATAATGTCAGGCTCTTCTGTGTGAAATTATTGAATCACGATTTCTTCACTTGTAGAGAAAATTATTATATTTTTGTAGTACATACATAACCTATTCAGATAAAATAAAAAGTAATATCAATAAAGACCAATTCAAGTTCTTTTTTACCCTTAACCTCACATATGGAGATGTATCAATTTTAGCTAAATTCAAAGTGCAACCTTAATTATAGGGAAATTAAGATTTTTATCTACTAAAGACAGTTCAAGAATTATTCTGAACAAAAATAATAATTTGCTAGTAAAATCTTTTTGTAAGGATTCTTGTGATTAAACGTTTGCATCAATAATTTTAAGAAAGTCATGAATCAAGTTCGTGCCGTTAATTCAATCTCATAATTAGTGTAAGCTAGAATATACAGAATTGAAATCTATCAAAGTTTTATAACGGGTTTTAAATAAAATCAAAGTAAAGCTAACTGAAATGAAGAAAAAACTTCATTATCGTTTGGAAGTTTGATTTCAACTTTGTGATCATTTTTACTGCTCGAAAATAATTGGGTGTTAAGACTTGTAAATCATAGATTCCCAACTTCATATCAACAAACTTTGGATAAAAACGAAACCCTTGCGGTGAGATTTCAAGTAAAAAACCAGAGGGATGCAACGATTCTCTAATTTAAACCGATGGATTGACTGTGTCTAAAAATATTAAGAAATCTCTTTCCAAAGAACTTTTCAAATTATCAGATTCAATTACAGCCTTGAAAAAAAAATGTTAGACAAAGAAATTCTTGAGTGAATTTTCCTTTATACCTTTAGGTTATAAAGTTTTATTTCTGCCAAAAGAAATTAATAATATGGTAGTAGTGCTATCGTAAAAATTACAATTTTCCCTATGTATTACACCACCACCATTCCATCTCTTTTGTTATGAGACTGTACACTTCTCTAACCAGTAGTGTAGTGTATTTAATTGTTTCTTTTAATTTTCTTTCTAGAGAGAAATGGCTCTTTCTTTTAATTTTTAGAAAAAGAGTGAAAAAAGTGTTCTCATTCTTCAATTTCCGTTCTCATCTCCACGACTCACATGAAGGGAGGTGGGAAGGTATCCCTTTTATCCCTATATCATTCAGGTACTGTTGTCTGATATCATCATCTTGATTCATTATTATTACAATTTTATTTATTGTGAAATTAATATAAAAAAGATTTTATATGTTAGAGAGAGTAGGGAGATACTAGATTCTAGGGAGAAGAGGGTGCCAGCTTTGAGGTGAAGAAAATCTTGTACTCTAGTATTAAATAGGACTAGTCATGATGATTTAAAAAAAATTTGTTCTGTAATAAGAAATGACTTACTCATCAGAATTAGATAATCCCAATTCCATATCTTGAAGGAATTCTCACAACAAAGTTATTGATTCAATCTTTCCCTAATATACATGAGTGTTATCCCATAAAAATATCAATTTTCTCGTCAAAAATTCGACTAGGTTAAAGTCTTTTAGGAATCCTAACCATGTTCCCAGATCTCAGAGTTTGAAGAAAGAAAAATCGGCTAATCTATAAAACATTTTCCCCCTCTTGTTTTGCAGTAATTTTTCTGTGTGACAAAGAGACTAAGGGCTTTTTAACATTGATGAAATGAAAACTAATCCCTTGCGGTAAGTTTTCATGTCATCAATAGTAAAAAGACCAACACGATTCAAGGTAAGCTTAGAGAGAAATATGAGGGGCAAATGTTCTCTAATTTAACCGCCAAAAGAATTTTTTATGATGTAGTGAGAATGTTCTAGAAAAAGAAGCATGTAATTTTTTTATAGCAAAATATTAGCAAATTTTTCTCGGTTACTAATCAACGAAGCCAATATCAATTTTAAGTTACTTGCAAAAAACGTTTACATTACAATCTGGGTTTCAATGCTTTATAGAAGAAATTAGATTTTAGTAAAAAATTCTTCTCTTCCCATCTCTACAAGCTTTGTCATACTGATTAATGATATTTTCTAGATGGATCTGGTTTACTCAATATACCTACTCATACTCAGTGTACATTCAATGCATGGTTATTTGGATGAAATTCGAATAGAAGAAAACACTCCCATCGATACAATAATCATAGATTTAAAGTTATTATTTGAAAAGAAGAGTCTTTATCCAGTCGAGGTCTATCCAAGTCAGGTGGACGCATTCCTTCCGTTTGAATTGAGGGATCACAAGATTTACCTGAAAACCCCTTTAGATCGCGAAGAGATTTGCTCTCATATCGATCAGGATAATACGCCAAGTGGACAGTTGTCAATTAACACAAACGTGGACACTGATGAGTGCAGTAAATTTCTGAATATTGATTTGTTAAATAAACTCCATGATTTGCCGACAACTTACCAAATAAAAGTTGTCATTATAGATTTAAATGATAACCTTCCTATATTTCAAAGTATTAATGAACCGTATCTCATATTAAGTGAAGATACAAAAGTTGGAGATAGATTTATGCTACCAGAAGCCAAAGATGCTGATTCCAAGGCATTCTCAATCAATAATTATCGCATTACAAAATGGCTCAAGGGAAATCAGAATCATTTCTTCCTAGAAACTGATTATAACACATCAAAGCCGATAGGATATTTAAAAGTTGTTGATAAGCTGGATCGTGAACTTGTCGATGAATACGAGTTTATTTATTCAGCATATGATGATAATCAACCTATTTCTATGAATGAGAGTAGTAAATCTAATGTTAAAATCAAGATCAAAATATCTGACATCAATGATAACGCCCCCGAGTTTAATCAGCCAAACTATTCCATTGTACTACACGAGAATGAAATAGCAAAAAAGGTTCTTGAATTTTCCGTTATCGATCGAGATGCTGATGCAAATTCAGATGTTGTTTTTCGTTTCAATGAAACTATCATGGATAAAGTCTTTACAATTGTCTCTCGCATTGATTATGCTCATGTTAATGATGCAGCAAAAGTGGGAAAATTATATCATTGTTCTATACAACTGATTGATAGAATAGATGCAGAAAAATATCCGAAAACCTTTGATATTTCCCTAATTGCAAGCGATAAGGGAAATCCTGAACTTTCCAGTAGTGCAAATATTACTGTTAATATTATCAATATAAATGACATGTTGCCAAATATTGAATTCTTCCGTCAAGGTATAAAACTTGTCGGGAATAAAATGAGTTTAATTGAAAATTCAACAGCTGAACGTTCACTACTCGCATTGGTTCATGTTAGTGATTTGGATAGCCCCAAGGAGTCAATACAATGTCGGATTGTGAATGAATTTAAAAATTTCTATATTGAGAGTATCCAAAGTGTTCGTATTGATAACTTGCCTTATAAACAGTATGCCTTGAGGAATCGATTTGAACTTGATCGAGAACAGCAGAGCGTTTATTGGGTGAGTTGATTTTTTAAAATGAAATTTTACAATCTAAAAGAAAGGATTACAGATGAATTTAGTCATTTTTAAATCTAGCCTATGTAAGCATTGTGTTTTGTGAGAAAGTCACAAACTCTTGTTTAAATACCTAGTTTTTGCCTGGTTTCGGTATTTTTTAATATTAGAAAAGGAATAAACAACATTTAAGGTCAAAACTTCATTATAAGAAGAAATCACTTCTTGATAAATATCCGAGCCTCTATCATTCAAAGTTTTGTTTTAATTTCATAAAAAATAATGCACTTGTGTAACATAAATTTATGTTGGTTATTGTAAGGTGACATAAATCAAGAAGTATTCCCGGGAACAGTTAAAAAAGAATTTTCGAAATGATACAGGATGCAAAGAATATTGATCAACTTTATGGTTCTTATAAAAAGAAACCATGAACTTTTATCTATGAAAAATATTCAATTGTAGAGAAAACTCAAAACTCTATTAATAAATTACCGCTAAAAAAAGAATAATAATCTCTATCTATTAGGAAAATCAATAAGACTTAAGGAATATTGGTTCTGGTAACCATCGACAAAAGGATATCTTATCAAAAGAAATTCTCATCTCAAGTCTAGAGGAAATAAAAATTGTAAAAGACACAGCATAGAAGACACACAGAGTCATGTTTAAGTTGTCTGTTTAATTTCTTTTCCATAATTTTGATTGTATAATGATCATTCCAACTGGATAGTTTTAATCATCATCAATATTAGTATTGTTATTATGTTACAGAATTATTTTTTCAAATCTTGTCCATAAAATTTACACACACCCTTCCCACCAATACAAGACTTGAATTTGTATTACAAAATTATAATTTTTTTTAAAAACAGTTTGCTATCCCTACACGTGACATGTTAAAAATAAAAGGGATACACATGAATCGGTGATAGAGTGAGGGTTCTAGCCCCACCTAGCACACCAAAGGAGTTACTTTGAAGATAGAATGATCATATTTGATCAGAATTACACAGCTTGTCAATGTGAAATAAATATTCCCAAAAAGAATAATAAATTATATAAATATTTATTCAAGTTTTAAAAGAATTTCCAAGTTTAACCCTAGAATGTAAACTCGAATTATTTTTAATCCAAGCTAATCCCAAATTATTTTTTTCCTCACAAAAACCCTACCGAAATAATTATGCTGATTCCGATTTGAATTTCTTTTTGAGAGCTGAATTATCATTTTCAAAAAATCATCCTTCTTCATTGAAGAATCTTAAAGTAACTTTGGTTAGCATCAGTGAAAACCTATTTTTATAAATTACACATGATTTTTAGTCTAATAAATTTCCTTTCTAATGATGGGGATAAAAGTATTTCAAGTATCTTCCAGTTCAAAATATCGTTCAAGAAAGTGTTGTGGAACTATGAAACATGAAGGGTCGAGACTTATTATGTATTCTCTACTTTTACTTTTTATTAATCTCACATTAGACTTTAGTATTTTGCGGAAAGTAGAATTCTCTATTTTTTTTCATCTAGCGGAATTTTAAGTTAAGTGAATATTTAGTGATAAAGCTTATGTTTCACTGGATCTTGTCAGACTATTACACCGGCTTAATATTTATAAAGAAATAAAGACTTTAATAAACAAGACAGTGTCCATCCCTCTTCAGATTTAATTTATTTGTTGGGAAAGAACTGCCGAGCTTTTTCGAAAATATTTTTAGTTTCAAATGAGAGACTCATTTAGAGGATTTGGAAGTCAAGTGGATATTTAGTAATAAAGCTTATATTTCACCGGATTTCGTCAGACTATTACACCGGCTAGATATATATAATAAATAAAATGTACAATAATATCCTCTGATTGGTTCTATCATTCCCGAGTACAACAGGGGAGGGTTGGTTGCTAGTATCCACGATCATTGTTTCCTCCTCACGTATCTGTCCATCGTTGGTTGCCCACTTAGACTTTTACGTTTTCTACCTCTTTTGATAATCGCAGGTGCAGCCTTCTTTTTGCTTTGAATACTGCTAATTACAGGTTGAGATTTAATTAGATTATCAACTACCGTTGACTTGTCTGAATTTTCACTTTCAATCTCAATTGTACTTGTTACTGGGGCCGAAGACTCGAGATCATTTAGGGGAGGCGTAGATTCAACTACTTGCTCATTTTGTTCAATTATCACTCTAACTTCGCTTGCATTGGGTTTCTGGGTAGAACTACAAATAGGGAAATTTTCAAGCAGCTTTCAAGCAAAGATTTAATTTAATTTTTATTCAACAGTACACAGAAAGAAGGTTTTAGAGTTGAATATTTTTCGGAAGCTTTTCTTCAATTTTTTAAAAATAATTTAAAATTTTGTTTGCGTGCAAGATAAATTTCAAAGTCTTCACAACATGATAAGAACATGCTCAAAATTTATAAATTTAATAAGATCCCCCCCAGCGTCAATTGCAATAGAATCTTTCAAATTCATCTTAACAGATTTTATGAGGCTCAGCTCAAGATACCTATCTAAAATTTGTCTGTTATTCACGATCCGAAAAATCTTTTTAGGACTAGAGAAAATTAAATTTCGATAAACACTAGATTGAAGGAACCAACTCTTTATTTTGTTAACTGATCAACTCTGATTTCGGTTCTGATATTTGCCAAACCCCTCA
Source organism: Gyrodactylus bullatarudis (assembly GCA_012064415.1). Taxonomy (NCBI): domain Eukaryota; kingdom Metazoa; phylum Platyhelminthes; class Monogenea; order Gyrodactylidea; family Gyrodactylidae; genus Gyrodactylus; species Gyrodactylus bullatarudis. Next base: position 31,552 of record SSNU01000226.1, read on the forward strand.
CATAGGCCTCGTTTGTCATATGACCACTAGAGACCACTCTTTTTAAAAAAAACTAGCAAAATTGAATAATCCATTTAGCATTTGGTAATGTACAAAAACTAAGCATTTTATTGAAAAAATTCCTTATTTTTCAATTTTCTAACCTTGGTAGCTTTATTAGTTTGGCAGATTTCTGAACGAATTAAAGTTTAAATGGAAGCTCAAAATGAAAAATTGCTTTTGTTATATTTTTGGCGAAATAGTCAAATATTTTCATTGCTAAATTTTGGATCTTATGGAAATAATTTCCGTACCGAAAGGGTTAAGAGAAGAAAATATGATTATGTAGTATTTTTTATTCGATAATTCTAAAAAGTTTCGAATTAATGGCTAGAAGAGATAAGGTAAACAAGGATCATCTTTGACATGATTTTCTGGTCAGACTGGTCAGAAGACATAACTTATTTTGTTATTTTCCTCTTACACTTGGTGAACATTATCGTAAAGATTGATCAAGGTTTTTATTTTTAAATAATTCAGTCTCTCTCTTTTAGAAACTGTGATTGACATTCAGGGTTTCCATACTTTTGTCCAAACCTCTTCTTCATTCTTCTATAGTTGGTAGTTCATTTTATCCTTTGGAGATATATTTATATTTATTCTAAACCCCTTTTTTAATGTTCCCTTATCTCTACGGTAAACATGTGTACATTCAAATACAGGTATTATGGTTATCCACTCACCCAGTATTTATTATACCTATCGTTTCATAATCATAAATGCCAAATTTAAAAGTATCATATCTATAATTTATCTCTTTGGGTTGTGTGTTATTTTCAATGAATGACCGTTTCAAGAATTGGATCAGAAGAGTGTTTTCTGTGGATGAATTCTCTTGAGATAGAATAAATGGTTAACTTTAAAATAAAAAATGAGCTTGCTTGAAACTATAGTGGTGGCCAAAAAAAGTTTTAACTTTAAAAACCTGTTGTTGTATGGTTATTTTAAATGATGTTAATTTGTAAAATAGTTCATTCGGTTTAGGAATATATTTTTGACTTTTATTTGGTGAAATCTCCATCATTTTGAACCACTGATAAGCATCTTTTTGGCATAGATTTATTAAAATTTATGATAGTTTCTCTCTCTATTAAATTCCACTCTCCAAATATGCACAAAACTTCTTTCGCAAACAAGAATTAAAAGGTTTAAAAAGTGAAAACTTTATTTTGTCAATTTCAATGAAAACGGTAATCTTGTAATTTTGCATTTATGAATGAATCAAATCAAAAAATGACTACATTTGATGTTTGCATATATTGCTAAACCGAATGAACTATTTTGCAAATTAACATCATTTAAAATACAACAACAGGTTTTTAAAGTTAAAACTTTTTTTGGCCACCACTATACATTTGATCCACCATCTTCTTGACTAATTTTCATCTTTTAGGTGAACAACTCTAGGCTAGAGTGCAGCTTTATTCTTTAATTGAACTGAATACAGCTATTCTCTAAATTATGATTTTTATGGAAATTTCAATATTTTCATCAAGTTCTCAAATTTCTTAAAGGATGCCTATAGATTTTAGTTTTATAGTTGGCGGTATTTTTTTCAAATTCGAGTTGAAAATTTTTCTGGTTTCAAGGTGTGAGAGGGATCAGAAGTTACTTTCCAGGATCACCATCAGATAAGAAAAATTAACTTGTAACTTTGAACAAAAAATGGTCGAAAATTTCATTTATTCTTAAGTAGTAAAAATTATCAAAAAATCAGAATTCAACTCCAAAACGATGCGGTGAATCATTAGAGAAGATTAGATTTTTTCGTCTAATCTGGAACTAGAATAAGCTCCTTGAGATCACCCTACAAATCAATGAAAATTTTCTGTGGGTCATATTTTTCCTGGATAAAAATGGATCTCTCAGTAAATTTAGAATTATTGGAGCCGAACCAGACAGTCAATACAGATCATTATATTCAATCATTTCGGACGATGCAAGAAAAGTTGAGAGAGTTGTATCCTCGATTTGGGAGGATCACTTTTTTGCAGGATAATGCCAGACCCCATGTTTCGCAACAGGCGAAAAGATTTTTTGAGGAGTCGAATGTTGATGTACTGGAGCATCCACCTTACAGTCCTGATCTTTCTCCAACAGATTATCATCTTTTCCGATCACTGCAACATCATTTGAAGGGAAAATTTTTCATTTCAAGAGATGCGGTTTTGAACTCTCTTGACGAGTATTTTACTCAAAAAAGCCAAGAGTTCTGGAAAAGAGGGATAAATATGCTTTCAGAACGCTGGCAGAAATGTGTAGAAAAAATGGAGATTATTTTGATATATAGTATGTATATATTTAGGTATATTTTTTAAATAAAAATCTTCATCAAACACAAGTGATTAATTTTTCCGAGAACTTTTCACACAACCTAATAAAACCAAATAATTTTTGAATACTAAATTTAAAAAAGCGGCTTTAGAAATACCCCCCGGCTGAAATTTCTTTGGAAAATTCTATTTGCCTCATTAAAAAAATCGAATTTCTTGTAAGAATCACGTAAATTCGTTAAATGAAATTGTTAAACTTCTCAATTTCTGGCTGGTTCATCTAGAACTAGACTTATGAATTTCTCATTCAATAGAGGTTTAGTCCAGGTGGGATCCGTTTGTAAACAGTAAAATTCAGTGTCATGGGTGATTCTGGTGGAGATATTAAACCTTGCACCAAGAACGAATGAAATCCTTTATTTTTCCAATATTTTCTAAGCTCTGTTAAATTCATCGCTTTGGATGAGTGTTCTCTGTTAACATAAGCCCAAGTTGATAATAATGATGAGGGTTATAACCTTGAAAAAGAAAATTTGTGTCTTCATTCCCATGACTTACACACTACAGACAGAATTTTTACATTATTTTCAACAAAAATTTGTTTATTCAATAACCGAAATACTACTATTCATGAATCTATTATCATTTTCTGATATGCATGTTTTCCTGGTTACTTCCTTCTTTTCAAATTCTCTCACAATATAGTTTTCACGAGTATGAAAAAAATTTACAAATGATTCATCATCCCTATTAGAATAGATATTAAATGCGAAAATTTTTCAACTGCGAAAAATTGCAACCTGCTAGACCTCATCCAAAAGAGAGTGTTTTGACGATTTAAAACTTACAATGTCAACACCGTCTATTTATTAAAACTAGATATTAAACTAAAGAATAGGGATATCCTCTAACTGAATCCACTTCTGACCTAAATAACAATATGAAATTTATAGAATCATAAAAAACTCATAATTATATTATTTTTTCAAGGAAAGTACAGATCTTGAGACCAATGTATTGTATTCAATTTTATTATTTTTCATATTTTACGATACAAATTGTCTAATAAAATTTGTTTGTTTTCTTCTCCGTATTGATAATATCAAATGTTAATTTTATTTCCTGCCCGCCTATGATACCCTTTTCATTGAACTTTAAAGATTTCCTCTTATATCAATTTCATATTAATTATCGACATCTTTTATTGAATCATGTCATTTTGATCCGAATTATTTTTTTATCTGTATAATCAACAGCAATAGCTATTCAATAAAGTGTAGTCAAGAAGGTAAAATTCGAATAGTCAAAATAAATCTCAATTTAGAGACCCGGCGAAATATAACATTTATCACTAAAGTATACGTTCGTTTTCTCTAAGCTTCCTTATGATTTTTGAAATTATCAATGATATTCTTGATGAAATTCGACAACATTATCATTCAAATCTCAATTTATTAATTCGAATTTGAACAAAAACTAAGAAGAAAGCTTAGTCAAAAGTAAGATTTTTTAAAATTTTAGTCAAAAGTGTAAAAAAAGCATTGGTCAGAGATGTAATCATGAAAAAAGTGTAATCCACTCTGATTGAATAATTTCGCCGAATTCGTTCGGGAGATAACCATCATTGCAATTTTTTGGCTCAATATCAAAATATTTTCTAATTAATAAGAGACATTGAAATCACATATTTGAAATCTATAGCTAATTTTCAAATTGCGTTTCAAAATTATCTTATTTTAAAAATACGTTCAAAATAATCTTTTTCAATACATTATTCGGCTACGTTTACATTTTAATTAAACCGCGTTTAATTATGTTTAAATAGTCTTTGAGCTATTTTGAAATCATTCCACCATGTCTGGCTGAGTCAGCTCCGGTATTAACTCTACATGTCCCATTATTTCACCAGTGGAAGACAACACTTTCTTGAGCTATAATTTTAAATGAAAGATACCTGAAATACTTATGCCCCCATCATTAGAAAGGAAATTTATTAGACTACAAAATTATGGATTATTCATAAAGATAGCTTATCACTGATGCTAACCAAAGATACTTGAAAAGTCGTGATTTTTTGAAAATGTTGGCAAATATAAAAAAAGGTATTTAGAACCGTTCTTGAAAACCTGTTTAATTAGAAGAAAATATAACAACTTTCTATTGTAAAACAATAGCTGTAGATTTCAGATATGCAACCGCCTACTCAATATCTCTAGGCTCTATTATCTTCAAAAGTATTTTGGTAAAGTTACAAATTCTGTAGTCTATGTGAAAAAAATATTTTCGGACATGAAGGGTTAATACATTTTCTTTTCACTGGTGAAATAGTTGACTTTCTCGAATGATCATTTCTACAAGACAATAATTTTGAATCAGTTATTATTTATTATTGTGTGATTCTCGCAAATGATGGATTGAAAGAGGCTTCTGATGGTCTAAATTCAAAATTAAAACAAACACCTAAAGTGAACTAGTTTTTTTAAAAACACTTTAGCCTATTAATAAATCATATATTAAGCATACGGAGTAATAAACTCGCCAAAAACATTAATTCAAATTCCATTTGTGCAAGCTGGAATCAAATCAGGATTGAAATTTATGATCTAATAAAAAAACAAGAAATATTCTATAGTTTAGAGTCTATACTAACAAATTATTCTTTTCTTTATGTAGTTCTTTATCGTAATTTGGCATTTAAAGTAAATTCTCTTTGCTAGTATATTAAAGTAACCAAGTCTATCAAAAGAGCTATCTTGGTTTGTTAATAAAAAATTACCATTTTCGAATTTTTTAAAAATTTACAAGACTTCATCATATTATTTGAATGAAGCATAACTGGGTTTGGATGGATTCTTGCATTTCAATGAAAAGATCGCCCTGCAATATACACCTGTAGTGGCTGTATTAGGGATGGATTTTTCAATTTTATCTTCCCTGGGGGAATAAATTCTTGGTTCGAGTTATTTGAATTTTTCTCAGAAAAGGTGGCAGTGATAATATAAAAGTTCCATTTTTAATATTATTTCTTTCAAGTAGTCATGAAAGATTTAAAGACTTTCGATAGAAATTTTTGATCTGTAAGAATTATTTCACTTATACTATACTGAAAATCATTTTCCGAATACTTCGATGCTTCCAATAGATTCCAATAGATGCTCGGTAATCCCTGGTTTCAAAAACTAACATGCATAAATCCCATTTCTCGTAAAATGGTTAGTTTTTGCAAAATTGACCAGATTTTTTAAAATAAATTCTTTTATGTAACTAACCTAAAGAGGGCTCATTTGTAGACTTGGATAAATTAAAAATTCTTTCTAAATTTCAAACTTGGATAGCATAGCCCGAGAGGAAAATAGTGTTATTCTTCCCTATATTACACTAAAGTTGTTATTCTAGAAAGATAGATGGTTATCTTTCAGCAAATATACACATACCAAGAATAAAAAAAAGGTATCCACACAGAGAGTAATGAAGATGTAATCCAAAAGTCTGCTCTTTTTCCATACACTACTACCTTTTAATGGTAGAATGCAATTTTTTCTATAGTTTTATTCATAGAAGAGTGAAACAGAAAGAGTATTAATAACAGTGTAATAATATCCCCAGTGATATTTTATCAATAAATTTTTAGTGATATTTTCAATCAACATTTGTAACTTGTTGTATCCCATTGACTTTAATCAGTTTTTTTAATAAAAAATACGATGATGATTATAATATAACTACAAGCAATGGTTTCTTTAAATGAGGACAGAAAATTAAAAAAAATAAAGTTTATTAATTTGGAATAATAATCTGGTAAGAGAATTCTTTACATCTTCACAAGAATCTCATTAAAAGCTCTAAATATCCTTTTGCCAACTTGTCAGTCGTGGTTATTACTATTTGCTTCAATTGAAAAATAAATTGAGAAAGATTTCTGTTTTTAAATTTAATGATTCACATGGTTTTTGAATGTGCAACAGAAATTAACTTTATCTCATCAACCTGGCTGAATTTTTGACATGTTGTTCACTCAGACAGAAAACTTTACAATTTCAATATATCTCAATAGAAACATATCTGTCCTAAACTAGAGTTCTAGTTATTTTTACTTATCCAAGCTTATCATTGGAGCCTGAATATAATCCTGCGTGTAAATAAATATCTTAAGAAGAAAAGCGGTGCTCTAAGCTACAGTTAAAAAAGGTTGAGGCCAATAATTTATAAGAATACAGTGCTTATAAGTATAGTGCTTTTATTTCGTGGGGTACTCAATGAGTACTACTCATCATGCTGATGAATAATCATGAAAAAATACATAATTTTTTCAATACTTTGGCACATAAAAAACTTTGAAGCCTATCCTACCAAGTTTAATCCACAATTTTTCCTCACATTGTAAAACGAAGAATCTGACCACATTTTTAACATATAAAGTTATAAAAAAACTATGAGATGAGGGATTAAATTATCGATAGAACATAACTATTCTTTGTCTGATTCAGATTGGCCAGTGAATATATTTTGGAATAGCTTGGTACTTTCAATATTCAAAAATTACTAAATTTCTTTTCTCTTTTGCGTTTGAAGATCAAAATGAGGCTTTTTAGATCCTTAAAATATCCCGAAATCTAGTTGACAATTATACAGATCCGAGTCAGATTTAAAATAAATTATTCTTTCCTATTTATCAATACAGCCCATTGTATATAATGAATAATGGGAATTTACTCAAGAGGAAACTGGGAATTGCGTGTTTCAGTATTTCATTCTATTCTCTTTTCCCATATCACATAAGGTAAGAAGAAGGAAGAGTTTATGAATAAGGGTTCGAAAAGTGACTCTTTACCTACAATACAACTGTATTGTTAATGCGTGTTAACAAGACGCATTTTTGAATTGTAGTATATTTGCGTAAAATTTGCCCAAAAATTCACCGCTCTTTTTTATTTCTTCATATTGAAAGTCAATTTTCTCATTGAAAGTAACACAAAGATGTTATCGTTTTTATCTACCAATGACGAATTCTGATTTTTTCTCCAACCAGACTTTGCTATAAATAGACTAAATGATATTTATGTATTACTGAGTATACGATCATTAAATTTATGATTAACGTTTTAACTGAATTTTACTGAATACGGTTATTTGTGATCATAGAAAGAGAATTTGGCGATAAAAGTTCCGATAGACGTAGGCATAAAGGTGATACTGATTTTAGATATTGAAAAAATCTTATTTTGATGAAATTTCTTAAAAGATTTCGTAGATTGAAGGTGAAGAAAATTGAGGCATTTTCGAATTCAAAAGTCAGATTCAATATTTTAGAAATTCCTTTTGACATCTCAAACACAAAGGTTACAAGATAAATAAGAAACGTGGAAGACCATGCACGAAGCTATAAATGACTTTATTAATTTTTTTTGTTATTCATTGTATTAGAAACCTCTTAAATTATCTTTTATTTTCTATGATCTAGAATATAGAATAATATAGCTATTTTCCTCTATTTTACTGTTAACATTATTTCTAGTTTTTCCCCTTAACTCTTTGATATCTATAGATGGGGTAGCTGGAATTTTATTATAAAAATAAAACATACTTGAAACATCCGGTGTTTGAGCCCATTTATTTGTATTTTTTTATTTTCTACTCTATATAGGTTCATATTTCTAATTTCTAAGATTACCAGTGTTTTATGTACTGTTCTTTGATCTAGTTATCAAAATAAGCCTGAACTGTTTTAACATGAAACTTTTGTTTTAGTTAAAAATCGAGTGCAATGACATGGACCCGGAGAGACCATTAGTGAGAAATGTCACACTTCAAATTGTAGTTGAAGATATTAATGACAACACTCCAAAGTTTGACCGGGAAACCTATTCAGGATATGTAGAGGAAAATGAGGCCAATGCGGCAGTTAAATTTCGGCCAAATAATTTTATTGTCACAGATGACGACTCAGGAGAGAATTCTAGGATTCTATTCTCCCTTGCTTCGTATGCAGGGTAAGTTTTTTTTTAGTTTAAAAATGAAATGGAAAGAACCTGTGCTTATGGCATTTTTATTACTTAGTAATGAAACATTTGAAAGTGATTTTCGTAACTTTGACATTGATGAGAATTCGGGGACTATTTTTGTAACAACGCCGTTAGATGCCGAAATTAGGAGTGAATATCGAGTTATGGTTGTAGCTCAAGACTCCTCAGTCAAAGGAACAAAGTTATCATCGAATGCAACAATTCTGATTTTCGTTGAAGATAAAAATGATCACCATCCCGAGTTTAGAGAATCTCTTTACAAGTTTAAAGTAAGATTTTACTAATCACCTGACACTCTTTATGATAAACGAGAGTCATGCTTAATTTTTTTCTTCTTTTTGCAAAGGTTGAAGAAAATATCAAAGTTGGTTCGTTAATCGGTAAAGTGGAAGCCTTTGATAAAGATTTCCATGAAACAAATAGAAAAATCTTTTACAAAATTAGTTCATCCTCGGATGACTTTGGTTACTTTGATGTTGACAAATTCTCCGGGGAAATTAGAACACGCAGGCCGATTGATTACGAAAAGAAAAGACATATTTTCTTCACTGTTACTGCCGAGAATGATAAACGCTACTCAATAGATAAATCTCTTTTATCTGAAGCTCAAGTCCAGATTGATGTGATAAACTTGAATGATAATAAGCCAGAATTTTATCTAACCAATCCAAAGGCAACAATATTGATCTTTCCGCTGAACGATGAGCAAACTAATGGAGACGGAGAAGAATTTTGTGAAGAAGTTCCCTATCGAGTTCGCGATGCAGACTACATGCTGGATGGCAGCTACATTGATTGTTGTGTAGTCAGTTTGATTGAGGATTACAATAAACTCTTTGAACTAAGACAGAATAATCTATTATGCATCCGTAACCAGTCCCCAAGAAATAAGACAACTTACAAAATTTCCTTAAAGGCTACTGATAATGATCAAATTAACCAGCATTCCTCAACTGTAAGTGCACTTGCCTATTTTTGGCGTCGTGAATCTCTACTATAAACTCTATTAAAGTTAACTTTGAAAATATTTTTACAAAGTCTAGTCAAATGTTTTTCTTTTCAAAATTCTGGTGGTATCATTGTACAGTATTTGAAAAGAAAGAAAATTTGAAGTAATCTTATACAGAGAGAATATTGTTGATATTCAATTTCAGACTAATTTTAGGTTAATAAAGCTTCAAGAAAGTTTCAAGATAAGTGGAATGAGAAATTTTAAATCGTGTAATGGGTAGCTTTTATTCGACTGACAGACGAGTTCTTTGTTCCTATTTAATCTTTGGATGAATAAAATTATGCTCATGTACGAATTACAATTGTAGTAAATTAAAGAATTCTATGATTTTTACAGAAATCTCGATATTCTCACCAATAATTCGCATTTTTTAAAGAATTTTTGGAATCCTACTGATGTTGCCCACTTTAAACAGTTGAAGAAAAATTTTAATGAAAAATATGGCCGTTTTTCAGATTTCAATTTGGCGCTAAAGCCCCTTTTTTCGAACTTTGAGCCGGAAATTATTGATTTGAAAGTTGGAGGTTGATCAAAAGAGGTTTTTCAGGATCAAGATTAAACAAGGAAATCAATTCAACTGAATCTGATCTTATGCTCAACCTTAGTATCGTTTGGAAGCGGAATTCTGATTTTTTGATCATTTTCACTACTTGAAAATCAATGAAATTTCGATGATTCAAAATTTCTCGAAAATGAGATTTTGGCGAAAAATTGAAATCTAAAAATTTGTTATTAGAATGTTTTTCTTCAACTGGTAAAAGTGGGCAACATGAGTAGGATTCCAAAAAATCTTTAAAAAATTCAAATTCCTCATGAAAATATCGAGATTTCTGTAAAAATCATAGATTCCCAACTTCTTATCAACCAACTTTAATTCATAGAAAGGTTGAACTTGATATTATTACCAGATTAAAGACCATATTCTTGAGAATTAAACGTGATAAATATTTCTGAACTATTTTCCTATATATGACACACACACATTGGAATTTTCAAGATGGATTTTAAAACTAGGAGAATTCAATCGTATTAATCATTTAAATTTCTTTTCATATACCATATTTGACTGCTCAATCACTATTCTTATGTGAAATTGTTTCATTTGAAACATTTTATCCAAAGTGATCAGTCATTCAGATTGACTCGTTTTTCAAATTAAACTTCATTCTTACATTTCTGGGCGAATGAGATATATTTGTTCGTGGTTAGACAATCAAAACTTTCTTTCTTTTCATCTAAATTTACATAAATTGAAAAAAAAGTTAATGACGCCAGTTTTCTACTCGTCTCCTGGAGTAATTTCTTTTGAGATTTTTCAACAATATTTTCTACAAGACCATGTCTCGAAAATATATTTTACTATTACAGCACTCAAGTCATAAATGTGCTAAAGATTTAATTTTCTTTTCATTGAACGCCATTTAATTATTAGAATAAAGAAATTACTCTAAACTCTTTTTTTGTATTCATTTGAAATGGATTTGAACATCATTTATTCTATGAATTACATTGTGTAGCTTGAAACAATTAGACTTGTCCTTTTTGTAAATTATACGCTATTGAATTTTTAAACATTGCTCTGAAGATGGAGAATGATTTAATAATAGGAGTTTATCTTTATCATCTATGCAGTAGGAATGAATAGCTGATACTATCAAGATCTATAAAATTGAGATCAATATGATTAAAAAGTAGGATGATATCTTTTTAGGATAACTGAATTGATAAATTCTTTTGTATTAATCTTTTTAAAGAGCGTTTAAAATACTGGAGTTCATCTAAACAAAATTCTTCATCATGTAAGAATTAAAAAATTATCAACAAGGCACGGAAGATTATTTTTCGCAAATTCTTAAAATTATTTGATAATTTAAAAAAGTCAATCTATCTATCTTTAAATTAAAGCAGGATTTGGAATGAAAATTCGATCATTATTCTTTTAATTTAATGTCTTTATTTAAAGTAAAAAGATGCTAAAAGTATACTAAATAATGTTGCATGCCTGGCAACAGGTATGATCCAATCGAATTTTAAGAACAATTTCAACCAATAATTTAATTCTAAAAACCTATATATTTGGCATGTATCACACTGATGAGTATGCCCGAAATAAAGGCCTTATTTGTGAGAAAAAAACCCTGGCATCTTTTTACTTTAAATCTCATGACATCGGTGACCCAGCTCAAAACCAATGTTAAAAAACATCTATCCGACAATAATGTCTTTATCATATTTCCTGCGTCAGTATAGCTATAATGAATCATGTTTATGTCTAAATCTTTTTTGCATAATAACTTTTCTTCCACATAATTCGAAATACTCAATTCTTACTATTCAAACCTGAATCTAATTCTGTACACCTTACGAAGAGAAACAGTTCTCTAATGGTAGTTAACAAGGGTTCAGGTAAGGATATTTAGAGAATTTTTGTGGTCTTCTTCTGAATTAATTTATAAAATGAAAACTTTGAGTTGAAAGCAAAATCCTTTTAATAATTTGTCATTTCATTTTCCAAGAAAATATTTTCCAATCGTTCTGTATCCCAGATGTATACATCTTCTCAGAGTACTATGCCTACTATGCTTGTGTTGCTAATCAAATAATAAATTTATTTGACATAAGGATAAAAACTTTTGTCTAACCTCTTTACTCCTCTTCTCTGCCATTCAGTCCTGTTCCAGGTCATGAGACACCACCCTCTTTTTTATATCTCTTGTATCACAACAACATTCACAGTAACTTTGAGTTTGTTGAAGCCAATATATATAAAACACAGAAAGAAAGATCAGAATTATGAAATTTTCTTATATGTGTACACTGTACAAGCGAGTAATCAAGAAAGATGAAATTCTCTAATAATATAATTGATAAGAAAATCTTCTAATTAGTAGAAAAAGGGGAAATACAAGGAGACATTGAGCATATGCCACAAGTTGAATTGGAAATATTCAATTTAATTTTCTTCCTCTATCCTTCTTTGTTAAGAAATAGATATGAATTTCTAAAATATACATCTTTTGATATATTTCTTTCGTATGCGGAGATCAAGAAATTTCTATGATCCTTTCTGGAAGGATAGGACTGCAGATTCAAGTAGCAAGAAATAATTTTCGTCATTTTTCCTAGGTTCACTTCACAGTGCTGTTTCAAGCGAGAGCCAAATCATTTGATAAAACCGATCACAGAACAAAATGGGTTGGCAGTCAGCGGTCCAGCCAAACCTCAGAGTCATCTAATGTTGATGAATACTTTGATTTGTCTGCTAAGCAAACTACAATATTCATCATCTTAGCAACAATAACAATCCTCTTGTGTATTCTCTTGGTTGGATTGGTAATTTCTTTTCGAAGATGTCGAAGACTTGCCAATACGACAGAATCCTGTCCCTACAATAACAAGAGTGAGTCTAACAAAAAATGTACATTAAAGAAAATGATATGAAAAGGGGTATGTGTATGTTGAACACATGGTGTTTATGAAATCAAAATATGGTCGAATGAAATCTTAGTTTTATTAAAATATGCTATTTTTAGTGCGTTCGGATAATTTATTTCCAAAAAAACCTCTGATGAATGTTATTTTTAAGTAGGTCTGATGATGAAGTGACCAGTGTATTTCTAACTAATAAATAGAATCTGACGAAATTCACGTTTAGGGTTAGGCTCTATAATATTTACTGTTTCAAATAATTTTAGAATCTATTCAAAATGAATTTTAAAAGTTTTTACTTTGAATCATTACTTTGAATTACAAAGTCTAACGAAGACCGTTCACTTGAGTGATTTGAGTCGTATTCATTGAAATGCTAATTAGATTTTTCACCCAATCAATCAGCGCACCAAATTTAATTCGAATAATTATCTTGACAACTCTTCCACATTTTTTTGAAGAGGAATAATAAAATGAGGATAATCAATGCTCTGATAACAAAAGGATATTTTTTATTCAATTTTCTGACTCATTTTCGTTTTCATTTTGACATTGATGGTTAGTTCATTTGATTAACAAAGATTTATCCTGTGGAAATTGTCAGGCTTACATCATTACCACTACGAGAAGAAATTTAAATGTGATTGCATTACGATATAACAAGGAAAAAATGTAATATATCTCTCTCATTGACCTCGCTATGAAAAATGTTCTATTGTCTATTGTCGAATAAAATTAATTAATCATAATGAATTTAACTTCAATTATAATATTTTTTTATTCAAAAACCAATCATAGATTTTTTGATCTCTTGAATAAATATTAGTAAAAGTAAACCTATTGATATGAAGTTTTATCAAAAATTCGAATACAGTATCTTATAGATTTTTTGGAACCCCACCTTTACGATTTGAAGAGAACATTTCTAAAAAAATCCCAATTTTTTGAACTTTGAACTGAATATTTTTATTAAGTTCAAAGTGAGAGAGTGATCAAAAGTTGATTTCAAGGATCACAATAAATTAAGTAAGTCGGATATGCTGAATCTGTTCTAATGCATATACATTATCGCCTTCATTATCGTTTGGGAGGCGAATTTTTTTATCATTTTTACTACTTGAAAATTAATGAAATCTCGACAAATCGAAATCCCTCAGAAATGGTGATTCTTTCGAAAAACTTCCGGTAATTTTGGCTTTCTTATCTTTTTATGATCCTGAAAATCCTCTTTTGATCACACTCTCATTTTGAAATCAATAAAAATTTTCAGTTCGAAAGAATGGGATTTTGGTGCCAAATCGAAATTTTAAAAACGATCATCATAGATTCCCAACTTCATATCAACCAACTTTAGATTCAATTGGAATAAAATAAAACTTTTTTCCAAAGCCTCGTCAAAACGTTTCGGTACTGAAATAATCAAGTACTTTTTTCAATGAATGAGACGCTTGTGATCTGAACTCTCAGGTTCAAGTTGGATCACAAAATAGATGCAATCTATCTCTATGGATTATACATTGTATATTTTACTATGTAGGATAATCTAACTCTTGTGTTACAAAATTTGCCTACAACAGAAATCTTTGTCTTTCTGCTGAAATCAAAGGGATTACAGAGTTAAGTAATACTCAATCTGAGGAGAGAAATCTCTGAATTAACTTTCCCATTGACTTTTTTCCGAATATTCCACCAAATTTTAAGCATTAACTTTGGTTAAAATGTCTTTATGCAAATTAGGTGGAAAAGTCATACTTGCATTTCTCGTAATACGAACGAGAGATTTTAACTTCGGATAAAAACCTTCTCAGCTTGAAGTTGGTTGATATAAGGTTCTCAAAAGCTATTCTGGAAATACTCTTCGCCTTAGATTAAAAATACGATTTTCTTATGTATTTTTTTATTGCGAACAAATAAATGATATCTCGGAAAGATGGGTAGATAAAGATCAATTTGGGAAGAAGATAAAATTTTTTTCGATCAAGATCAGATCTCAGATTATGGATCATAAACAGGGTTGAAATTTATTTTTAAAAAAGTTCACAAAAAGTTTATTTGACGAGTTAAAGATTTCTAAACTGGAAAATCAGAATCTTTGAGGAAATTTTTCTGAAAACCGGATCAGATCTAGGAGATTTTTTTAACGCTGACTTGTTGATCGAAGATCATTCTGGATTCTTCACTCGAAAAAACCAGAAAAGTGAAATTTCCTTCCTTTTTCTGTTTTACTTACAAGTATTTTTATTTTATTCCAAATATAAATAAAATATTTTTTTTCATTATTTTCATTTTCATTTCATCCAAAAATAGAATAGAATATGGACGGGGTAATAACGAAACAAAAAATTTGAATCACGTAAAAACTGTTGAAAATTTTGTTTTGATCCTAATTTTTGGGATTATCGTAGAATTTTTTCCACAGAAAAATTTACTGATTCCAAATTTGATCAAGTTTCTAATACTTTTTGAAAATTTTGTTATTTATGCTACTGTTCAAATTTTTATTTAGATTTCTTAAGAATTACTATAAATTTAGAGTTCCCCAACAATGTTTAATTTCAAAAAAAATATCCAAACTAAATTTCTACCATTTATCATTTACTTCTTATCCAAGATCTCAGGTCTAATATTCGTGAAAGTAATTCAAAAAAATTAATTCTTGAAAACCTATTTTAATAGAACAACTTATGTCGAGTAATCATAGAATTTGAATATGCAATCGCTTGAACTTTATCTTCTAAAGTTTCAAAGATAGCCTATTTTCAATAGAGTCTTTTAATCGACACATAAAGAGTGAAAATTATCATTCACATAATCGAAATTCATTCTTCAAAGACTCATTTAAAATTCGTGCTCATATATTTTCATCAGAATCAAAAATGATGAGCTTAAAGCAGATTCAATGGCATTTAGTACGATATTTTTTTTAAAACAGGAAATTTAATCAGATTTGAACTGATTCAAAATCATTGTTCTCATGTATTTTTTTCAGCTGAAAGAACAATAGAATATCCTCTTACCTTTTTACTTTTGATTGCTAAATTTCTGAAATAAAAATTTAAATCAGGATGTTTTTATCTGGAGAAATATTTCCGATTTTCCTTCTTTTCTACATCTCATTACTTATCCACAACCCCCACTTCTTTTTTACTTACTGTATTTTTAAATTACATCTAATGGAATTTCCTATCTGGTTTTTTTCCACTAAAAGATGAGAAATAATTCTCATTCCTTAATTTATTTAAAACCAATCAATGGATTCTAGGAAGGGATTTTCCCCCTTTTCTTACCGAACATTTCTCCCCATTGCAAAGATAATGGAATTTATGTTCTTTTGTTCAAATTTCATTTGCATGATTCGTAGTTGGATATTTCAATTTATTTTTTTCTTACAAAAAATGTAGCTTCTATTTAAAGAATCAGCAATGTTATCGTTACCTTTCTTCGTTCCACACAGGAAATTAAAACTAACTTCCTCAGTTTACTCTTCTCTGCCTTTTCTTATGAAACTGATTCTTCTACCCTTACTCTTTCCCAAGGCCATGTCACATATTCGAAAAATAAATTCGAGTAGGCCAATAAATTTTTTACGTTTCATTCTTGATCAATTTTCATTCATTTGGTTTGCGAAAGAAAACTTGCTGACGACGTGGAATTATGAAATGAAAGATTTGGCACAAAATTTAAATGTTCATAAAATATAAATGTTAATCAAAATAATGTAAATATTCTATATTCTTTAAAAAGAATCCAGAAAATTCATAGATGGATCTCTTTTTGTAGCTTACAAATCTTGAAGAGATTTCATTGTAAAGCGCCAGCGTTCTGTCTAGGTTTTGCTGTGAAGGTTTTTTAATTTCGAAAGTTTTAGAGTTTTTAGCTCTTTGGTTAGGGTGCACTTTGTTCCACACTGAGTTTAATCTTTTGTACCATGATATTATTGATCTTGCTAGTCTTCTACGTCTTAATAGATTAATTTTGGATGGGTTTTTTCTGAAGGCTCTGGTGAATCTTTTTCGAACTAGCTCAAGATGTAAGATAGATTCTTTTGCAGATGTATTCCATATTTATGAGCAATATTCAGCAATTGGGCGAGCGTATATCTTGAACAATAACATTTTTAATGATGATCATTTAACTTGTCTAGGAATTTTGACAAATTTTTAATAAGTTTCTTAAAGCTTAGATTTCTGTCATAAATTAAACCAAGATCTCTTATCATTATATTTCATAAGGAAGAATTAAAATTGAACTACAACGCTGGTTGATATGAAGATGAGAATTTACTGGTTTTATACAAAAAAACTAAATATTTTTTTATCAAAATCCTTCAGTGTATAAAATCCTTCTTAGATCTGCTTTGATTTCTTTTTCATTTTACCCTTTGAATTAAGATGATTATAAAGAAGGAATGTGTGGAAAATTTGAAAGATCTTCACGTCTAATATTTTCAGTTATTGTATCACTGATCTAATCCTTGTATTTTCTCTGCTCCGGGAAATAAACTCAATAAGAGGATAGTAGAATTTTCATGTTAAAATATTTCATGAAAAATGATCATGAACTGAAGAAGGGGTGGTGTTAAGGACTGCTCAAAATATTTTATTTCTTTGAAAAATCTCATAGTGAAAAAGAGATATCGTTTACTGATCAAATTAAAGAACAGAAAAAAACACACTGAAAGCAATACAGTATTTCATATTAATTAAAATTGAACTTTTTATTTGAAATTTTTTCCTATCAAATCATTGTATTGATTCGAGAGAATATACTTAGTTTTGCTTGATATCCTTTTAGATGATTGAATTCTATGGATCAAAGTAAAAAAATATTAGGCTCAAAATATCTTGAAATAGATATATATATCTGTTACCGTGAAAATGGGAAATCAGTGAATGGACGATAATCACTAGTGAAAATGGGAAATCGTTCATATTCCCGGGAAAATGGGAATAATAATTTCTACTTTTGAGTCCCACAGAAACAAACTGCACATCAATCTTAACAAGAAAAGAACCCGATCACAGTATGCAATGCGTAAATTTATTGAAAGTAAATGGTTGCGCAAAGGCACCATCTGACTTTAAGTTATTGAAAAAATATGATGTTAATATCATTAGATCGCATTCCAAGCATGAGAAGTAAAGATATCATATTTGCCTTGGTTGAGGGCCTTTACTAAATTCCTTATGAGTAGAAATTGTACTCAGGAGACGACCACGTAATCCTTCATAGTGAATAATATTCACTGAATATTTTAAATTAAAGATTTTTAAATAATCCTTGTCAAAAACATAAAATTGAAGAAAGAGTAGTCAAAAATGTAGAATCTAAATAAACTCTAGTTAAAATAAATCTGGAAAGAATCCTCAATATTTTAATTGAAATACGACTATAGTTAAATGTGTAAAATATGGAAGAAAGTGTAGTCAAAAGTAATGTAAAATCTTGATGATCAAGAAAGGTTTAGCTATAAGTACGACAAAAGCATGGGCCCTTTGAATAAAATAAAATCTCATTTTATTAGATGATTCCCATTTTCACTAGTGATTATCGTCCATTCACTGATTTCCCATTTTCACGGTAACATATCTAATATATTATATAAACTACTTATAAGTAATCAGAATAAATACATCAAAACGTATTTATTGTTGAAATTAAACATCGAAATAAATATTAAAAATAATATATTTAAGACCTTATAAGTTTAAGCCATGATGTCATAATAAAAAAACATAGTTTTAAGAACAGAGGGAATAGCTGAGTAAAAAAACCTTTTTAATACTTTTAAAGACTGTGAAACGCTTGACATCATCTTCTTATTTCTTACAATGATAACTTCGGTGACTCAGCTCAAAACTAAGGCTACCCAACACCTCACTGAAAACATAATCACGTTTGGAGAATATCGGAATCTTAATCTACTTTTATTTTTCTAGATATCAAAGGAGGTCGTACCGATCTTGTTCCAACAATGACACCTGATTACCCCGATTCAAAAGTAAGTTATATTTTCTTCATGTTTTAAGAATGTAAGATTATTAAATTTTACAAATGAGTCCAAATCGAAGTAATGGTCGTTTTCAAAATCTAGCAAAATAATAATAATAAATCAGCAATCTTTCCTTGAGACTCTAGGGGAACCTAAAGAGAACTAGCTATGAAACCTCTAAACATTTAAAAGTCTCTAACTCGAGCATTGGCATTATTTATTACTATGGGATGTATTCAAAAGTTTCTAATAAAAAAAGAATATTTAAGATCAATTTAGGATTTTAAATAAAATACTTGGGCGCGGTAAGTCAACTTTTATTCACGTTTTCATGCAGATCAATTAGCTGGCGATATGCATCAAAATTACTATCAGGATAATCTGTATCATACGCCTTAAGTTTTTGCCCTAGATTTTATCTAGAATAATATTAATACTTACGATAGAGTTATGTGACAAGATGATTTTTCTTCAAAATAATAATCACCCTAAAAAATAAATAATTATGTTAGAAAGTATTTCATCTATTCCTGATTAATGATCCTAATGCGTAGATTTTAATGATTTAAATTTATTTTATAGAATTATCCAACGACTTATATACCTGGAAATGCTCGCATTGATTCAAATTATCAACAGTTAAATCATCCCTACAATAACACCTATACCATACCAAGGAATGTCATTATACGTAAACCCCTCAACAACAGTGATGCGTATCCTGCGAAAACGATTCTCAAGCAATATTCGACAACATCCACTGCGACAAATCGTGATTATAACAATACATTTTTATTCAATCCGAAAAATTTTGAGACCTTTAACGATTCTGATTACAGTCAGTTGATGAGAAAAACGAGAACCTCAACGCCAACAAATCGGCCATCCTTGCTGACACCGTCATCTCCGCAGAGATCATTATTGTCGAAAAATCCTAATTTCAAGTTGAATAATTTGATTCTCGAGAATAAACCAGATTATGATAAAGATCCCTCACAAGAGAATGATGAGGACGATCAAAGTCAAGATCCCAAACATGACTTTATGGGTCATAAGGAATCTCATGACATTAACGGGCTATTTCAAACCAGTTTTGTATAGATATCTGAATATTCTATTCTTAATTTTACCTAACATGACTATCAATAAATTATCCATATTTATTTAAAAGAATATAAATTCTTATCGAGAAAATAACTTGGTATGCAAAAATACCATTTTTGCTAATATTGAGTATACGCTTGCTACTTGACTATGTTGTCTTCTAGCTTGTATTGGTCATAGTGTGTTTTTGGTAACGAGGGATAAGTGCTTAAGTCTTGAAGTATCTCTAATTGGTCATACATCTTCCCTTAGAGATAAGACTCAGCGTGTATCTAATTTATAAGCTAGTAAAGAAACATTCCAAACATGTATGGCGTTTCGTCCTTATTGAGACTCCTCAGTATACCGTAGGGTCATGGGCATTGAGAGTTCAACGCCTAGACCAATGGATATTTATATCTGTCTTACCATTACCATTAATAGCCTCTTTTAGTTTAATTCCAAAATCAATTTTCCATAGTTATTGCCCGTGTTTCCTAGACTTCTTATATCATTAAAGTCTATAATATGATCTGGATTAACAGCCCAGTATTTAGCTAGTCCTTATAATTATGAACCTTTTTCTTTAGCTTTTTTATGTTCTTTACGCATAATCTCAAAGTTTCTACGCGTGAAATCTAAGATTTTTTCACATGAGCAATGAATATCTTGCAAATTATGATTTTGCTAATCTTAGAGTATCTTCGTCTTCTATTTTGGCCCATTTGGCATAAAATATTTTGATAAAATAAAGTTTTAACTCTAAAAACCCTCCTTACAACAAAACTCTGGTTTGATGGCTTCTAGTTCCACCAAAAAGTATAATAAAATATGTATTTACTTAAAAGTATGTTGATGAAATTTATTTTAATTATCATTTGAGTTGTATAAAATATTAACTTTAAATGAAAGAAAATTATACATATCTAACAAGAATTTATTTATTTCTGGCTATTTTTAAGATCCATTATCCTCTTATAATCCATGGTTCCTATGAGCATGCAAGGGATGTGAATGATTGAGTTGAAAATCAACCCTCCAATCAGCATACCAAGCATGACCCATCTTGTCATCTTTTCAAACATTTTTTCAGCACAACTTGAATAGTCAGTACAGGCGAAATTAATCCTCATAAGCATTTCATATTGACCTGCTTTAAATGGAAGGTCCTTGTCTATACTTGGCAAGCGTTCCATAGCTGTTTTGACGGCTCTCTCAATAATTTTAATGTGAAGGCTATCAAGGATAATGAAAGCGATCATCACACCTAGGGTTAAACACCAAATGACATCGATTATTCCCCAATAGAGCAACATTAGCTTTCCCATATTTTTCATTGTTGACAATACACCGAGAACACAGTATATGATGCCAGTAACGCCGATTAGAATCAGCCATATAGATGCATCTCCACAAAAGTAGATTGAATTCGAAAGAATTACCATGTACTCTGCTTTCTTGGCATCATCATTTCCATATAAGGGTTTCAAGTCATCTATTGACTGCTTTTGTAATGTAGGCTGATCAAATCTTAATACAAGGGCAAAAATGATCAAACCAAATAGAAATATCGCCAATAATAGGTTCAGTGTGAATATTGTCAGGTAACATAGTTTGGCAATTATTGGATACTTTTGACCAAAATTTGTGTCAGCCAAACCGAAGATATCCATTCCTCAGAATAATGCAAATTTTAAGAGTTATTAATAGTTTTTTACAAACTACGTTTTTTCGAGAAATATATTTTTACATAACTTTGATTTAAAAAATCGATAAAGTGAATTTGGTGTTGTTTTCAATGTTTGAAAAACTCTGTAATCTTGATGAATCTGATTTCAGTATCAAATTAGTTAATTAGTTAGGGAATTTTAAAAATCTACAGAACCTTCAGACAATAAAATATAAAGAACTACAGTAAATTTTGGAAATCAGGAAGTTTCGAAACTAAATGTATAAAATCTAACTACTGTTTAAATATTTTTGAGTTAAACTTGATTTAAGAAGCTATCCTGACATTTTGAATCAATACTTGTCTTGCAATTCTATATGCGAACACATTTTATAAGTCCTTGACCGCCGAATTTAGATTCTATTCTAAGTACTGATCGTAGAGAATATTTTTCTTTGAAAAAAATCATTCATGAAATATATTTAACATTTTTTTGAGTAACAACTATTGTTTTCTCCATGCTTAGTCCTTATGAGATAGAAATTATGTATGTAGCTAATTCGTACTGAACTGCTATCTCGTACTCAAGTATAAATTAGCAGGGATTGCTCTGCTAATTATTTGGTTACAAAATTTTCGAAAAAGATTAGAGATTTTATTAAATTGTTCATGAATTCCATGACCCTTCAAGCCCCACTGATCACTGAAGATCACATTTACCGAATTTGATATTTTTCTTGTCTAAGTTTGATCCTGAAAACTCTATAACTTTGTAACCCTCTGTAACTTTGAAATAAAAAAAATTTTCCAAATCGAACTTTTAACCTTAGAACTGGATTTTTAAAAACTGACGTTAAAAGCATCTGGGGGCTGATTCGACCCCCATCAAAAAGATACAAAAAATATAAATTATAATTTATATTAAATATAACAGGTTTTACACAAAATATAACTGTGATCATTACAAACATTTTTCTCACAAGTCTGTTTGTATTTTTATCTTTTTCTATAATTTATAAGAGATTTGGCTAGATTGTGGATATAATCTCGTCTATTCATAACTTCTGTTGAATTTCTCGAAGTTTTTATACGGTACAAAACAAAACTATTATAAGTAGAAATGTCTATTGTATTCCAAAATATTGCCATCGGCCATCTCCTTGTCCTTCTTTTACATGAATAGAATTTCACAATTTGGTCGAGAGAATCTACACCACCTTTTGTGCGGTTATAAAAATGTATTATTTCAGGCTTTTGATCTATTTTTAAAAATAGATGTTCTGCGAAAATTCAAAATTAATCAAGTTTTTTCCAAAATCATATTTGGATTTTCTGATAAAATTTAAAAAAGATTTCCAACCTCATCATATCAATTAGCTTTACATATAAAATATATATTTCAATCAATAAAATATAACCTTCGTCGCAATAAAGGTATTTAGAGATATTCCTTGCAATCTAAAATATTTCTCAGATATGAACAACAAGATTCATGAAAAAAATAAAATGTTTAGTCCAAATCGAGGTAAATGGGATGGTTGCTGCATGGGCCTATCACATTTTATTCAAGTCATCAACCTGATTTACATGTGTCTATCAATAATTGCAATTGTTCTTGCCATTGTTATCCGCTTTAATCCTGGCATGATTCAGAGAAGATCTTTGGAAGATTTAAAGAAAATGTTTGGCGAAGATGAAGAAAAGATTCAAAAGTATCAAAAAGTTATCGTTCAGACGATTTATTTCTGTGGAGATGCTTCTATTTGGATTATGATAACAGCGGGTGTCATCATTTTTTACAGCTTTGTGAGCTATGCATCACTGTGGAATGGTATAACATTTGTATCTTGGTTTTATAGCTTAATCATTGATTTAAACTTTTTCACAATACTCGGCGTGACTATTTATTTTGGTGTTTCGAATATACCGCAACAAAAACTTATTCAGCGTGCTCTTGAGACAGCTTTTACGGAAATTGAAAAATTTAGTGATCTTCCGTTAACCGCGGAAGAGTATAAGAAGAGTTTATTTCAAGATAATTCTTGTGATAGTTTTGAAAAGTGCGCAGAAAACATGGTTACCAAAAGAACGAATATGGTATTTATATCAATTCTCTTGGTCGGACTATTTTCAGTACTTTTAATCCAGATACTACTCATTTTTGTCAACATTCAAGGGGCAATGAAGAAATTTGATCGGGACATTAAGGGGTTGACAGAAAAATACAAGTCTAAAGAGAAAGTTTGATCAATATACTGGTTATCATCTTAAAATATATTTGCAAATAAATTCTGTTTAATCATTCACTTTGATTTTTTTCAACTTTCAAACCTTACCGAAATTATGATTCCGAATCTGAAAGCTAACTTATAGATAACAGAGGTTAAAATAGGCAATTTCACTATTTTTTACGATGGATTTAGTTATTTGATTTTTTCCAAGGCTTCAGCAAATAAGTTTTCAAAAAAACGCTCTATAGCCTCTTCCTGGTATGATAGAGAGAAATTCTAAGTGGAAATTAATCAGAACAAAAGATCGTCTTCCTATTGAAAAATTTGAGATTCTGGTTTGGAACCGTAGGAAATTTCTAGCAGGAATGTTGTCGATTCTGATTCGTCGAGAAATACTCAATTTCTATTGGTCTATTATTCATGAGTTTTGGAGTAGAAATGGCATACAACTAACGTGTCATTGAATATTCACATAACTCTCGTCATTTTACCTTTAAATATTTGACAAAATTTACAAATAATCACTCTTGTTTGAGTAACTATTTCTACTGTCTTTGAACTCTATCGCGCGAGAAGGTGTTGGGAGATGAAGGGTTAGATCGTAAAAAGGATTATAAATTTCCCCTAATAAAATCTATTTCTGTAATTGCAAACATGAATTAAATTATGAATATTTTCATTTATTTAAATTTTCTTAGGCCTTAGTTATAGCTAACTCATATTGATTTTAATTTTGCCGATCTTTTAAATGAAATAATAAAGTCTTTAAATCGAATGTTTTTACTATTCGACTCTAAAAAAATAAGTAGCAAGTGAAAAATGTTCATACTGAACATCTCCCTGAAGAGTTACTACTTATTTTATTTATTTTTGATAAATAATATTCTCTGTCTATTTTCCCATTTTACAAATAATAATCAAATCATTCAAAGGAAAAATCAGGTTGGAATATGAACCCTGGTGGTTATGTATGTATTCTAGTTCAATAAAAAATAATAATTCATAAGGAGAATAATAAAATAGAAAGAGAATTGGATACATGAATAAATCTAATGGAAAAGTCATATTTGACGATAAAAAAAATTCTTCACAAGTTAAACAAATGTAAGAACTGATTGAAAATTCTCAAGATATTACGTCGAAATGTTAAGGAAGGAGAAGATGAGCCAACAAGTTCCGTAATTATGTCAACGTATCTCTTATCACCGATTATTGCCAAATGTTCGGCTCCAGGAAGTTCAATTACTTTAACATTTGGCCATTTTTTGCAGGCTTGAAGACTTTTCAAATTGACAGTACCGTCACCATTCCCATAAATGATTGTAGGATTTTGATCGGGAAATTGACCATAAATGTATGAGGGTGGGGAATAAACAGCCTAAAAACAGTTTCAATATTAAAAGGATAAATATATTCTCATAAATAAGCCTGATAAGATTGAATTTAATACGTCTTGTTCAATGGTTTTCATCCAAGTTAAAAAATTTTCAAAAAATAGCATTAAAGTCGGTTTATTCTATGAAATTATACTGCTTTAAATGGAAGTTCAAAATTTGTATTTTATATCTTGGATTCGAGTCGGAATTCGCTATAATATACAGTCGAATATAAAACTACGGATCTTTATTTTAACCCCTTCGTGAGGGCGATATTTCAAAGTCGGAAATTCTCAGTTCTAACGCATATCACATAGTCTATTTTATAATTCACGCTTAACAAATCACAGAAATACTAGAAAATCCCAAAGAGCTATCTAAACTTGGATCAAATAGGCATAATAAAATTTACTTGATAGTAGATTGGAAATTCAATAGAAAATCGATTGGTTTTCTTATCGACTCTTATAGGGGTAAGTACTATTGATATAAAATAATCATAATTAGAAAGAGATAATCAAACAGATAACTTTATATTAAATCTTTCACTAAAAGTATAAATTTTGAAAATTAGTAAACTTTAATCTTTGATTATTTTAATGTCTATTCAATTTCACGTTATTTTCTTGAGAATTTTATTAAAATAGTTTAAAACTATTCTTTTAGGTCTAAGGTTCATCTTGTAGCATTGCATTCTAGGCCTAATTTGTTTTATATATGGGTCAATTAAAGTTTGTAAATGATAAAAAAAATCTATAGATTTCATCGTTACATTTTATAGAAAAACTCTTTGTTGATTCAGGATATAAATAAAATGAATTACAAATTCAATTACCCGTAAGAGTTGATATGATAATCTTCAAATTAACAAAAACTTACTTGTTCAATTGTTGGTAGACTAGTTCCATAAATGCAAATAAAATCATTAATTCCAGTGGGTATTTGAAGACCATCAAAGTTTAGGAGAGAAAGCTCGTAGAATCGATAAGCATTCTCGTACTTGATGTCTATAAAGAATTGTTTATAGTCGACAGATGAATAATTCCTATCTGGAGTAATTATTAAAGGTATTTCAGGTGGAAATATATCTGGATTCGGAAGGAGAAACGCTGTCGAAGGAAGAGATCTTTGAATTGGCCTGAATTTGAATGAGCTAACAAGGGAATCCCCAAGATTATCACCACTAGCTTCAATTTTAATTGTTTTAACTGCTCCTCCATAAGGACCACTAGTTGCAATAAATTTTTTTATATAAAATCTTTTCCAATCGTCAGTCATGGTTTCGAGGAATTTCATAGAATTTAAAACTCCCATACTATGACCAAGTAGCACGACAGGTTTTTTAGTGGCAATATACGTATTTTCAATCAGCAGTTTCAGGTCAGAGTATAGATAATCACTTTCATCTAG
Organism: Gyrodactylus bullatarudis; assembly: GCA_012064415.1. NCBI lineage: Eukaryota > Metazoa > Platyhelminthes > Monogenea > Gyrodactylidea > Gyrodactylidae > Gyrodactylus > Gyrodactylus bullatarudis. The sequence goes on from SSNU01000226.1 coordinate 58,089, forward strand.
AAATGAAATTGTTTAAAATTCCGAATTAAACTATATGATCAGAAAATTACATGGAGCTTTGCGCCAGTCGTAAGGAGCCCCTCTAAGTGTAAAATTCCTAACGTAATAAGGATCTTGAATTAGATTCTGAATTAAAGGAGAAAAATATTTTGTTCTGTCATGAGATGCAGTGTCCAAATTTTCTAAAGTTTCTGTACTTCCCCATCCAGGAAAGAAAACTTTTGCATAAGGCTTGTCATATGTAGTGTTGGTCTTATCATCAAATAGCAAACTAAAGTAATAATCCATATATGACGGATCAACGAAGTAATATAGATTAATCCAAATTGAAAAAGGTACAGTTGAATTAACTGGGATACCGTGAGCTTGACTACCACCAAAACCAGGAACGATAACAAGAGGATATTTGTCTTTCTCCACATTACCAAGTTCAGTTTCAACAAATGGACCGATAAAGTAATAACAAATTGCAATAAATAATACAGAGAATATAAATAGTAAAAGCTTTATTTATGAATATAAAGAACTTACAAGATTGATTAAAATCAGTACGAATGAAAAAGATCTCTGTTTTGAGGTTAAGGAAAATTCCACATCATTATTTAGCTTGTGACGTTTCTTTTCCATATTTAAATATGATTTATAGAAAATAAGTTATTTATTTTTCAAATTTTTTGATATTTTAAAACATTGATTGACGCCAGTACTTTGTTTTACTAAATTAATTTACAGTACTTTCTCAAAAATTGTCCAGTACATATAATTTATTCCAATAAATCCTACTCACATTCTATCACAGAATAAAAGAATGGATTCCGATTCTCGGAAAATTTTCAAAGAAGTACTTAGCATAATAATTTGTTTAGAATCTTGAAAATGCTTTCTTACAAAATGATACAGAAACTTTTAATCACTTACTATTTGATCGATTGCGTTTAATTGCTGAAGAAATTTGCTTACCGAAATATTATAGTTCCTCTGTTGAAAATGCCGATTGCAATATTGTCTTTGGAAAATTACACGATATACTTTTTAGTGATTTTGAAAAATTTATCTTCAATAATCAAACTAATGAACAAGACACTGACATACTCATGACTGCTGAAGATAAATTAAGAAACAAAAACGCCAAAACGATGTGTGCCTACATTATGAGAGAAAATGAAACAGTATATTCCTGCCGCGATTGTGCTGTTGATAATACATGCGTCTTTTGTAAAACATGTTTTTTCAACAGCGTTCATCGTAATCACAATTTCAAGGTAATTTTATAATTTAAGCTAGCTTCTAAATATTTGTTCAACTCTTGAATTTTTTTTCAGATGCATACATCTTCTGGTGGCTGTTGTGATTGTGGAGACCCTGAAGCCTGGACTTCGAATCCTTGGTGTGAAATTCATCAGGGCAAAGAAATAGTTGAAGACGAGGATGAAATTGAAGATGAAATTCGTTTAAGAAAAAAAGAAGTGTCTAACAAACTTAACAATTTGCCTACTAATGTTATAATTAGAATAATGACGTTACTTAAACCTATTTTAGAAACTGTTAACTTTGCTTGCTTCGAGCTATTTCAGACTCGAGAGAGTAAATTTGACAAGATACTGAGTAAAAATATCAATGAACCTATGGATGTAGACAGTCAAAATTTTATACTAGACTCGGAATATGATCCTAAATCTATTGATGCTTCAAAGTCTCTACTCTATGAACTTTGGCCTCCACCCGTTTCACATATTCCTCGAAGTCAAAGTTCTGCTGATTGTGAATCTCTTGAAATTGAATCTTTCCCAAGGACAGCTCCAAGATTTCGTACTTCAGAAGTTCTTGCTGCAAGATGTATCAATCAATTTGAACTGGCTCATAAATACCATCCAAGGCTTTATCCTCGACCAAATGAGAACGAAATTGACGATTGGAAACAAAAGTATTGTGTCCTTCTTTACAACAATGAGTTTCACAATTATGATCAAGTTATAAAGACACTCAAACGCGTTCTTCACAAGTCTTTCCAGGATGCCACCGGATATGTCTTAATGATCAACAATGAAGGCCGGAGTATAATCGCCAATGGACTTTCACTGAAAGGAGCTTCCTCTAAAGCATCAAGTATTATGGTTAGTTTTTTAACCTTTCTGTTCAATTTTCTATTCAATTTGATGAAACGTTTCATTTACTTCAGAGTACATCAAAGAGTATTTCATCCAAACCCCTAAATGCAACATCATCACACTGGGATATCGTAAAAATAGAAAATCTATGTGTACACATCATTCAATGGATTATGCATCTAAGTGAGCGTGTACCGTCTGTACGTCCTGTTATCTGTAGTGCTGTTTTTGGTCGCTTTACTAAAGAAAGTTTTATTGACGAGACAACTTCTGATGGTCAAGAAATTAAAAAAATTTTCATTGAAGAACCAGATCAATTCTCAATAACTGGATCACTAATTCACAATATAATAATCAATTATACTGTATTGTGGAAGATTCTTAGACGAGAAACTCATAACATCCTTAAAGGCCTTATCACTAAAGAGCCATTCTTTAGACTCAGTCTGTCAATGGTTTACATTAAGGTATGTTCATTTAATGAAACTTTCTTCATGAAAAGACGAAACTTGGTTAAATTTTTTTGAGTTTTCTTTAACTTGTTAGACAATGATAATTCATAATATCGAACCAATTTATTGAATACACCAACAAGTCAAACCTATAGGATAGCAAAATATTACTTTTATTTATTTTGTTCAATTAGATAAGTTATTACTTTAATCATAATTATGATTACTCATTTCTATGGTGATTGATTACATGCAAAAATCACAATAAAATCACGTTGATCTAAATTCCTATAGAACTTACTTCCAACCTTGATGATGATTGATAATATCGATATAAATGGCTAACGAATTAATTTCATAGATCTTAAATTGAAAATAGCTATTTACTGAGCCAATGATGCTCATTTATTGGTATATTTTTTTCTTCCGAAATAACTCAAGTTTGATCAACTATTGGTTTATTTTAGCACTGTCATAAAATCTTTCAAGGATACATTTATGATGATCACAAAGAGTTGGACAACCTTATATCTCTCGATTGCCAAATTTTCACTGTGATTAGTATAGTGAGTTTTAATAAAATATATATACGAATACTAAATAAAATTGATTGATGAATTTCCTTTTAGTCAAAAATCCTACTCGAAGATCAAAATGCTCTTAGCAACTTTCTTACTTTCCTTCATCGAAGTATTTCTGCTAATAGTGTTAAATTGCCGAATTCAACAGATGCACCTGATGCTGAGCAAACTGCTGACTCACCAGAGAACTTTAATCAAAGTCTAGATCCAACAAATAGTATGAACTCAGTTACACTCTATGATAAACTGAAAGATGTTATCAATTCATCTATAAAACCATTTGTTAGTTAAATTTTTTTTTTCAAATCATAAAAAATCAATAAAAATATACTTTTCAGATGAAATATCGAATGATGAAAAATTTGGTTCACGGTCTCAATTCAGAGGTCTGGCAGAAAATCGATGAAGAATCCGATCAAGTTATCCCGGCATATGTCTTTGTTTGGATCCATGATAGCCCTATAAGTCGGACTAGATTCAATCCGTTTGAGAGATTATTCTCTACAGTCCGCAGCATCGGATACATTCTTGGGTCCCTTTTGAATTGCCGACCATTAAAGGGTGATGATCCTGATAATTCTTCAGTTACTTGGTGGACAGAACGATCATCTGCCAATTTTATTGAATACTTTAAACTTTTTGTTGATCTTTTGTGCCACTTTCAGGATATGAAAAGTTTCCAAAGAGCTGTACGACTTCATGTTGAACATGAAATCCAATGGATGGATGATTACTTCCTCCTCATAACTATTCTTGATGAGATTGGTTTAACATGTCAAGTTTGCTCGACTGATGATGATGTCTTCGATTTGGCCATAAAACATCTGCAGGAAGTATTCTTAAAGAGGGTCGGAATTTATGATTTACGATTTCGTGTTGGCTCAGGACAGGCATTCTATAATAACGAAGGCCAGTTGATGAAATTGGATAAAACTGATGAGAATATCTTTTCCCATACTCCCTCTGTGTCGGATGATTCAAAATCTAATGATACTGAAAATTCCCTCCTAGTTGATGAACTTTTAGGCTTTCAAGCCTTTGGTATTAGTACTGAAGTATTTGCCTACGATGTGGGTCGTTACAGATTTAGTCTCATGCAACCTATACCTCGTCTTCTTGCTGCCATGAATGGTCTTGCCCTGGAAATGGGCAAAGATGTTGATCTCTTAAAGTTACAGGATAAGGTATGTTAATTATTTAATTGTTCTTATGACAGAAATTCGCCAATTTACTGCTTGAAAGACCTCTACAAGTGTTTGCATTTATCTCTCAATGTAATGCCAATCTATGGGTTCGCAATGGTGTTGGCATCATGAATTATGTGAGTATTCATCAGAAAATATTTCAAATTGTAAAATGTTAAACATAATTCTTTTGTATTAGCTAACGACACTTACATGTCATCAAGTTAGGTCAGAGACAATCGATCGAGATTTCCAGTTAATACAACAAATCTCTGCTTTCTTTCCTCCAGATGAACTTCATTTCAGGATACTACACAAGTTCAATCTTATCAACTATTTATTGTGAGTTTGAATAAAAAAAATAATTCTTTAAATTTTGTTATATTTTTTAAATATCTAACTTTATCATAGACAAAAGGATTCAGAACCTCTTGCTGGCCGAGTCGCTTCAATGGTCATGTATTTGAGAATAATTCTCAATATAGTTTCTGATCGTTTTAGACCTTCTGTTGGATACTTTGACTCCAAAAGAATAGCTGCAAACAAAAGTCGTCTGTTACATTACAAATCAGATAAACCTCTAATACCAGTTCATATTGAAGAAAAGAATCCAGTTCTAATGGAAGATTTAATTCACTTTTTATCCATAAAACGCATCACGTATTCTGAATTGATAATGAACCTGCCCATTAGACCTGGTAATTCAATAATAACTAAGAATCGTGGTGCAAGAAATCCTCAAAAATCTTTAACTAATCGAAGAGCACATAGAGATATGCGGGATGAAGAATTGCAGTTAATTTTACCTGAAATCACTGTCACATCTAAAGTCAACGATAAACAGGTGTTCGAGTTAAAACCAGAAATCGCTTTTTGCCGTTTCAATAGATTCTACTATCAAAATCATTCTTCAGACCAAATGTCTGTAAGTTTTCACTTTACTTTTCCAAGTTTTATAAAATGAATTCTCAGACATTGCTTATGCAAAGATTAGAATTACAAATTTAAACTAATTGTTTTGCTCGTAATTATGAAAAAATTACCAAAAATTAAAGTCCAAATCTTTTTTTATTGTCTATAAGGGGTATAAAGAGTTACATCAGCATGATTTCTTGTCATAGAGAAAATATTTTTTAAAATTATGAAAATAACTTTCCATTGTATCTCGATATCTCTCATAGATTACAAGATAACTCGATTTATAACCAAAAAGGGCAATCTAATCCATCATTTTGAATAGTAATTCAGTTTTATATTACAAATTCTGAAAATGAAGGGTTGTTAACACTTTGAAATTTATAAGTATTTATTTTTTTCCACCAACAGGCTGAAGAAACAGTTAAAATTCAAGTGAACAAACTCAAGAATCACGAGAATTTAACAAAGGAGGAAAAAGATGCTTTCGAATCTTTTCCTCCCCTCCCCCCAGCACCTGTACCAGTATTCTCCTTTAACTCTGAATTCGCAGAAATTTTAAATGTTATCCGGTGTCCTACATTCATTAGAGTTATTCGACATTCTCTTGATATTGGCATGCAATATCGCCGATTATCCAACTGGTGGAGTCATGATATTAGTGATCTCATTCTACACATTATTCAAATTGCACTCTACGAAGATGATTTTGAGGCAGAGTAAGATCTCTATAGAATCGTAATCGATTCGTTTGAAAATACTTGTTATTTCTCTATAGATTGACTGGTAACTATCCCTTTTTGGAGGCATGCGAAGCTATTTCAATGAACAATGAAACGGAAGAGGAATTGAAAAAGTTGGAAAAATCACAATTTTGGCTCAAGCCTAGACAAAAGCCTTCTGAGCCAATTTTAAAAGCTGACTGGAAGGAGTAAGTTAAGAGTAAATTTTAACCTTTTGTCCCATTTCAAATTTAATATTCTAGTAATTGCATTGTATCGAGACTTCATAGTATGCTCGAAGAAGATGATGGCAATAATTCTCTTATTGTTTGGACTTTGAATTTGTGGAAAAAAATAGCTTATAAGAGATTAAATCTCTCAATGGATGACAATGAAATCGTCAATCCCGAGGTTGGTTTTTCTCCATTAAATATTAACACTACTTATTTATTTATTCAATAAATAAAAAGAATTTAATACCAATGAAAAAATCGAATACGTTTAAGAGAATTTCGTATGTCATATGTCTGATTTCCCACAAGATTTAGTCCAGTAATTCGTTACTTTGCGTTTATGAGCGAATGAAAAATCCGCCATGCATGATAATTTTTTAGCTTGTGTTCCTGCTAGTTATTTGCCAAAGTCAATAGAATTTTAAAACTTCAATACTAGGATTTTCAATTTGTAATATTATTATTTAAAATTTCTTTTAATTTTCATAGAAGTCTACGGTTGAAAATGACATTAAATCAGAATTGAAAAAGAAACGAGACTCAATCTACTCCATGATGTTACAGCAACAAAAACAGGCTGTGTCAAACTTTCTTCAGTTCATGTCTGATGATGATGATGAAGATAAAGATTTAGACGATCAATCTGTAATTGAGAGTGAAATAAAGTCAATTGCCCTAGGTCCCAATAGACAATTGAATCAGGATCTGTTATCAGATAAGCCTTCATCAACATCTACTGAGAGTACTGTTTGTAACTTGTGTCTGGAGGAAACTTCGTTGTCCCTTGAAACACCTTACAATAAAAAGTTACTAATGAATGCATATGTTTGCCGTAGTAACGCATTGTCAGTTAGGCCAGAGACAAAATCTTCTCATTGGGAAGATAATGAAAAGGAAGTTTCCGATACAAGTCTTGTAGTCAAGAATAAGATGAAAAAATTACTTGAAACAGCTGCAATCCAATCATGCACTTCAATGTTAAGTCCATTCGAGATGGGCTTCTGTCATTTACCATGGAGTCTTCAAGAAGTTCATCGAATTCATTTTCTCACCAAAAAGTATCTTTCCAGGCTTAAATCCTCTAAAACGAGTCAAAACAACGATCCTAGAAAGCTATTCGAAGTAGGCAGGATTCCTATACCTGGGAAAATCAATAATCAGTCATTATTTACTAGTCAAATGTTATATAGAGGTAAACTATCAAATTCTTTTTGATATTTTATAATTTTCAATTAACATTTATTTAGATGGTTTTGAAGAGGCCGAAGAATATTGGTATTCACAATTGGATAAAAACTACAAGTATCTCGAACCAACTTCAGACTCATCTCCATTACCCATAAGAGACAGTGTTAATTATCTTGCTGAGCTGCAAAGTATTGGCTGCTTTAACCCGGCTAAAGATGGCAAAATCATGAATGTTCTCGGTGTATGGCGAGAAAATGACCAATTTTTCGATCCAGATAAATCTCTTCCTTTAGTTCAACCTCGAGTTACCTCCTCTATTGAACAATATCCTATTCTTGCCATATGCCCACATGCTATGCATCCAGAATGTAAAGAACGCTACGGACTTCAGCAAAAGAACCATATCTCTGAACTCAATCGTCGTCGTAATAATTTGAGCTCATTCGAATTTCGATGTCCATTATGTAAAGCAATTTCTCTCGTTGATCTGCCCATGTTTGGCCCTCTTCATTCGATTGAAAAAGCATCAAAATTATGGTACAAGTTATCTTTCAACTCTGAACGAATGAGCTTGACCAGTTTCATTACAAACTTGAGGAGTTGGAGTAATAAGAAGCATACATGTATTCACACTGAGATCTACAAAATCCAAGCAAGTTTTTCTCAAATAATCTTAGTATTCAATTTTAAAATAACAAAATTTTATTTCAGAATATTAAGACCATATATGGCTTTACAGATTTAATCTTGGATTACGCAAATCTAGCTTGCACCATCAAGAAGCAGGAGGATTTCTTGAAATTATCTGAAGAGGAGAGAACCAATAAAAAGAATCAATATATTGAAAAACGTAAAGAAATCGCTAGTACAGTCAGCAAAATTTTGAAGAGAATTCGCTATACCTTGCATAACAAGTCAAAGTCGTCAAGTTTCACCGATTTCACATCTGTTCCTGAAGATAGGCGTAAAGAATTTGAAATTAAAATTATGGATATCATATCTACCCTTCCCCAAGATACTTTACATCATCAAGCATTGTTCAGAACTAGTTCAAACTTCTCTGTCAGCAATTCTCTATGGACAATGATCCAAAAGATTTCCTCGAACCTTAAACCTCATTCTCTTTTTGAGATTATCCATCGACCATTTATTCATTTGAATTCGGAGAGTAGATCCGATCGTCGACATGATGTCTATCCAGAAGTTCTCCCAGAATCTCCAGAAGATTGTAGTTCTGACAAATCCCATGAATGGAAATACAATGTGCCAAAGCTATCCAAGCATAATGCGACTGCTCCTAGTTTCCTCGAGTCTTTTAAAGAATTTCTCCATAGACTCTCCTATCTAGAGGAGAAAATTGAAGGTCTTGAAGAAATTCTTCCTGAAGCTCAAACCTCAGAGGATATCGATTTAGATGATTTTCTTCCAGGCGAGGATGAAAATTCGGATTCTACACAGAATACTTTTGATAAGATTGTTGAGATTCGATTGATTCTTAATTCAGTCATGAAACAGGCTGTTCTTTTGTTAAATAGTGCTCAATGTGACTGGCGAAATCTTCGCCAAATTGTCTCAAACACTTTCAACTTGTGGGAGAAGAACATACGGCTTTATGATTGGCATTCAAACTTTTTCAATGGTCAGATTTCTGAATATAACGTCTTGTGTTTGAAACACCTGCTCAAGTCAAGTCTTATTGCTCATGCAAAGTTTGCTCCTGTGTCTCGTGGCTGTCCAAACACTTATAGCTGTGAAAATTTAAAGTGTTGGCCAAATCGTCGTGATGACTCAATTAATTGGTGGTGGTGGACTCTCATTTGCCCCCTGGAAGATGTTCTAAATGACCAGGAATCCAAAAAAGAAAACGAGTTTGAATACGCCTGTCATCAACCTGACAATTCATCTGCTGCCTTTATATTTGAAACAGTCAATAGAATATCTGCTACTGAAGATGCTGAAAACCTTTGGGGACTTTTGATTCCCTCACATGAAAATTCAGATTCATCACTATTTATTTTAAGAGTAATGACATCCTGCTTGGACTTTATCGGATCTCCAATTGGTGTTAACCAAGTCGGTGAGGATATAGTTCCTGGCCTGCCAAATCCCAATCATCTACCACCTCTATTTACCGGTGAAGATGGATTCTTTGAATTTTCTCTTATCGTTGATGTTGACATTACGTCACTATTCATCAATTTACTCTATCTTAGACCGGGTCTGGAAAATTTCACTTACAAATCTTGCTGTTGTAAGAGTGAGAATAACACCCTTGGCTTTTGTTGTGATGATGGGAGGTTACGTATTCCAACTGGAGATTACTATGAATCATACTTGACAAAAATATGTTATCTAGCAGTTCTCGTTCAAGCATTGCTGTCATGGAAACCTAATTCTCCTAGTTACATAGCTCCTTTTAGAGACTATGAAATCAAATCAGCCAGAAAATCTGGTTGGTATTCGCACAAGGTAATGTTTTCTGGTTGAATATTAATTTTATGATCTAATTTTACTCATCCTTTTTATAGATACTGAAAATTTGGAAACGTCTTAGAGTTCTTTCCGGTCTTGAAGATGATCTCCCTGAAGAATGTGATAAGAAGCTCTTGATTCAGAATCTCTCGGATCATGTTAGAACTCGAATTATTCCATTTTTACGTCTTGCAACTTTTATTATATCAATTATTACTGAGGTACCTTTGCCAGAGGGCCTCAAAAAATCTTATGAAATATCTGATTCTGGTGAGTAATCTTTTTCGCTTTAAAAATCATATTTTGAGCTTGCTGACTGAAAGCCATGCTAGTGTAAAAAGAACCGACGATAATAGAGCTTTATTTTCTAACACTAGCATGCCTTCCAGTTAGTAAGCTCAAAATATTTCTGATACAACTTCTTCTGTCCGGTAAAATCATATTTAATATTTTTCTTTCAGATGAATTATCCCTCATGCTCAGTTATCTTGACCTTCCCGAGAGTTTAGAAGATCTGACTATAATTCTCAGTGAGAAAGAAAAGTCTGAAGATGACGAAGAAATCCAGCGTTCATCAAGGGAATCTCCCGATTTAGATGATTCCTTCACTCTACTCAAACTTATCACATCTTGGGCTCTTCAGGTGAGAAATTGTGTCTCTCGACGTCTTAATCAAGCTCTCAATAGAAGATATAAGCTGCTACCTAGTCAATATGCTAATGATGAATACAAAATTGAAGCATCTCAGCCAGAAGAAATGCAAAAAATTCTTGAGAAAAACCAAGTGAAACCCCTTCTCAGTATTGACACCTCTCCTGACATTAACACACCAAAGTTGATAGACTTACCAAAAGAATATTCTGAAATTTTAGCTCTTGCCTCAGAGTATCTCTGTCTTAGTAGTGGTCAGAATAATTCAAATCCTTGTTTGTGCTTAGTATGCGGTCATATTGCCTGCCTTGCATGTTATGGTTGTAAAGTATTTGAAAAGACTCCTCGATCAGTTGAAAACTCATTTCTCAGTGGCTCTGAGCGTGATTACAACATAAACAGCATGCAGGCCCATATAAGAACACATCATTCTGGATATGCTGTTGTTCTAAAGATTTATAGTTGTCGTGTTATAATGCTCTCAGATCAAGCCAGGAGAATAACTCACCTACCAGAAATATATCGAGATGTTTTCGGTGAACCTGATGTAGATCTTAAACGTGGCAACGTTCTCTATCTAGTCGATAAGGAATATCAAAAATTAAACCAAACCTGGCTATCCCATCAGAAAATACTTCTTTCCTCTTCGGAAATCCATACAACCTTTATGGAGCTCATGTGAATAGAGGAAAAACCCTTTTTTCTGGATGTACATTGTTAATTATTATAACCTAAGCTTTCTCTCTATATTTTCATCCTTCAGCCTGATATCAATGTCCTTTACATAAAAATAAGAAGAAACCTCTAACTATATAGATCTGAGTCAAAAATCAAGAAGAAACTCAAACAAACTCCCCACTTAACCAAACCTATGTGGAATCGCTTTTTTTCAATAAATACAAGTTTCCAAGATTAAATTTACACTCTTCTCATTTCATTTTTCATCAACTTTGAACAAAATCTTTAAATGAACATTTCTTATTTTAGACCTTATTGGATGAATGTTTTGGGGGATGTCATGGCGAATGATTCAAAGTCAATGTCGACTAGTGGCAGCAAGAAAGACTCCCTGACAAACACAGGTGAAAAGAAAAATCTCTCCTTCAAACTGACCAAGAGCAAATCAAAGCGTCACAGTGCCACTTTAGATTTGGTCAAGACTCCCAATTACAACAACAACCATACTTTACCGAGAGATCCCAAAGACTATTGTTATTCCCAGTTGAATGAGATGAATGCTGGTAAGCCCTCGCCAAAGACTGTATTAACTTCAAATTTGGCTGCTTCTGCACTTAGTTCTCTCCCGACATCACATGCCATTCCCAATGTTATTTCCTTGCCTAGGGGTGGAAAGGCTTCTGTCGTAAAAATGTCCAAAAAGAAGAAAAATCTCATTAAAAAGGGACTTACTCCTTCAAAGAATGATGAAATCCTTTTTGGTGTACTTTTAGATCAGACAATTCTTCGAGATCCTAGCCATGATGGAATTCCATTACCTGCATTTCTACGTTATGCCTTTGATTATGTTGAAAATTATGGCCTCTATCTCGAAGGTATCTACAGAGTGAGTTCTTTTTTTCTCTATGAAAATTTATAAACTGAAAATCATTCTGACAATGAAATCGCTATTTATTCTGGTGAAATGTGTTTAGGAAAACATACATTTTTGGGAAGTTTGATGTCTAACAATTTGGTATTCGCAAAGATATGAAAAAAATCGTCATTATTGGGGAAAATCGAGCTGTATCTAAAATTTTTAATTGACACGAAAAGAAATGACTAAAAATTAAAAAAGCTATTTTTGCTTTAAAATGGCAAGTTAATTGGTTTTCTCAATTTTCCGATATTGAGATGTTTTTTTTCTAATTTTCAAGAAGTCCATTTTTTCTTTGCTGCTTTCAAGAAATCATGCAACAAGGTTTTTTCTTTATAAAAATTTATTCCATTTTCAACATTAGACTTGTTGATAAATTTCACATTGCTAAAACAATTTTAGATCATTCTAGGACAGACATTACTCTAGTATTATTAACAGATTAGAAAATATTTTTAATAACTATTATATCTTAAAACCTATTTCAATAACGAGTAAAATAAATCAAACACTTATTTCTCTGGGATCAAACTCAAAAGAAATATTTGCTAAAAATAATGGATATATAGATTTTCTGAATTCTCAAGATTACACTCCTTCAATAGTGATTTATACATTTTCTAAATTCTTCAATTGATTTCTCTTGAAAGCTTAATAACAACGTATTAATTGAATATTGATTCGGCTAAATTCATCTAGCTCTATTTTATTTAAGAATATATGAAGGAAAAATCTTCATAGTCGAATGCATATTTAAGCAAAAATGTAAACTATTTAAAGAAACTGTAATTACACAAGAAGTAATAATAATCAAAATTTAGAAATTACATATTTCCATTTATTATTTTTTTGTTTATCTTCTTTAAATGAACAATTATTTTTTTTGTTTTGATAAAAGCTACTTTAAAGTAAATAAGAGAATTTTATTTTTTCTAAAATGCTACATTTATAATAAGTGCTTTATTCAATGACAAATAATCTATTCATTCAAGGTTCCTGGCGTTAAATCGCAACTTCAGTCAATGGTTAATTATTTAAATCGTGGCGTTGCTTTTCCCAATTTGCCTCCTACTTCAGCTACATACCTCAATAAACAATTTACAAACATTTCCAATCAAACTTATAAATCTTCAAAGTCATCCGATGGAAACAAAACTAATTTTGAGTTTAAAGAGTCATCAACCTCATCGCCATCTGTATCAATCCAGCAGACTCATCATAGGTCATCTTCCATGGCTTATAGTGATAAAAATAATTGTGAAAAGACACCACCTCATGACCCATATGTTATTGCCTGTTTGATAAAATTTTTCTTTCGTTCGCTTCCAAAGGATTCTTTCTTATCAAAGAGCCTACGAGATGCTTGTGAAGCTGCCTGTGACTTGGGAAGTAAGCGCGAAGCAATGGAAAAAATAGGCCTACTTATTCATTCACAGTTACAACGTTCCCAAAAGTATTTATTAGCCTGGACCCTGCAAAATCTTATGAGAGTGGTCAATTTTTCAGGGAATAATTTGATGAACCTACAAAATCTTGTCACTGTAATGGCCCCTTGTCTAGGTTTTTCACATCGATTACTAGAAATACTGTTGACACCAGATCACCATGATAATAGTAAGTTTATGATTTTTGACTATAATTTGAGAAAATCTATAAAATCAAAACAATAATTTAGAGTTTATTGCTATAACTGGATGGGACACAGAATCAGAGAACTCATCTTATGAGAGTTGGCAAAATCACGATCCAACGGCTTCAACAATTCAGGTACCACATTGGCTTTTCCCAGATAAAGCATTTCGTTATCGTCCCTATGTTCCCCCGCTACTTCCAATGAATTTCATTAGTGATAACAAAACATTAGTTCTCAAAAGTCTCTCTGTCGATGCTTTTATAGAGCAAGTGGAAGAAATTGAAGAACTCAATCAAGAATTATCAAAACAACTGTCACTTTTAAGTTGGATTCAACTGACACTTGCAAAAGATGGCAAAATTGACAAGATAAAGGAGAATTTCCTCTGGGAAGTAAGTTCATATTAAATCAAATTCATAATTTAACATTTATTTTGTTCTTGAAAAATTGGAAGAAGCCAAGAATGGATCCAACTTTAGTCGGATTTCCTTAAAATTGTGAAATATGATTCCAATGATTTGCTGAAATATTTAAAATCTTGCTTATAGGTATATTGGTCACTTTCCGTCTTGGTAATGAATTTTTCAAATCTTTAACATTTATAATTTTTTATACAGGTCCAAAGAGTTGTTACACAAATGAAACGCAAGAAGGCCCTGTTGGATTTAACTGATCCAGAATTGATCAAAAATGAAATAACTCGAATTCAAAATCAACTAGACAAATTCTATGATGTTGTTGGAACCGAAAGAGATGTATTGTCATCTCAAAACTCTTCTGTTTCCTCAGTATCAATGATCAAAAATGATACTGTCAATAATAATAAAGGTTTGTTAAATCGGAAATTTTATTCTAAGCAGTAATTATGACAATTTTTTTCAGTACTAGAAGCCGAATCAGAGATCTGGTGCCTTCAAAGGACAATAACTTTGTTGAAGCGTCGGTTAAGGTATTACGAAAAGCTGAATGAGTTGGTCAAAGAAGCTGAAAACGTAGATATTTCCGATAGTAACCCCGAGAATCTACAGAGAGATCCTCATCAATCATTCGGAAGCCATATTCTCAATCCCACCCCTTTGGAGAATATTGATGAAGAAGAGGTTCTTAATTTGACCTTGAGAAAGTTACCTTTCGAACAAATGAAATCACGACTGGTGGATAAATCTTTGAAACATACTAGTCAACAAAAGGTCTCTGAAAAATCATCTGATAGTATTATTATTGATGAAATACAAATGGAAGACAGACCTGTTACACAAGTACCAATGATCCATCCAGATGATTTGCCTCTTGATCCGATTATTTTAGAGACAATACCAAGTCGAAATAAAATAGACTTACCTATTGTACCTCCAAGACCAAAACAGAGTCCATCGAATGAAAAAGAAAATATCCTTCGTGATCAAACGCGTTCTCTTGGTCAGAATGGAAGTGCTTTCAAGCCTATCCCTATGTCAACGAGTAATATTCGTCCCAAGACCCTATATCAAAATGATCCCGAAAATAAAAAATTAGTCAAGTTGGAATCTCGCTTCCTCGAACTTCTAACTCTTAATACAGACTTGAAGCAGAGAGTTCATGCTGAACGTGAAGAGATTGATAGAATCAAATCTCAAATCCAAGAAATGCTACGCAGCGGCCAAGGTCACGCTCGAAAGTATTATGCTAATCATTTGGCCATGGGCAAGCTATTACGACAAAGTAGCTGTTTAAAATCTCTTGATAAGCTGACTAATATTGACGGAACACTCTCTTCGAAATTAATCGATAAGAATGAACTTCTTGAATGGGATCTTAACCATGAGTCAAATGTTAATCCATATTCCAAACTTGTCAATGAAAGAGTCAACGAGGAAGATAATAACAGTGGTAAGACATTCTGAAAGGTGTATTTTCTAAACTTTAATTTCACTCTTTTTATATCATTAAAGGTTTATCAAATGGTTCTAAAATCAACAACAATGACATTGATGGTGATAATGAAGATGACCTGGATAATATGATGTCTCTTAGTGAAGAGTCTGACTTTGACGAAGATGATGATGAGGATGATGAGGAAGAAGACGCTGATATTGAAGGTAAAAGATTAGTTTCAATACAGAGTACTACAAATCGGACTTTTTTTCTACTCAATGATATTTTCCACTTTTGTAGATTAATTTGATTGATGAATTACTACGACTGTTATCTTTATTCTTTATTTTTGAGTGTTAACGAATAGAGACTTGTCAATGAAAATATTTTACAGAAGCAAAATTTTTTTACGCTTTTGATACTTCAAGGACTACTGTATCCTAATTGAGATAGATTTCTTTCCTACAAGTTGCTTAAATAGGCATAAAATTGATTTGAAGTTGAGGATTTCCGAAATGAATAGATAAATTTTCAACTTAGACTTTGAATAGCTCAGAAACTAGAAAAGTCAAAGGATACTTCCATTCTACTCCTTTGTTAAGAATTAATTCCTGAACAAGATAATCTCATTTCTGTCTTGTTGTCGGGTTTTCAGTTTTTACTGAATAATCGAAAACTCTATTGTAGAATTTTTTTTAAGAAGCACTTATCTGAAATCAGCTAAAAAATCTCTTCAAAAGTGAAAAATATCATTTCAGAAATTTTTTCGATCTGTTTAAGATGTAAGCTAACTATTAGAATGCATTAATTGAGCCTGTTCATTGGTTCATTTCAGAGCTCAAAAGGAAGACGCTATAGAATTACAGAATTGAAAGCAAAAATGATGTACTAAGGAAAGGGCTCAAATTAGGTCAAAATTTTAACCGGTGTAGATTCTGAAAAAAAGTTCCAATGAATGTATCAAATAGTCATTGAGCTTTGTTTTCGATATTTAATTCAACTTGAGCTGTCTCTCTAGGGAATATATACTTGTGATAATTTTGCATTAAGCAAGCAAAAGGGACAAGTTAATAAATTTTCTCTTCTATATGATTCAATCGCTTCTCAGCCATGTTGTATTTTGGTCTGTATTTAACTACCTTTGCTCTAGAGGCCTAAGACAATTTAATCGTTTTGATAAATTTCTATCTATAGAACTCGATGCATTCAAATATAAAAAGATAGTCAAAAAGCAAGCTCTATTTTGTTCAAAACTACAGACTTTACTTTCTCTCAAGTTCCATTACAGAATGAAAAACTATTCTTGTTAAGAATAAATTCAAATTGCTCAATCTATCCTAATATAATAATAATATGCTATGTAGTTTTGAGAAAAAATATTTCCTCCTCTATCAAATCAATATCTCGATCTACCCCTTGAAATTGTTTCCTTAGTGAAGAAAAGTAAAAATAAAAAGATTTCCTACATAACATATATACATGCTCATTCACAAAAAATTGAAATACTTCATTCAAAAGAGAAAAAAATCACTCTTGAGGTCTTGAGAATCAAGTCATTAAATATTATTGATGGGGATTTCTCCAAACACTTCTACTCCACTGACTTTATTGTGTATTTTTATGCTCCGACACTTTTTACGCTAGAAGCAAAATAGACTTGGTAATCAACTGAACGAATCAATACGTTTTTTTGTTTCTTACTCTTGAAAGAATTAAAAAACTTTCTTATTGAAGGGAACAAATATTGAAATTATTTAACTGTAAAGAAAATATCTGAAATCTAAAATATTTCCACCCCTAGGTTCCAGTTTATCGAACAGCAATCACGAAAATTCCGGCAAGAAAAGTTACATTGTTGATGAATACGAATTGGCTGCTCAACTTCACCAGCTTGTCAAGGATAATGTTGAGCTAGAAAATTTAAATAGTGAATACTTGAAAAAGATTCAAGAAGAGCGAAGCAAATGTTCAGAGATTAAAGTCCTCATTAAAGCCAACCAGCGTTGATTTTGTTCAGTATTTCCCTTCTGACAAAACTACCTCAAGTTTGCTTCAATTTATTGTTTCCGCAGCTGCAATATCATCCTATCTTCAATGAAGATTCTTCATTTCATCAGCCATCCTTCCCCTCCCATTGCGTTACAAGAGTAAAGAATACTTATTACATCTGTTATTCTTATAAAGTATTTGAGACAATATTTTTTCATAAATTCATGCCTTATGTAATTTCTATTTTGTCAGCATTTTTTTGCAAAAGAGATTCTTAAGACTTTGCAATATTTCCTTCATGATCACATTAATAGACCGATACACGTTCATTTTTAAGCAAAAAGTTCATTTCTCGAATATATATTATTACTAGTGTGTATCGTATTGTCTTTTTTAATTAATAAAATTGTTGATTTGAATCATATTTAAAAAGTTTTAACTTTGAAAGGAAAAATTTTTGATTTCTACTTTTGAGTTCCACTTAAAGCGAGAGACAGATCAAAAGTTGCTACTCGGGTTCACAATTAGACAAGGGATATTTAACTTTAGATAAACTCAAGGATATTATTATGAAGAAATTTGGGCGATCAGAATCCCTTAAAAAACTTGAATCTTGTTTTGGAGCGAAAGCGAATAAAGCGTGCTAAGGTGTTTCGTTGGTACTCAAAATTTTTGAAAGCAAAATGAGAATTGATGACAAATCTTAATGCTTAGAAGCAATTGAAGAGGAATCATCTCCAAGAATGATTTCATCTATTTTGAATATTAGCCTGTTTTCTGTGTTCTAAGAGGGAAGAACTTTCAGTTATCACAATTTTCTGAAGAATATCATTACAACAAATAAAAATTTAACTGAGTTGAGTTTTCTTCGAGATTGGTTTTGAGCTGAGCTACCGATGACATAGGAAATTTGAGCAAAGTAAGAAGATGCCAGATTGTTTCACAAATAAAGATCTCTATTTCGGGCATATCCATCAGTCTGATACATGCCATATAAATACAGGTTTAACAAATTTGAAAGAGATGGGTTTATTGGTCCAAATTTTAATAGTTTTACAATTGGCTCCTCCATGTTACCAGGTCAGATAAATTGATGTAAGAAATATTAATTATAATTATTTGAAATTTGTAAAATACAAGTGATAATTATAATTATTATTGTAGTCAGCGTTAAATAGAAATAAAATTTAGTTCTATTAGGGAATCAGGATAATTAGGGTTTGATCATTGTGTTGCTATGAAGAACTTGGTAATCTGTTGGTTCGTTTCTGTCTCTTCCCGTCTTCTTTTCATTGGAGGGGGTTGTGATCCTGTTGGTTTTTTCTCCCTAGGTTTTGGTAGACTCATTGGTTTCACATGATTCTTTTGGACACATAGATTTGGCTTTTGTTCGTTAATAAGGTAAGCTTCAGCTGCTTTCAAAATGTAACCGTTTTTCCCTGATGGTTTGTAGATAATTTCAAAGTTTTTGGGGGAAACTTGGGCATTACATGCTTTCCTTTGGGTGTATACAGTTTCAATAGCCGATCGTTGATAAGTAGAGATAACTTTTTAAGAACTCTATCAAATTAGGGCTAGGAAAATATTTATCAATTGAACAGATACAATATCGTTTTCTTCACGTGCTTTTCCCTTGGTTCGATTCTTACAACTCCTTAATTGCAATCTCTAGGCTAGAACCCATATGAATCAGAAGGGCTGCTTTTATTATAAAGATGTTCTCAACTCATGCGGATTCATATATTAATAATTACTACTCTCTACGTAAGCCCTCTTTCTCCAATCACCCTCTTCTCGCTCATTTTCGTTTTCTTGATTCCGTTTTTAAACTATCAGAATGTGAAAACCTTAATGATCTTGAATGTATTATAAAATTTATCAGATCCAAAATAGATTATTCGAAAACTCTTCTTTATTCGAATAATCATTTAGCTTAACAAGATCCCCTTTTCTTTACAGAGACCTTTTTTCTTTAAAATTTAACCTTGTATTCTATATGGACAATGGTTGAGTTGATGACTGACCTGACTGTCTAAGTTTGTGATTCATTTGTGGCAATTTAGATTTTGATCCGGAGCTATAATTTTTTCAGTGACCTGAAGCTCTTTTGGTTGGGTCTGTGATTATATTAAAAACTTATATGAACTCGTTCTATTATGTATATCAGATTTTATATGTTAAACTTAATCTCTTTAATAAATGTTATGATTTCAAAAAAAAAAAATTTCAAAAATTATCCCTATTGATAAGTTCGATAGGATAATCGTTCACTAAGAATATTCTGATAAGATCTTCTAGCTCGCCTTCCCATGCAGATTCAGACACTATTCTACGAGTTCGTTTGGCCAGGGCTGTTATCAAGCCTCGTTTGACTTTCATGGGAACAAATGAATTTAAATTGAGCAGCTTCCCACTGAATGTGGCCTTTCTATAAGTACCTCTGTTTATTGATCCGTTCGAGCATCTAGATAGCTTTACTTCTAAGAATGGAAGGCTGTTCTAACTTTCTTTTTCAGCTGTAAATTTTATTTGACTGAGTGCCTGGTTAAAATCTGTTAATAAGTTTTCAAAGTTATGATCATTATTAACAATTATGAATGTGTCGTCCATATAGCGATAATAATTATTATAATGATTAAACTTATCGATTGTTGGTTTTAGAGTTGTCATTTCTAATTTTGCATCTAAAAATAGGATCTATCTTCAGGATTAGAGTCGAAAAAAGTTTTGGAAACGAGTTGGTAAGAAAGCAATTAAACCCTTCCCGAACAAGTTCTCAAAGAAAATGATGCTCACAATTTTTTGAACAAAAAAAGGAGTAATCCACTATGGTCAGACAGTAACTTCTCAAAGATATTTGGACTCGTTAGCTTTCAAAATTGTTTCCAAATTAAAGTAGAGGTCCCTAAGATTCGGGTGGATTTCATTCCTAGATAACGCTCGACCACATCTGAAAAGAGATGTCAACAATTTTTTTCAAGATGAGAATATCAATAACATCCTGCTTATTGTCCTGTCCCAACCTCATGAGATAATCATCAGGTCTAAGCAACACTTTTTAAACGTTAAAAAAATCCTCAATAAAGGAGAGTTCGAAATGGCCTTATCAACTTTTAAGCTGATCTGATCTATAAGCTTTCTATTCGTAGGCAGAAATGTATTAATTCTAGTGGAAAATATTTTGATACATGAATTTTTATTTTTTTACGCTGAATTTTTTAAATTGAGTCATTATTAGGGTACGCAAAAATGCTATTTTAGCTAATTTTGAAATTTTATCGTTTGATTAAAAACATAAGTTTAAAATCCTCAGGTCTGACTATATCGAAGATAATATTGACTAATATTGAACTAGTTCCTGCTCGAATTGATGAAAGATGAATTCTGATCGGTTGTTTGTTTTTAAGAAAATGTTATTTCCCCAACCTACCTTTAAATCAAGATAAATAAGTCATATGAAGATAAAATTTTTTGGCCAATTTAGATAAGAAATAAGAGTACTTGGTCTGTAGATAGTATATTTTTTTCTTGCTAAAAAGTTGCTAATTTTGACCCATGGAATACTATTTTAGAAAATAATAATTCTTGCTACGTATTTTCTGCTTACCCTAGTCATAATTCATGACCCATAGGTTAGACAAGACACATTCTCGCCTTTTTTTCAACTAACCTCTTATGACATGTTATTCATTGATTGAGCTCACCTGAACTAAAGTAATATTAAATTTTCTCCTTAATTCAAACAAATTCAAATAGACTTGAATGAATATATATAAGTATGATCTCAATAATATAATTTATTTTATATTTTATCGAATACTTTGAGTCTAGGCATAATGTTGCGTAATTATGGCATTGTGCATTTTCTGATAGTCAATTTGGTTCTTGTCATAATGGAGGTAAGATAACCTCAAAATATTATCTCTAATATAATCAAAGTCATCCGTGGATAATCTCCAAGTTGCCGGCAGCGATCCAGTTCTTGAACGTGTTTTTATCAAATGCGTACGATATTTTGGTAGAACATCAACAGGAACGTAGAGCTCCTCGTATGAACCAACTTTATTTTCATTCTTGTAGTTGTCTTCAACAAACGTCATGTCTGTCTGTATTGAATAATCGATTGATTCATTGTCTAACTTTTCAGCTTCTATGCATGGTCTACGACGCGCCTCGAAAGAATATGGCAAGGAACCTTTGCGACCTTTGGATATAATTTTTTTAATTTTAATAAATGCAAAAAATATTAGTCTTGGTCTGAAGAGAACTGACGATTATAAAGCTTTATTCACCTTATCTAATCTTTCATACGTTTTTAACCCTAGCATGACTTCGAGTCAGCAAACTCGAGATATTTTTGAGGAAGTCAGGCAAATCTTGTCTTTAAAAAATACTAGTGATTCGGGCCCATTCAAAAACTTTTAAATAAAAAACTGAAAAATAAATCCAGAAATATTAGATTTTACTCATTGTTGACCGACCATAAGGGCAACCAGAAAATACCATATTTTTCTTCAATTGGTCAAAGCAGGCAAGTTGATAAAGATTTCAGAAAAACAATGAAACAATCGAGATTTCTGTATAAATCGTAGATTCTCAACTAACTTTATGTAATTTAAACTGCATTCTAAACTAGAAGCAAAGTAGAACCACTTTTATTACTTAGTTAAAATTTGACGATATTATCTGTGGAACATGGAAAAGGTGAAAAATTACCTGTGATGAAATACTTCATTATTTCAATAACTTCATCCTTTGTAAGGACTCCCTTGTCCGATACATGCACCACAAACTCTTCTGGTAGAATTGTTGGAAACCTTATCATCTTAAAATTATGGTTTCCCAAAACAATTCTCTGGTTAGTTGAACATTTCGGTAAGCCAACTCGT
This sequence comes from Gyrodactylus bullatarudis, assembly GCA_012064415.1. Classification (NCBI taxonomy): domain Eukaryota; kingdom Metazoa; phylum Platyhelminthes; class Monogenea; order Gyrodactylidea; family Gyrodactylidae; genus Gyrodactylus; species Gyrodactylus bullatarudis. The sequence continues at coordinate 80,554 of SSNU01000226.1, forward strand.
TCACATTCATGTAGAGCCCAGGTCATTACAAAGTCGTACAACTCCACTTCCCTTACACTCAAAACATCTTGATTTAACAACATGATAATAATATCCTTTTTAACATGATTGAATTCTTCCATTGACAGTAAGGAATACGTATCATTTATCAATTGAGCCAAGCACAATTCTCTGAGTCGCACTTCACTTGTATCAATAGCTAGACGAAGTAACTTGAAGACATAATCATGTGCGACATTGTTCTCAAGGTAATTTAAGCAGGCTTTAGCCAAATCGTATACTAAATAATGTCTAGCACTAATCAGGGTATGAATTGTATTCACAACACCGCCAAGAACAATGTCATCATAGTATATGTACCTTAAATAAGATTCATCATTTCAGTCTATTCCAGACGTTATGGTAATGAAATAGATTAGTATCAAGTACCTTCTTCAGTAGACGAGTCGTTTGTAGTCGGAACCCTTTTCAATTAGCATTGATTAGTATAGAGTGGGTCCCTACATGAATCATACTACATTATTTAAGGGACGTTTATTTTAGCCTAACTTGTTCAGAAAGGCATTCAGAATTTTCGATAGTTCAAAATCTCTTTATAATAATTTCAGAGCAAAAAGATGGTTTCTGCAACATCTAATTGTGAAAGTTGCTGAATTATTAAATTATCTGATGCCATGAATTTTTATTACTCAAAATCGTAAACAATTCTAATGTAAGAATATATTTTTTTAACTGAAATTAAATTTCTATTTAAATACTAATTTATTTTTAAGTAGCAAAATGATATTCTAAGGTTATATTACAACTCTCTTATTTGTATTTTCTTACGTTTCTAATTTAGTATCAAAACTTAAGTAACTTATTTTTATTTTCTTAAAATTAGGGACCCACTATAATAACTATTCTTATTAGTCTTTTATGATTAGAATGAAGAAGGTTTAGATTACAAGTTTCTCATATACTGAAAAAGAAAGTCGCCTACTGATGGAAACATTGGGGAATTTGAAATACTTACCGTAGCATTCTTTCAAAGCCAATTGGATGAATGGAAGGAACCCTGATGACGTTTGGTTCTTTAACATAATCCTTAGCCATTTCAGGCATAGGCATAGGTTGACAGTTGATTATTTTAGAACCTTTTGAGGAAGATTTTGAAGATTTCCCTGAACGCTTAGGACTTTTGCTTTTCGATCGTTTAGGGGATTTCTCCGATTTTGGAGATCTCTTTGGTGATTGATTCGGTGATTTTCGATTACTCTTAGACCTCTTTGACGGACTTGAACTTTTAGATTTAGTTTTGGATGTTTTTGAATTATCTTTTTCTTGATTATTTCTCAGTTTAAGCTCTTCCTCTAAGCGAATTTCTTTTTCATAGAATATTTTCCTTTCATTTTGTTCAGATTCTGATTTTTGATCTTTGAGCTTCAACTCTAGATTATGCGACTCTTTGAATAAATTATGAAAAATAGGACTCTCGACTGCTAACAAACATTTGTGACCCCATATTGAAACAGTACTGTCATCAGGGCCAACAATAAACTCGACGTCAGCATTCTCCTTAGTTTGAAGCATAGCACGAAGACGACCATGCATTTTGCCAACTGGAACTTTCTCAACAATCTCATCGCTATCTGTCGTCTTTTTATCTCCTGATTTAGTTTTTCTCGAAGAGCTTTTCGATGGACTTCGACTCTTTTTTTTGGAACCAGTTTTACTCTTAGGACTCTTTGATCCAGGCATGCTGGTTTAAATACTTTCAAGAATGATTACGCTGTAATTTTCATTATAAATAGGTTCAATGAAATTTGTAAATAAAAATTTCACAATAGAGTATATTTTTGATAATGTATCATTGATATGGATTGGGTTACATTATTTTATAAGTGAATAATTCATTATTTGAATAAATTATCACATATATATGTGAAAAATATATATAAATCTGTATTAAATCCTATTATTTTTATGTAAAACAATAAATCATATATTTTAATGAATATTATCACTATACTCTACCATGTACTATATTTTTTTGATATAGTGTATCGCTCTTTACACTAATCAGAGTAATTCTCCCTTATTACATAATTCATTCTATAATTTTGCTTCATTGTTACAAAACAGATCATAAGGATGATAAATCAACAACAGCAAACATTCATTAATTCAATATCATCATTCCAACTACTATCAAGTCTAAACATATATATTAGATAATAAAACTGGAAAGAATTGTTGACACTTTTCGCAACATTCATATATACTCAGGTTAATGTAGTATTTTTTAAACTAAACCTTTAACAGTGTAGGAGTTAAGAACTTTCAACTAGAGGGAATCTGTAAATTTGAAAAATTTAGCGTATAAGAAGATTTTTCTACTTCAGCATTACGGAAACGACAGAATCTCAGATAAAAACCATTTCTTCTCAAGAGTTATATACTACGTTTCATATGATGTATAACAAATTTAATCGATAAAATTATACATTTGAAAGCCAAAAGTAGAAAATATTTTATAGATCTAAAACTTTTTGCACATCATCATTGCTGAGTTCAGTTATAGGGTATTGTGATCATATTAATAAAAAGAATTTATCCTTCTTTTGCAAGTCTATTATATTATTAAAGAGGGGATAACAAAAGATTCTTTGAAGAAGATAGTTTATTGTTGAACCATGAAAATTAATTGTATTTATGTATTAAACACACACATAGACAGACTGAGCATTGAGATATTCCCTTCTTATCATCATCATCATAAGAAAAAGTAACTATGACACGATTAGCCTGAATGAAAAGAGATAAACTAAATGAAAGACGTGTTGTGTAGTAGACCAAGGTGAAGTGAGAAAGAAGCTTTTGTGATTTTGAAACAATTGATCACTAAATCAACTCATAAAATAAGAAGAATAAAACTTTTTCCAAATTGCTGATATGAACATCCAGGCATAGGAAATACTAGCCAATCAGTTTTTCTCTCTTAGTTAGTTAAGCAGACTGATTTGGAGTTGGGAATCAGTTGATTTTTAATGAGAACTCAAATTTTTCATCAGTATCAATTTGAGAAAAAAAGTTTTAAGAAAAATACGATGTTTTTTTCCTAATTTCCATACTGAAGAATAATATAATTGATTTGAAAGTGGCAACATGCTCAAGAGAGGTTTTTTCAGATATTATACCAGGAAATCTAATTTGCTAAATCTAATCCGAAGATTCATGATTCGTTTCGATATCTTGATCTTTTTCACTTTTTGAAAATCAATCTAATCTCGATAATTCGAAAACGATGGATACATTGTAAAAATGGTGGTAATGAGACAGTTTTTACTACCCTCCCAATATTTAAAAAATCGAGTAATCACACCTGCAGAATTTCAAATATGGAATAGCCTGAACTTTTTGGATCATATAACTATGTAGTAAAATAGTGTATTTATTGTGAATTATCAAGTTTTTGAGTTCGTTTTTAATTTATCTTAGTTTTTATGGATCTTTTTCTAGCTTCGATTGGATTTAAGTTTTTTAAAGTTTTCAAATTCAGCTATGTTGGGTTAACAATAAGGTTGACAAAACTAGTTAGATGGGGAAGTGACAATTCTGATTTCTTGTCTTTGAGATGATTTCTAATTTCATCTTTAATTGTGCCTATGCTGTTGGTCATTTTTAAGTGAAAGGTGATGCCAGACAATTTGAAAGAGATAAGCGCTTTATTTCGGGCATACTCTTCGGTCTATACATGCCAATATATACTAGGTTTGAAATTAGAAAATTAAATATGATTGGTTTAACCTTGCAACCACTTATGAATCATGTGGTGTGTTCTTGCCTCACCTAAGCTTTGTGAGGAGTGAGTACGAAACACACACACAAATACACATACATGTCTCATAATAGTGTACAATGGTAATTATAATTAGTGTACAATACATAAGAGATTTACAATTAACAGTTATTTCTCTTCGTGACACGTTATAATTAGTTACGAAGTTTTATAAATTTAAGAAACTTGACAAGTTTTTAAAGAAGCAAAGTTTTTTTGTAACGAGGGGTTGAAACTTAATCATTGTGTCAAAAATGAGGTGATCAAAGGTTGCCGCCCTCTTCGATCTACAGACACTGTTCTCCTTCTCTCTTCGGGTCTGCTACTCTCTGGTATCCGACTAGGCTTCAAGGTCGGCTTAGGGAGCACTAATAGTTGTACGAACTTTTTTTGGACCCAAAGATTAGGTTGTTCTCTCTGGATCAAGATGGCCTCTACAGTCTTAAGGGCTGTGATATTGTTTCCTGTTTGTCTATATAAAATTTCAAAGTTTATAGGGGAAACTTTTTCACCACACTCCTTAAGGTGTTGCCTGACTGCTGTTGCACCTGTGTATAAATGTTCCGTAACTCTGTCTTCCAACCTCCTGGTTGTATGACCAATATACTCAGATTGGCAAAAGCATTTGAATTTATAAACCACATTCGATTCCATTAAGGGATTTGGTTTATCTTTTGTTGTGTTATTAAACATTTTCCTTGATTGGAATGGAATCTAAGTTTCGTTCTCTGGAAAGTTGAGTTGTACAACTGTCTGACTATATGTTGTGTAGTGGACGCCAGAACATCTCCTTTGAATTCTGATTTGTTGCTGGATGAGAGAAGTTCACCGAATTTTTTCGTTGCTGTTTTAAATCTTCCCAGATTCCAGACAGCATAAACTTAACCAGATTTCAGAAAGTCTTGAACATATTCGAGCATCAAAAAACAAGAAATGAAACATCAAAAAGGACAACTCTCATTATAGAATGAGGATTTATTTTTTTCAGACTTTCTTATTTTCCAGAAACAATAAAACGGATGTATAAAGATAATTATACTTTGTCAAAGGATGAAAAATGAAAAAAAATTATATATTTGCTATTTCACTATAGAAAAATATTCCCAAAATAAGCGGCCACATTAAATAAATTTATCAAATTTCTATCCACATACACAGAGAAGAATATATAACTTGTTAGACGGAATTTTAAGACGAATTTGTGAAGATGCACAGTGTCAGAATGAAGTGATAACAAGTTGATTGAATAATAGGTGAGCAGAATTTCTGAAAAAATATCAATTCAGTACAAAATTCATTTTAGCAATGTGGGGAAACGATTTTACTAAAGTGCTGCAAGTAATAATTTTCTCACTAAATTTTCATCGAGGTCTGTTACACAATGTATTACACATTTGCAATAGAAGAGTAGTTTATGTATAGATGAGAATTTTTGAGTTTACTCAATCCGAATAAAATAATCTTTTCGTCAAATTCCCAGATTTGCGAGCTATGAACTTTTAGCCAGACTAATCATAAAAATTGAATGTCGACCAAGCTTAAAATCAGCTCCTATTTTTCTTCAACTTATCGCGTGTGCACTGAATCAGACATGGGCTCAAAATTTTGAGTTAAAAGTTAACGGCTCGAAAAATTTTTGTTGGCGTAGCAAACGTTTCTGTCGGGACACTCATTGAAAGTCGTATATTTTCTCATTGAAAAATTGAGGTACAAATCAAATAGGATTTTACGTACAAGACTCTTCAAATATTTAAACAAGGTAAAGAAATCTATCGAATGTTTGAATTATAATGCGCTCTAATTGCCTCAGTTGCTGGGTAGAGTGACATTTTTTACTCAAAAGGCATACAGCTATTCTGAATTTGAGTGCAAAATTTTGATGATCTCAAGAGGGATCATCAATAGACATAGAAATCAATTATCAGTGATAATTTATCCGTATTCAATTTTTGAATGAACTATTAATTTGAACTGATCTCGGATCAACCTTATTTATTAGTTTTCAATTAGTAAAAATGGAAAGTAGACTTTTGCACGATAATGGACTGTTTCCTAACATTTCTTTATTTTCCTTGTCTAATGGTGATTCTGAAAAATAATGTTTGATCATTCTTACACTTTGAGATGAACAAAAACTTTGCATTCAAAGTTTTGAAAAATGGAAAAATCGTGCCTACTCAAAATTTTTAATTTATGGTTATAAATTATAATTTATAAATTTGAATTATATAATTCAGTAAAATAATGCTCTCATCTCATTGTTCTATCGTAAAAGTAGATGCTAGAAGGGAATTTCACCTGGCCTCAATGTAAATGTAGCTTCACTATTGATTTGGTGGTACAATTAGATTAGACCAAAGACAAAATAATCAAAAATATCCCATTTAAAGCAAAAAATCAAGCTTACCATTGGAGTCTGTATATTATCCAAAAACTCCTCTAACTCCTCTCTATCTATCTCCCAGCAGTTGTTCGAAAAATCGATTAAGGATGATCTAAGAACTCAACCCTCTAAAGCCTGGAAGAAACTCAAATTCCTAGAAGTGTCCTCAGACAACCCTAAATTTTTTTGCTGAATCTCTGAGCTCATTTTTCAAGTCTGTTCTCTCAAAATCTCGCGAGGTTTCGTACATCCCAACAAAAAATGCCATATCCCCAGTCTTCACAAGGGAACTATAAATTGACTCAATTTCCCACTTTTTTGGCTTCCACTATCAGTATTCGGAATATGGACCCTTACCAACATGGTTTCCTCAAAGGTCACAGCACCTCCACCAACTTACTATCGTTCTTTAATAAAGCTGATGATTTGATCTATAGGAAAATTCCTTCCGTTGTCATCTTTCTTGACATTGCAAAAGCATTTGATAAGTTACCTTTTTTTCATTCAAGAATCTCTTATTGACTGCAACGTTGACCTATTCCTAATTAACTGGATCACCAATTTCCTGTCCTTGAGAACTCAAACCTTTCATTACAATGGCAAATTTTCTGAGCCTATCAAGATCACATCAGGGGTTCTCCAGGGATCAGTTATTGGACCCCTTCTATTCAATTTAGCTTTCTCTAAAATCAAACCTTCATCGTCCGAAATCTTTTACTATAAATATGCTGATGATCTTAATTCCTAATCATTATTCCTAATCACTCCAATAACGCTATTCGCGAGGAACTTAGACATATCAATATCTCCTTAGAGGCAATTGGACTCCATGTTAATCATTCCAAAACCCGCCTGATGATTTTATAAACTAACATCACTACATCTGATTTGGATCCGGACTTTTCCCACCTGGCAGTGAATATAATTAAGCATCTTGGCCTCTCCTATGATCACAAACTCTCTATAAAGTCCCATGTAAACGACCTTATAAAATCATTAATTTACTCAACCTTCATTGCTATGAGATTTATAGCGAGCTCTATGTTAAAGCTCATAGTCTACAAAAGCTTTATTCTGTCAAGGTTTGATTATGCAGCAGCCCTTATCCTTGGTCTCTCTTATCAGTCTACTAAGAAAATAGAGCAGATCCAATTTCTCAAGTCCTGCTACGGGCTAATTAGTTACAAACAATGCCTTCACCTCTCCTGCTTGTATCCAATCTGGCTCAGAAGAATCTCTGCTTCCTTGATCCTCTATAATAACTTCGTTGATCCTGATGAATGTACTTACCTCAATACAAGGAACAATAGGAAATATTCAATCCTACTCAGAAATATCCTCCCTCTCCAAACCAGATTTTAATTACTCTTAAAGAATATCCCCTCATGCAACCTCAAATCAACCTGCGCTCACCTATCTACACTTATTCCAGATGATCATGACCTCTTTAAAAACTGTTTTGATTGATTGGCTTTGTATATTAGATAACATGAATTCTTTTTTTTTCTTTCAAAATACATAAATTTCTATAACAAAAAATAAACAAAATATTTTTAAAAACATGTAAACCCCAAAAAGGAGCAGAGAAGAAAATCAACCCCCACTCCCATTGCGTTTTCTTCCAACTTTGGTCGACGAATGTCTGGATTAATCCTACTTTCGTCGTTCTTCCAACATTCGTCACAACATGCATGTGAATGAATATTGTTGAAAAGCGTTGTTTTAACGCAGAGTCTTATTTCTGAGCAAGATTTGTGACCTCTCCGCATCGAATTAAGACTGAAATAGAAGACAAAACTTATCTCTAGTTACCAAAATTAATAAAACTTCAATCAGATATTTAAAATTATGTTACACATTGGATAATGAATAACTTTCTCCGTGTTTAACATATATAGAACTAATAATAAAAGCTCTCCTGTGTGTAGAATAAATTAATGATACAATTTTTTCAAACATCTATTATGTATGTATAGAAATGAATAAAATTTAAATTTATAATTATTTTTTTGGGATCATAATGTATTAAAATTTTGATACATAGTTTTTATTAGGTTATAAAATTGTTTTCGGATTCAGTGAAAATGAATCAAATTCGAAGAATTTATTGTTCTTTACAAGCATCTCAATTTACTCCATAAAGAATTAAAGAATGATCAGATATTCGCTATTATTGGAAACTTTGGTTTAGGATCCTTCAGAATCAGAACGAGATAAAATATTTCATGATAAATAAAAAAAATTAAACTTAATATTTCTGTAAAAAAACTGTATCTGATTAATTTGATGTAAAAGTCTGTTATAGATAATGTCAAAATTGCTTTCACTGATTAATACAGTATTTATTGTGAAAATCAAGGTAAAATTGGTGGTAAATTACTACAAGAAAAATTATAATTATTTATAAAGACATTAAATGCAGTTGGTTCACTGAAATTAAGTTTTGAAAATTTGGCGCTAGATTTAAATTTTTAAGAACCATTCTAAAAATAAGAAATCTGCAGAATCCTACTTTGGGTTCAAGACATAGGTCTGATACAAAACTAAGAATAACCATTTTAAAATTTTAATTCATAAATTTTTCATTTAATTAAAGGACAGAGGTTGTCGTCCTGTATAAGGCAGCGCGAAACCACAAGATCATCAATATTTTCGTAAAACTAAACCTAATTGACATGAAGATGAGAATTTACCGTTTTTACAAAAAACTCAATAATAAAAACTCCGATAATTCTTTGAATTCTAGAAACGGAATAAGCTAATAAGATGTGGATATTCGAAAAAATTCAATCTGACCAAAATAAGGCCGTTTTTCGAATTTCGAAAATTTACCAAATTTCCACTTTCTCAACATTTGAACCCGATATTTTTATCAATTTCGATGATTCGAAGCAGTTAATTACTGATATATATGATTTCAATAAACTTCTGCAGGTAAATTCGAATTCTCTGTCTAATGTTGATCCCAAACATCATCACTTTACTGCTTCGAATCATCGAAATTGATAAAAGTATCAGGTTCAAATGTTGAGAAAGTGGAAATTTGGTACATTTTCAAAATTCGTAATACGGCCTTATTTTGGTCAGATTGAATTTTTTCGAATATCCACATCTTATTAGCTTATTCCGTTTTAGAATTCAAAGAATTATTTTTTTCTGTAAATATTGAGTTTTTTGTAAAAACGGTAAATTCTCATCTTCATGCCAACTAGCTTTATTTAAATTTTATTTCTGGTAATAGGCGTAAATGCTGTATTCCTTTATCCTCCCCAATTTGATGCAGAAAAGTCACACATCATGCCTCAAAGATGTGATGTAATTTAAATAACTAATCTAACCCCAGATAAGAAAAAAATTAAATCTTCTGAATTCTCCTTGAAATAATCAATCCGAATCTAGGTCTAATGATGGGAAAAGAACTTTCAGAGAGAAATTTCATTGATTTAAAAAAAGAATTTACCTTAATTGACAAACCTAAGTGGCTCTGCATTTTACACAATAGAAATCTATCTATAGTTTTATTATTTCCTTGAAAAAATGATTACTTGACAATTGAAATATTTTTCTTAGACCAAAGCTCTTGAATCATAAGAGTGAATTCCGGATAATTATTCCCGATTCACAATAGAAATATGTTTTTCACAACATTAATGAATAAATCCTTGTTGTTAATCATATTTTAAAACTCTAAAAGGGTGTTCTTGTGGGTTATGGAAAATTATTAACTTGATTTTAATTGAACCCGCAACAACCCAAGGAAAATGTTTTATCGAAAAAATTTTTCCTCACACTTAGAATCCTTAGAGAAGTGAGTGTAAAATTTTATATTGGAATCTTAAAAATTTCCAAAAGAACTCAATAAAAATAGCAATTAAGGGGTGGGGGAACCGCATTTTTCAGGAAAAATCTCAAGTTTTTAAGACAAGAATTATTTGATTTGGCTCACAAAAAAATCTAAGAAAACGATGAATATGTTGAGCTTCAACGTTTAAAAAATGGAAATTTGGCGCGTTTCCATAAATAGCTTAATTTTAAGAAAAAAAATTGAGGTTTTTGTAAAAATAATAAATATCGTCTTCTGGTTTGGGCTATAGAAGAAGAAAAAGATAAAGTGGAGTTTTCTTTAAAAAAATAAGGATTATATTCGTTGTTTGGGTTTTACGAAAGTTTTAACCTCCTCTGTGCGCGAACGTAAGCGATAGGACTATGCTTTTGAATTGACGCGTGTTTATCGAAAATTCTTCGTTATTCATGTTGAAAATTCCAAAGTTTTTCTGATCACTGATTACTTTTCGATGAGTTCTTACACTTATCTTGTTCAATGAATGAGTTTAAAGCTTTTTGACATGAAAACTGTAATCATATCATGAAGAGAAACATCGTTGTGAAATTTGTTGGTCAATACCGGTAGGAGATGATGGGATAAATGGGCAATAACTTGTGATGAATATTTCTTTTTTTAAATATGCAAAGCACCACCTGGCAACTAAATTCTATAAGTAAGTACTCTCGTGAGTTATTTAAAGGGAGTAAAAATTCGGCCTACCCTATTGTAGTGAAAAATTGTGTAAATAATAGGGATAAATTTTTCAATTCTAATATATTCAATTTCATTTTACCTGGGGAAATGTGGTTCAGAAATTCCTGGTTAGAATTGTATAGATTTTTATCCAAAATTATTTTCTATTAATAAGTGGCAGTGATAGTGTCAAAGTTCCATTTCTAGTCGAAAATCTCTCAAATTTGATATTATTACTTTCAAGTAGGCATCGAAGATTTAGAGGTTTTTGATAGAAATAGATGATCCGTAAGACATATTTTACTTGAATATGATTAGGAAAAGAATGTATTAGGATCTATCATGAGAAGAATGGCGAAAATTAAATTAAGAACTTTTTTCAACACGTAAAATATAATACAAAATCATTGTTATTATTGCAACCAGTTCAATAAAAGATTTCGGACCATATGTTTTATCCATCATTCGAATTCTTCTGAAGACCCCATTCAGATTCTGACCCAGGCTAAAAATCGAAAATTTGCAAAATCCATCTCTAATAAATAATACTTGGTTCAAAATTGTAACACAATAAAACTTTGGTTTTAACGATTATTCCTATTATGCAAATTTCAAAATCAATATTAATGCATTGAATGAAGAAATTAGTTGAAATAAATTTTCAATTTTTATAAGATACAAATATTTTCCATTTGTCAACAAGATATATCATTTTGTCAAGCTTATCATGCGATTCAGAGATAAAGAAAGATCCGACCTCTATACTGGAAAATGAATTCTATTTTATTCATCCTAGAGTTTTCAGTTCGCGATTCCTATTTATTTCCTAACATCACAATGTTATCTGATAATGCTGATGAAGAGAATATGCTTTAGCAAACTTCGCTGTGCCAATCACAAAAATTTTGTTTCTCACCCTAATTTTTGGGAATTGTTCAAAATGTATTAGTCTACTAATTATAAAAATCCCATTTTTTCGAACTTTGAACTCAAAATTTTTATTGACTTGAAAGTGATAGGGTGATCAAAAGAGTTTTTTAAAGATCAGGATTAGACAAAAAAATCAGTTCAACTGAATCTGATGCATAACCTCATTTCATCTTTTGGGGGCTGAAATTCGATTTTTTGATCATTTTCACTACTTGAGAATCAATTAAATTTCGATAATTCAAAATCTCTCACAAGATAATTTATCGATTTTACTATTCTCCAATAAAATTACCATTCTGAATTGCATATGAAAATATTTTCGCTTCTAGGGGTTCCATGGTAATCTAAAACTTTGTATATATTATACACTTTATAATATACAGTATATGATTGTCCATCAAAAAATTTATTTATTTCATTACAAATATTCAGTCTACGTATTGAGGGAGAAATCCAGTATCAATTTCAGTTGAATACAAAGGTGAAATTTAGTCGATATTTTTATATACTTTTTTTCTTTTAAGAACAATCTAGAAATGTAATAATAGCAAAACAGTAACATATTCAGCAGTATGTAGGCAAATTCGGATATATCTCTCTGTCCTATTCCTGTTTAGTAAACAGTGTTTACCTAACACATTTTTTAAGGGAAATGCTTTTCAATCAAATTTAGAACCAGAGAATTTCCTTGTAAATACAGCTATTCTCGAGGAATTTGGTTCAATCTCTGAATGAAATGATTTCGGATCAACCTTATTCATTAATTTTCAATTAGTAAAAAAGTTCTGAAAATGGAAAGTAGATATTTGCACGATAATGGACTGTTTCCTAACATCTCAACGACCATTTCAGTTTTCCTTGTCTAATTGCGATGTTTGATGTTTGACACCTAGGAATCAACATAAATTTTGAAAAATAGAAAACCCGTTGGAACTCGAGACATGAATGTCTCTTAATTTTTTTTTAAATCAGTGAAAGTGAGCCGGTTGATGAAAAAAAATTTTAAAATCATTAATTCGCAAGCTTTGGTCATTATTTAAGATTTTTCTCGGTTCTAATTCTCATAAAATGATTGGAAAAATCAATTGAAAAAAGAAACAAGAGGAATATTTGAAACTGCTGTATATTATCCATAGCTTCAAATTAAATTATACTGTCGATAAAAGTACGCGAAGTCTATATTCAATGGATGATGAAATCCATTCTGAATGAAAATTAGTTTTCAACAAGTGCTTGCTAATTTAATGCTACAAAATTTTTCGTCTAAATTAGACTTTTGAGCGAAAAATTATCTAACATACTAACTATCATTAGTAATGAATCATTCCTAATGATTCATCAGTGAAAATACTTTAGAAATTCATTAAAAAAGAATTATAGTTGTGCACAATCCAATTTTCCTTAAAAAATCATCGATGAATTCTATCGAAAGTCGTTTCAGTGTTTTGATGAGAAAAATCTATTTTTAATAGGAAAATTGGAGAGTGCGATTTTTCATAAAACAAAACTGGGGCATAACTGTAGTTAAATTCAAAGAAAATTAGAATATATTGGAAGCTAAAAAACACCGAAACTCTTCAATAAATAGCAACAGTGGAGAGAAGATTTGCAAATATCTAAGAAATCGAAATTTCATCTCACACTTTTATTGCAAAAATATGATCAAATATGGAGTATTTTTCATTTTTATAATATCCTTTACCAGAGAGAATAATAACTTAAAGTATTATTCAGGATAGATTGATATCGTTATACACACAAACACAAAGGAAAACTAATATATATATTATATAGTGTATTATGTTAATTGTGTTGAATATTTCCCTATTACATTATGAATTTTGAAATTCATTTTTATAGAATGATACAAAGTTGATCAGAATAGAAAAAATCCAATCCCCCTATGCATACAGTTAGAGCATTAACGATGATGCTACCTGTCAATACATATCTGAAATAGAACGAAATACTCAACAATATTTAGAATTCAAAATTTTCTGTCAAATGTTACATTGATTAATGTATCAAGAAAATGACTTGTTCTCTATTTGACTACCCAGATCAGGCAGCCATCAACACAAAGTAAGGTTTTATTGATGTTTTCAATTTAGTCATACTAAAATCGCCTATTGATATGAAAAAAGTCAAAATTTAAAAGTCATCCCACAGAATTTCGCTTCACAATACATGTTTTTATGCAAACGGAAGATATTTTGGTCAAAGTCTAATGATCAAATCCTCGGAGCGCATTGAAGCCGAACTATTGCAAACGGTTCCAACAAATCTGCCAAGAACTCAAAATAAATTATATTGATCATTGTATGTCATTTTACAATTATCTCTTTCAGGTAGTTCAGTTTCGGATCCATCTGAAAAAATCCCCAAAAGTAACGAAAATAAATTATAAAAACAAGCCTTAATTTTATTTTTTTGAAAAAATTACATTATTCAAAAGTTTAAGACAGGTCTAAAAGAGATTTGATACTTTCTTCTTCTTCTTCACAAGAACCATCTCTAAGTGTACCTAGGATCTTCTCTAGACCTATATATGTGTTTTTTGTAAAAATAGTATATTTCCATCTTCATGTCGACTAGCTTTATCTATTTATAATTGAAATTTTTGAATTGATGTATGTTAACACGAGTTAACTGGCTGTATACTAAGAATATCTATCATATATCTTATCTAATACGCAGAGTTTCAAGAATCCTAAGAATGTATGTTCTCTAGCTCGCGTTGTACAAATATTCAGTACACTCCTTTTTCCTCATCAATCTGTCTCAACTTTATATTCTCAGTATTTTTTTCATATTCTAATTGGATCTTTAATCCTATTGGCTGTTGCTTAGTTCACAAATGATAATGTGAAATTGTAAGATTATATTCCTTAGAATTATTTCACTTTTCTCTGATTATATGTCTCTTTTGGACTATATAATTATTCTAAAAATGAAATGAAAAATTTATCATTGTAGAATATGATTCAAGTTTTCATTTTCTAATGAAAATCAATGGAATATCAATGGAGCCGACAGAAAAATTTGACACTTTTTAAATTAGCCAATATGTACAATTGAATAGTGAACGACACGAATGGACACTTTAACAGTTAATGAACCTCCTTGTAAAAGCCCCGATAATAAAACCTCTTCAGAGACAGATTCCCTTCTCTCCAACGCCACGCCTAGTACCAGTAGTAATCTTAAACAGATTAAAGAAAACCGAGCCTTGTTGATATCTGAGGAAACTGAACGAAAAAATATAATCAAAGCTTCCAAGCGATCCAGAAGAGTAGACATGAGCTTAGAACTAAACAATAAAAAAGTGTGTTGCTGTGGACCCGGATGGAAACGTTACTTGATATCCATTTTGTGTTGTGTTTGTTTGACAGTTGTAATTGGAATGCGATCAGAAATGTTGGGAATTGTTGAACAGCTGAATAAGGCAAATCAGAGTTTGTACGAGAAAAACGAATCTCCTAATGACCATTATTTTTTTCGTTATCGACGAACATTACGAAATCAACCACCAAAAGA
Organism: Gyrodactylus bullatarudis; assembly: GCA_012064415.1. NCBI lineage: Eukaryota > Metazoa > Platyhelminthes > Monogenea > Gyrodactylidea > Gyrodactylidae > Gyrodactylus > Gyrodactylus bullatarudis. The sequence goes on from SSNU01000226.1 coordinate 95,743, forward strand.
TTTCAAGGATAAAATTTACAATGCATCTCGACCACGTCGTATGCCATGGACTGAAAATGTAACAGCAGATTTTATCGAGAATGCATTATTTTTTGCATACCTGTTTGGTTCACCTGTTGGGGGTTATTTGACAGTTCGTCATGACTCTTCATTGCTACTAGGCGGATCAACGGCCATGACATGTACACTGAATTTATTTCTGCCCCTAGTGGAGATTATCGAGTCGAACATGACTGCAAGAATTACAATAATAATAATTCTCAGAATCCTTCAAGGGCTAGCAGAAGGCTGTCTAATCCCGGCAGTGTTTGGAGTCCTCCGCTTTTGGGGTCCCGAATCGGAGAGGTCAACATTGATTTGCTTGGCAATGATTGGTGTTTCGTTAGGTCCCTTGATAGGGCTACCAATCTGCGTTGAAATTGAAGATCATTGGGGCTGGGGCGTTGTTTTCTATATTTATGCCAATATTGGACTTATTTGGTGTATATTTTGGTGGCGCCTTGTCGATGAACGTCCTATAAAAGATAAATCAGTTTCACAAGTCGAAAGACTTTACCTTGAATCAACAATTACCAAACGTCTTCTCATGCCAACAAAGCCAAAAATTCACATTCCCTGGTACTCAATATTCATGTCAAAACCTGTCTTTGCTATTCTTGTAACGTATGCAGCTGATGATTGGACGTTTCAGATTTCCTCAGTTTGTATGCAGGTTTACTATAATCAGATTTTTCAGACAAAAGTCGATCGTACTGTTAGATATTTGGCATTTCCATTCCTATCTAGATCTCTATTTGTTCCCGTAGGTGAGTTCAGAAATATTTTAAAGGGATTCAGGACGAAAAGTTTCTTGCTCATCTCTCGAAAAATCTTTATTATTCACGAGTTTATGATAAAAACTATTTATCTAAAGCTAGTTAACATGATGAGAATTAATTATTTTTACAAAATATTCAAGAGTTTTCTACCGATAGTCAGATATAAGGGTACGAACTGATTCTAACATGCCTTCATTGCGCGTTTTCGGAGAAATAAAGAAATGATCAAAAGAAAAAACAGTAATATTTTTGTTTAATAATTATAATTATTAATCTATAATAATTATGAATCTATCAGTTTAACACAATTTATTTAGTAAACAACTTAATCAAAGTTTTCTAGACTGACCAATTTACCACTGATTATAATAATTATAATTAATTAATAATTAAAACTTTTATTACTAAATAAATTTTTTTAAACTGATAGATTCACGGTATATTTCAGTCCTTCAGTTCGGGTTGTGAATAAAGTGTTATTTCAAATTCAGAAAAATTCATAAAACTCAATTGAAAGTTGTTTGATGACAAGTTTTAGGAATTTTTGTCATCTGGCAATGGATTGTTGTTGGTATCTTTGAGAAAAAATACAAATTCTAAGACAAAATTGTTTGTTTGAAATTCTAGAACTAGTTCAGAGCTGCTTCTATTACGTTCTTAGCCTTAGTCAGAAAGACAGATATTTTGAATTGAGCCCATGAGATATTGAAACGAAAAAAATCCTGAAAAATTATTCAAGCGGCCAAAAATTAAGCCATTTTACGAATTTCTAAAATGCCCTAATTTCCCACCTTTTCAACCTTTGAGCTAAAAATTTTTATCGATAAAATAATTCGATATCGAGTACCGATCAAAAATTAAAGGAAGAACTCAAATTTGAAAAATTGAGAAATTTTTTCAAAAATTATTTTTATTTTCACTATTTATCGTATCATTTCGTCATGGGATTCAAAATAATATTTGTCTTCCCGGAGAAAACTTTTCAGTATCTTCATGTCAATCAATCATTGGAAAAATATTCTGTTTTTACATTTTGAGGTAGTGTCACTTGTTATTTTCCTTTTCACACTTAATTATAGCTTGATCAAAGAGTAAATTTTATAAAAGAATTATTTCTTTCATTTACAAATTATTTAAATTTTATTGGTTATCAGAACCATATTGACAGGCACGAATGGCTCTTGTTTATTATCCCCTCTATGAACTGTATATAAAGAGACTAAATTAGGAAAAAATCGATCATTTTCTTCAAATTCTATATTATTACAAATAGGGATTATTAATCTTTTTAATCGATTGAATGTTTTGATTCCTATGAAAATGATTTGAACATTCCAAAGACACTGAAGGAGTAGAAGATGAAAAAGGGAGTCTGGGAGGGAGTAATTGTCAGAATTATCTCTCTTCATTCCCCCTCTACGTATCCTTGATTTACTTACGTAATTAGAAAATGAGTATCTTTTAACTCTTACTCTCTCGCTCTATTTATCTGTTCCTTCCACTATGTCTTCTTCGATATAACATATCTTGTCTCACTTGAAATTAATAAATTAAGTTGAGATAAAAATTTATCTGATTGACTAGGCTAATGGAATGCTTAAGTAGGGAATAGACTTGAATTATAAGTTATAAATTATAATTCATTAGCAAATTTGGAGAAAACCGGAATATATTTTTGTTAAATTTTGTTTGCTTTCGTTAATGGAGCAAAGTTAACAAAATAATATTTTTTGAACTGAGTCACTGAAATTGTCTTTTGTTGCAAGATCACCATTTTCAATACATGACCAAAACAGTTATTTTTCAATGATCTTGACACATTTCTTCATGAGTCTTAGAACACATCACAAGATTGTCATTGATATTTGAACTCGATAATTGAAGGAAGAAAAAATCCAAAATTTGGGATTATTTTTGATTAAAATCAACAAAATATTATCAAATTCATGTTCACAATAGCTAAATAATTGATTCAGAACAAGTTATTTTTCTGAATCAATAATCACGTAAATTTACAATTACGTCCGAAAATCCACTTAAAATCATAATTAAATAGAAGTAAAAGATATATTAATACCAAACGCACATTTCTTAAAGGATCAACAGTGGTATCACTTTAAAAATGATAAGAGTCAAATAATTGAAAATAATGATTTACAAATGTGAAAGAAATAGTAAAAGTTTAAGAATTAAGAATAAGTGCAAGCTGAAAAAACACCAAAACTCTCCAATAAATAGCAACATTGGAGAGAAAAGTGAAAAAGCTCACATAGGCCAAGGTGGATAAGATTATAGGAATAGTTTTTCTGAACACATAGATTGGGTTTGTATTGATTGATAAAGAATTTCTCCTTTACCCATACATCTATGCTATAATCACCTGAATTTTTCTATAAAACGGAAAAATTCGAAATTGAAGCGGCGTGGTTTTTCTGCTTGAGATGTCTAGTAGCCGCATATCCTTATGTAGATGATCATTTGATCTTGTAGACAATTTCCTAATAGTTCTTCCTATGTACGAAGCGCCACAATCACACTGGAATTTATAAACTAATAGAGTCTTCGCTTCAGGATTGAGTAAATCCTTATGAATCAAACTAAACAATCTCTATGCATTAAATACAATTTTCAATTGTATATTTTTATGATGTTGATCGATGAGATTATCAAGTCTTATATCGTTACTGAAACCATCTCCTTTGAAGTTTAGCTGCATGAAAATAGTAATTTGTGGACAAATTCATCAATCAACCTATGAATAGAGATGAGGTTGTCAAAACAAAAGAGGTGGAAAGCATATTTTTATCTTAAATGTCTATTTTTCAGATCGAATGAAGTTTATTACACATCTTCTGTGACAATCATTGAGTGTTCCTTACAATTAATTTTCAAATAATTAATTTTATTTAAAATTTCTTTAGATGGGAATTTCGATGAAAGAATCAAACTTGAAACTTTGTTTGTTCAAGAATATTCTCAATATTATATCAAAACAAATTTGGATGTTAAGATTATGGAAATGCGCTAAATTTCCTATTTTCATCGATTTTAAAGATTTAATTTAATTAAATATAAAATTTTGGATCATCATTAGAAGAAGTATTCGAATTCGGCGATAGAAGTTGACAGAAATTCGATATCATCGTGATAATCAAAAAATTCAATTTTTTCGATTTCCTGACGAATTTCTGTGAACATCTTTTGATGAATTCGAATTCTTTATCTAATTTTAATAGAAAATTAAAATTTGCAATGTAATAGTATATGATCAGAGCCCGGGATTAAGTCTGAAGAGACCCGGCGAAATAGTACGCTTATCACTTATTATTCGTTCGTTCTCCTATCTTCCTTATGAGTGTAGACTCCAGTATTAATAAAAAATATCAGCCTTTAATTGCTTCAAATCTTCAAAAATTAGTATGAAAAGGAATTTCTCATCTTTATGCTCATTTAGGTTTAGTATTCAAAAAAACATGAAAGATTCATTCAATAAACTCAATTGGATTATATCCAGAGCAAGCCAAGAAGATAGGACAAATATGCTTTTAAAAAAGAAATTATGCTTAATGATGCATTAAAACACTGATGTTAACAGAGAATAATGGATTTCTCGCTCCCCTCTGAAGATAACTCCCTTTCTTGTCTGCCTCTTTATTTAACCAGGAGTTTTACAAGCGCACAAAGTCTATGAGTATTACTTGGTGGAAGAGCCATATCTTTATCTTCCTTATTTTTAAGCGTGGATGACTGAAGAAAAAAAACAATCTTCTGATCCTTTCACGTTTACTTCTTTTGATTTGAATACAATGAAAAATAAATAATCAATTGTTCAGTTATCGTATGAATAACTAACAAGTTCACTTTTTTCACTCTCTCTTTCATTGAAAAACCTTATCCAATAAGCTAGAAATAAGATAGAAAAAATTTGGTGTAGCATGTCTAGTAGGGATAAAATTTTTCAATTCCAATATTTTCAATTTCATCATCCTTGGGTGAAAATGTAGTTAAAATAAATTTTTGGTTCAACTTATTATACAGAATTATTTTTTATTAAAGTGGCAGTGATAGTGTCAAAGTTTCAATTTTAGTAAAAAATCTCTCAAATTTGATATTACAGCTCCTATAGGCAAAATTGAACATCCAGAGCGAGGGTTAAGGGGTGGGGTAGTGTCACGTTCTATCCTAATGTCTACGCATTCTATACCTTTTAAAGACCAACAAGAGAGAAAAGAAAATCAAAAGGATAAATAACTACTCCAATAACAAAGAAATTAAATTCATTAACACTGCCTGTTTTACAACTTCCATTCTGTAGGAAAATAAATAAAATCAAAAGTCAAGTAAGTGAAATTCAAAAGCAAAATTTTCATTCAGAATGACTGATAAGAAGATAAAAAATAAATTCAATAGCAAAGTTTACTACGCCAAAAGGAAAAATAAGAAATTCACTTGAAATTTTTTTGATTTTTATTTAAAATTCAACTAAATCTTCTGATTGAATACATCCAGGATAGTATTTTTTGACATGATTAGTGTATTTAATAATCTTATTCGGGGTTAAAACATTTCTTGATATTCGGCGACACTTAGCTCTCCGTTCTCCCTGTTCCTCTGATATCTCAATATGTCTTGCATTTTTTGACTTAACAAGTTTTTCACCTTTTCTCTGAATGAACTCCAAGCTTTTTCTATCGGGTTCAATAAGAAAGAATATGGAGCTAATCTAAGTATATTAACATCCTCTGATTGAAAGTTCTCAATTCGATTATGAATCGGAGCATTGTCGCAAACAATTGTAATAGGCAAGATTCCTTGATTACGACATAAATTAATGAGTTCAGTGATCCAATTGTTAAATTGATCCGTTTTAAAGGATCCTCTTCTTGATGCTAGTGTAAGAAGGGAATTATGGGTAACTGCTCCGATGCAATGAATATTGGAACCTCTACTTGTAGGATTGATTAAAGAACATCTTTTTCCTATTTTTGAACGACCAAATTTCTTCTTAGTAAATAAATTAAAATTTGTTTCGTCTATCCATACAACTGTGGAAGAGGCCTCACATTGAAGTATTTTTCGGCAATATTCGCTCCTCTTGGCCTTATTTTCTAACGAGTTCATAGACGTAGGAACGCTTTTAGTGATTTTCAATGAGATTAGAGCGCCATCCAACCAGTTCTTGATAGTTTGGGGAGTGACAGATATCTCGAATGTTTGAAGAATATGTTCAACACATTCTTGAAGAGTTGTTTGAGGTAAGTTTTCAATATAACTGATCAGATTTTGAATTATAATATTTGATTTCTTGATATTTTTGGCTCCATCTCTTTTCAGTTGAATTGGTCTACCAGATCTTATCCACTTATAAGCAGTAGCATATGGGATTTTCATCAACTTTATGTAAGAGAACTAATCTTCTTCGTTTGAATAAATTTCCAAAACCTTCGCACGGACACTATCAGGGTATTTGTTCCTAGGCATGGTTTGAAGTGATTAATGTCGAACAAGGTTGTGAGCTCTTTGTCTATACTAATGCTCGAATTTTATTGGTTTTACCTACTCCACCCCCACAATTTACAAAAATTAAATAAATTTTCCCGAATAAATTAATTATCGAAAGTCTTATCTTGAATTTACTTAATGAATTTCTTATTTTTCCTTTTGGCGTAGTAAACTTTGCTATTGAATTTATTTTTTATCTTCTTATCAGTCATTCTGAATGAAAATTTTGCTTTTGAATTTCACTTACTTGACTTTTGATTTTATTTATTTTCCTACAGAATGGAAGTTGTAAAACAGGCAGTGTTAATGAATTTAATTTCTTTGTTATTGGAGTAGTTATTTATCCTTTTGATTTTCTTTTCTCTCTTGTTGGTCTTTAAAAGGTATAGATAAAACATGTTGTGTATGAATGAATCATGCTGTGTTTGTGAGATTAAGAATAGGCATTTTATTTTTAATTTCAAAAAAACAACACTTTTTTGAAATGCTTCTGAGAACCAGAAATAAATCACAGGTCAATAAAAATTTGCGAAATTGCTAAGTTTTTTTATCAGCTTTCTAATGGTATACTTTTTAACTCAAGATTCTGTAAAATAAAAATTTTTCTTATTCAGTATTTTTTATTGATAAAAATTGCATGAGCTTATAGAGGAAGATGAGATCAGTTCGTTTTTATAAATTAAAAATGAATAACTCTCATTTCTTATGTAGTTTAATAGCTTAGATTGAATCAGGGTGAAAAATAACGTGATATTCTCCCACGAGCTTTCCTCGATTTTCATTGGTCCATGCAATCGACCAATAATATTCAAGCGAAATTAGCCCTATTCAGGAATTTTACTCAAGAAGTCCTCGAAAATTTAGAGGCATTTTATAGAAATAATTGATCCAACAAGCTTATTTTACTTATAATATACTGAAAATGATTAGGTTTCATCATAGTGTGAAAATTGAATTTTGATTCTTTGATCATTTTTCCTACTTGAAAATCTAATGATACTAATGATATAATTTTGATGATTCAAGATCTCGGAAAAAGGAATGGTGGTTATCGGTTTTCTTCTCTTGTTATGATCCTAGAAATCAACTTTTGATCACTCTCTCACTTTGAAATCAACAAAAAATTTCGACTCATTTCAGGCATCACCTTTCTTTCTCTCTCTATGGCAGACAGCATATCCATAGTCAAAGCAGATATTGAAAAACATATCATTAAACGGAAATTGTATCAATAGGATAACTCCTGTTAACTCATCAAACACTTTTGAATTCGTTTTCCGTTGAAATTATAATCAGCAAATTTCTAACTAAAATTCTTAAGTTTTATGTTCCTATTCGTAATTGAATAAAAGCAATTAAAAAAAAGTTTTTTCTTCAAACGGTTACCTGTCAATTTTATCTTATTTGAATTCTTTATGAATAAAATGTCGTAAAACGAAAGCTTAATTAAAACGATGCTGATATCTTGAAGAATAGATTGATGACTAAAGAAATCATCTCCAAGTCATAGATCATAATTGAAATTGATAAATTTTCCCCATCATAATAAATGAAAGATAATGAAGAGTGATGCCATATAATGAGTAAATTGCCTTTGAAAATATATAAATAAAAGTTTTTGTTATTGACAGATGAATAGATCAATCTTTTTGCTTAAATATGAACTGAATCATAATTGGAAAAAATTGGAAAAATCCCCATTATGCTCTTATCTTTGAACATTCTTGATATTTTAAAAAATTCTGAGATTAGCTGAATTATTTTTAAAAATTTATCTTGTGAAAGAAAAAAATAATTTCTATGAACTTGGCTTAATCTGACGACTGAATTTTGGTACTGTCATCAGATTGATTGAACTATGGCATCTCAAAGAGTATTGAAATTACTTAGATGGAATTGATTTTTATTGAGAGGTTTTTGCTAAACCCCGTTTTCTACTTTTACGGTTGATCTGTCGAATTTTTTTCTTAAATGAGTGAATGTGTATCTTTTGAAAAATCTTTAGAAAATTATGATACCTTGATGTAAAAATCATGAATTCCTAAATTCATCAAGAATACCCTAAATAATTCAATTTACTTCTAATTCCTTATGAAGATCCCTTCATTCTCAGAAATCTTTATATTCATAACTTGAACTGTGCAAAAGTTAAAAATATAGATTTTTTTATTTTCTTCAAATTCCCTTGAGATGTGATATTTTTCACGTATGAGGCCAGGAGTTAAAAGTTATTTATTTCCATATTTTCTCGTTCTTAAGTAAACATAGACATGAATTTTATTGGGTAGCAATGTGAAACATAACTAGAAGCGTTATCCATCTATTTTATTGCATTAAATAATGATAAATTTTAGTTGAGAAATTGAAATTTCCATATAAACTAATGTTACACAATCGAAATAACACTTTGAATATTTGAAAAAGTCAATGAAAATAATAAGGATTAATTCCAAAAATCAACTCAAATGTAAAGGGACCCAGAAGAAAATATTTTCCATAAATAACCCCAGAAATTTGCAAAAGAAATAATTTTTTTGTACGATAATATTGTCGTAATTTTTATAATTTTTTTAATAATTTTATTTGACACTAAATTACACTTATCTCGGTTCTTGCACGTTTCTTATTTATTTTTAGATTGCTTTGGGACATGAATTTTAGAAGAAACTCTTGAATTCACAGCGCAAAACTGTTTACAAGAATTGCAAAACTACGAGACATTGTAGTTTGTTTTGAAATTGACTGCTTTTCCTATTAAAACTTGATGAACATAAAAAAATAAATTCACTCGAGAAAATCTAGTAATTGAGAAACCTGTAGATTCGCCCATTTTTCCATCAAGTGTTCTATAAATGGTTTAAGTAGAAGTTAAGCCTTTCAAAAATCTGACAATAAGTTCATAAGAAATTGGGATATTGGGGTGATTTTTGAAATAATGATTCACAATTTTTCAATGAATTAGAACAGAAAAAATTGAAGCAGTTTCTTCTTCATGCATCCATCTTCGAATGATCACAGTTTCTGTAGACAGTTTCCTATTTTTCTGTCCTATGTATGAAGCCCTACAATTACAATTTGAGAATATATGTATGGGTGAAAGGGAAATTCTTTAACTTATAAAAACCAAATCAACATGTCCAGAAAAAAATAATCATATTATCTACGATTAGTTTTCTTCAGCTTAAATTTAATTCTAATTTTGTGAAAATTATTAGGTTGTGCGATAAGTAATGGGACTAAATATAAAAAATACATATATTGAAAAATCTTTTTAAATATATATAACATATCAATGAAAATAATTTCCTGACGAATTAACACATTTCTCCCAACGAATTGGAAGTTGTCTGATACCATCAGCGAAAAATTCTTCAGATTTTGAGCTGAAAAAGCCATCAAGTCCATTTTTTACCTCCTCTTTTGTTTTGAATGTTTTGCCTTTAAGAAAGTGTTCAAGAGATCTGAAAAGGTGATAATCAGATGGAGCAAGATCAGGGCTATAAGGTGGATGATCCAAAACATCAAAGTTTTCCTCTTCAAAAAATTTTTTAACCTCTTTACCCAGATGAGGTCTTGCGTTGTCCTGGAGAAAAGTGACTCTACCAAATCTTGGGTAATTTTGGCGAAGTTTGATCACCATCTCTTTCAAATATGACAAATATCTCTCAGCATTAACTGTTTTGCCATAATCTAACAGCTCGTAATGAACAATGCCTTTCATGGTCCAAAATATCGTTAACATGACCTTTTTGGCAAAACGATTTTTGATGGGCTGTGTGATGTGCTCTCCCACTTTCTTCTATGATCTTTTACGGCTCTGATCACTGAGGTAAATCCATTTTTCATGTAGTAACAATGTTCTTTAAGAAGTTATCGTACTGAATACTGTGAAGCAGTCTCTTGACAGCATCAACTCTCCGTTTCTTTTGTGACTCATTCAATTCGTGAGGAACAAACTCATCAAAAGAATTCACAAAATTCTCTTCACGCAGAACACGACAAACTGAGTTATGAGACACATTCAACTCGGCTGAAATCACTCTTGAAGATGAATGGCAGTTTGTTCGGATAGCTGCAATGATTTCATCGTGGTTGATCTCGGAAGGTCGACCTGACCTCTCTTCATCATCAAAATTCATTTTTCCATCTTTGAAGGCTGAGTGCCACCGGAATACTGTAGAACGTTTAATTTTATCGCCAAAAACAGATTTGAGCTTTTGAAAGGTCTCTGAGGGCCCGGTTCCCAAGAAAAACTCATATGCGATAATTTTACGAAAATCTTTCTTATCAAATTTATCAATAATATCCATTATTTTTAAATTTTGAAATAATAAATATGCATAAACAAAAAGAGGAGACCTTACACTTACCTCCACCCATTCATTATTTGCTGCTGAAATAATCACATCAAATTCTAACTCATTTGCACAAAGATGAATTATTTCCGACGGAGAATAACATTAAATCAGGCATGGCTCAAATCAGACATAATGCAAATGAGATTACTCCCAGCAATTATTCGTCTTGAATTTTTATCAGAAATATTTATGAATTTTTGATTCTTTCAAGTAAAGCTAACTAAATAATCATGATATATTGATTGATCTGATAGATAGAGAATAATTTGATTTCAAACCAACTTTCGATCGCCAGGCTACTCCATTCGAAAAGAGTTCTAGTAATCTCCTGGAATAATCTTTTTTTGTTAGACAACACACTCATATTTGAAGAAATATAAAAAATACAAAATAAATATAGTATAATCTAAATCTATAAATATTGCTGCTCAATCAGTCGTTTTACGCGAGCTAATTCAAAACGAGATTTTCTTTGAAAAAATAATTCGTTGGAAATTGGACTTACTAAAATTTTAATAAATTCATTTCTTAACCAATTATTATAATTATTTTAAATGTAGAACATTTTTTGACCTATCAAAATTGTAATATTCATGAAAAATAAGAGAAATTTCGTTTTGAGCTATTGAAAAAACCATATTTAAACGATTTAAGTCATTTTTACAACTTTATGTTTGTTGGGATTATATTTAAATACTTGAAGTTTTTTTTCTTTGAAATTATACATTTATTAAATTTAAAAAGAAAATCATTATTATAAAGAAATTATTACAAAATTAGTTTTTTGAAAAGTTAAAATAACAGATCGACCTCGTCATTGGGAAATCTGCAGTGTTGGCTCATAAATAGTCAAACTTCACTATTTCAAGCTAAGAAATTGTCCTCATAACAGGCATTCCTGAGATTGTAGCCTTTATTAACATTTGAGACAAATTTCAGGAAAAATTTTACTACAAAAGCCATCCTCCTGACCCACAGTGGCGAAAAGCCAGATCATATTATCAGGCCATTATATGGATAGAGGCAAGGGTAGATGGTAGTAGTTTTTTCATATCGATAGGTTATTTAAGTAATTTTGCAAAATTTCGTCCAAGTCTAGTGTTTATTACAATTTCGTGCATTTAAACGAAAATTTTCATTTCACTTATTAATCGAAACTTCAATAACTTATCAGCACACAGTTCGATAAATATCCAATGAAAAAGACAGAGTTTCTGTAAAAATTGTTAAATCCCATTTTCATATAAACTAGCTTTTTATTTCTACTCAAATTTTGAGGAATTCTTAAAATTTTTATCATCTCTCTAATTTAAGCGCATTCTCTCTTCTACAATCATAAATCATGCTTTTATAATCGAAAGAAAACAAATTTATGCGATAAAGAACGTAGAAGGAAAATTCTCCAGATCATTATCAGGACAACACTCCAGCAATTGAGAGGGGAAAAACTGATAATGATGATGAAATTATAATTGAAGAGAAGCTGATGATCTCAGATTAAAATAGATAAATTATTTATAACTTCTTCTTTCAAAATATCTATATTCATAATAATAGACATAAAATTCATTTTTGAGATGAATCTCTCGAGCATGAGCACATATGGCCTTTGATTTGAATTATTAATCGATTTATATTCTAGGCGGATTTCTCGCAGATCTCCTTAGATTAAAGACAGCACTCCCGTTAACAATAATCCGGAAGATTTTCTCGATCCTTGGATTTGGTCTTAAAGGAGTTTTCTTCATAGCAATGAGTTTTGCTCAAGATGAATTTTTCGCCACCATTTATCTGACACTTTCTCTTGGTGAGTCCTGATAATAACCGAATATTTCTTTCAATTTTTTAATTTCAGAACTATACTTTTTACAGACGAAAAAAATAAGACTAAACTAAGAACAAACATAGATTTAGAATGAGACAGTAAAAAAGGGTACGTCTTACAAGGTTGAATTTTTAAGGTCAAATACAAACTGAAACAGGATTGGTTGAAAATTCAGGAGCTTGCATAAAATGTAGAATACATTTTGTTTGTATGTGTCTATTCTCACCATGTGTTTTCTTAAGTTGCATAGAGGGGGAGGACATTGAAGATAATTATAATTTTGAAATTTTAAGGCTGGCTCCATTTTCGTACCTAATAGATCCTAGGGAAAAAATTTGGACCATATAATAGTTACCTTGATAGGAGAAGGGAAGAAATTCTTGAATATTCAAGAACAGGATAAGAAAAATGTGAAATATGTATTATGTTATACTAAATAGACAATTTTTAATTCGAATAAATTTTCTCAAATTCAAAATGTATTTTTTGAATTGGATTTGTCTTGATCATAACATGAGTTAAATGTATGTCATATACTATTAATTATACATACAACTCTAGATAATTATAATTATGCCTTTTGTACACAAGCATATATTCTCATTTTGAATCTACGTGTTTCGTAGATTTCCGAAATCAAGAAGCCTTAAATTTTTCAAAAAAAATTGAAGACAAAAACCTAAAATTAAGGAATAAAATCTAATATTATTAAATTATTATTTGAACGATAATATTCTCTGAACTTTGTCAAAAATATTTTCGTTTGGATATTTAAATATTTAGATCTAATAATCCATTATTATAAACTTTCGGGCTACTTTTGTGACAATTTTTTGGGCTATTCTAACCCAAAAATAACAGAGTCTTATAAAATTGGACTTTTTTATGATTAATGATATTTTACATTTTTAAAGATGATTTAAAATACAATTTAAAAATAGAGTTTTCGAGCTATTCAGTAAAAACTGAAAAATCGACTTTGATTATCGAGCTTTGCTTTTATATACAGCAAAACATGAATGAGATAGAAAAACAAAAACAACATCATCTTGATTAGGATTAGAATTTCAACAAAAGAAAGTTTTCTAATTTCTGAGCTATTCGAATTCAAATTTACCTATTTTTCGAAACTTCCCAAGTTCGACTCAATTATATGCGAATTTCAGAACGGCGTAGGAAAATAATCTAGCCAAATTCGGATGCAGTAGACCTTGAAGTATCAAAGCGTAAAAAATCTTTAGGAAATTATAAAATATTTACATTGACGAATCTCTTTTTCTAACACCTATAATCAAAACAAAGATGGAATTGAAATCTGCAAAAAGTTCTCTAAAAAACTGGAGAATATCATTGAGTAGACCGGGCAAATGCTCAATTGAAGTAGATTTCAGTAATTTAATTCTATTAATTAAACGATGATTAAAATTTATTCAATGATATAAGATGTACACTAAACTTCCTAGAAAATGTATTATCCGAAAAATAATCGGTCAAAAAATTTTGCCTGCTTACTCACAAGTACGACCGTTAAATTTCAAAAATATTTTTTGAACTTAATGTATTCTAAAGTGCCAAATGAGGCCTAAACTTCATGTTAAAGTAATGAAATTCTGTATTTTGGCTAATAAGAGTATGCTCTTGCTTCCAAACCTCTTTTCATAATTCTAGCACCCTTAATAAGCGAGTTGATTTTTTTTCATACTGCGTCTATAAAAGTAACTCTATCGGATGCAGAATGAAATGTTGTTTCTCTTGGTCAATTTTCATGCATCAATACCATAATCGGTGAAAACTAGATGAGTTTAAAGCTGATATGATCGGGAATTTCGTTTTTGATTGAAAATCGAAAAAATATTCATTTCTAAGTTGAATGTAGTTACAGACCCCCGTTTTTTTCTTACGATGACGTAATCGAAAGATAGCTTGTAAGCCCTGCAATGTAGGGAGACCCCCGTCCTTATTTTACTTTAACGTTGAGGTTCACTGTTGAACAATGTTGAAAATTGTTAGTAGACCCCCTTATTCACTCCAACCTTTTAACATTCGTTGAATTGTAGTTACAAGTTAAAATTTTTTGAGTTTCGTTTTATTTTTTGCTATGTCAAATTTTCAGATCTATTATGTCCCAATTAGCGTTATGAACCCTATGTACCCCTTTGGATAGAGCCAATAGGAATAAAGAAAATTTTTTCAAGTAACTGGTATTCTATTGGATTATATAATCAGATCGGAAATTTGAAAAATCTACCTCTAAAATGTCAAATAACTGGTTGAATATAAATGCTAATTAATTATGACAATTTTTAATTAAAAAATAAATTATTGTTTAACTCAAGGTATTTGGGATATTTATAGTTTTTTTAAGGTTTCTCTGGGTTAGCAGTGGCTGGTTATGCTGTTAATGTTATCGACATGTCACCCGAGTATGCTGGCCTCATTATGGGTTTCGCCAATAGCATAAGCACATTCACTGGTGAGTTTATCAATTTTGGATAATTTAAAAATTTCCAAAGATTTTTTAAATTATCGTCTCTCAGTATCATTGAGAGAAATAACTGAGCAAGAATGATGAAAGGGAACAAAATTCCATTTAATTTTCATTTATCAGAATTAATCTGAAAGACAACCACTTTGATGTTTTTTTCTCTGCCTAGTTGCAAGAATCTTTTTTTCATATTATTATATTTTTGATCAAAGATACTCTCATTTCATCTAGTGATAGTTGGAAGTCTCTCATCCTAAACTATTTCAATCAAAAGTTTACTCAGTATCGATGATAGGATTTGCTTATTATTTTCCCTTATAAAATGAAATATTGATTTTTTTGATAAATGTAGTAGAATAATTACAGTAATTAACTTTACTATAACATGTGAATCATATAAAATTCTGTTAACTTGAGACCAAGTTTTATTTCCAATTTGGAAATAAACGAAAAAAACTTATGTAACTTGATCTCTCTTTCTGATTTAATTGAAACATTCGAATATGAGGCATCGAATTTCTCTTCTAGGATAGATTCCTTCATTTTATAAAATTTAACTTAATTTTAACAAAGCAAAATTCTTTTAAATTAATCTGGTTGGGAATTTACATAGATTTCGAATTTTTATCAAGAACTCGGGGATTGCTCAATCGTTTTTGTAAGTGAGGTTATTTCTAAAATTCGAGCTGTGTGATCAACATCATAATTTGAATAAATGAGAAGTTGGGTTCATTTCGAGTATATTTTTCAGTGTGATACATGCCAGATAAATAGTATTCATATAGATAGACTAAAAGAACGATTTTTGGCTTAAACACATTTTTTTTGATTCGTTGAAACTTTACCTGACAACAGGTATCAAGTTGGATCAATAACAAATTGGATCTCAAATTTTAATGTGGAAAATTTATTCTTCTATTCAATGATACCTTACATGACCAGTTATCTTTTCTGGTTCAGAAGTTATTCAAGGTTTTCACTCAAGTGATTTCACTCAATTTTTCTCGATTCTTATTGGTTCATTTTGATTAGCACAACAATTTCGTATAAAACTGAAGGATTCATAATAAATGATTAAATCTGTATTGACAATAACAGGGATTTGTATATTTATACAAAAATTAATTTTGATATTGAGTTATAGGTTTTCATTGTTTTTCGAAGTTATTTTGATTTTAAAAAATGCATTTCATAATTTTTTTCCTTAAACGTATGATCATTATAATCGTTCTTTATCTGAAATGTATCACACTGAAGAGTATGACCGAAATTAAAGACCTTTATATATATGCAAACAAACCTGGCATCATCTTTTTATTTTAACCCTATCGAGACGATAAGAAAACCAATCTAGAAAAAGACTCAAAATTGATCATTCTAAATGAGATTCTAATGGAAATTCTATTCAATAAGGATTCATATGACCCCATCTAAGAAAGTCGATTTTCTATTAAATTTCCCATCTACTAATAAGTAGATGAAAACCAAATTTTACTAATCTTGGTTATTTTATCCAAATTTAGATATCTCTTTGAGACTTTTTGGTATTTTTCGGATTTGTTTAGCGTGAATTATAGAATAGATATTGTTGAGACCTGCGTAAAAACTGAGAATTTCCTACTTTAAATATACTTTCCTATATAGGGCGAACCTCACGAAAGGGTTAATTTTTCAAATTTCGAAACTTATTGGATTCTTATACTTTTTATAAACTTTTTGTTGATTTCAGTATGGGTGAGCGTTAGAGATAGATTTTGCAAATTTTCTATTTCTAGCCTTCATCAGAAACTGAATGGGCTCTTCAAGATAATTTTAATGACGTATAAGCCATATAGCCCACAACCTATTTATGAAGTAAAGCTATTCTGGAAATAATCTTCGCATATGCCGAAACCAAGAAAGTTACTCATTAATCATTAGAATTGAAGACAAAAACATAAAAATAAGGAATTAAATTTGAGATTAAAAAAATAATGAGATCTGATGATCTATTATTAAAAATTTTGGTGATCTTTAAAATTCTGAGGAAAATCTATCTGGGAACAAGGACAATAACAAAAAGTTCTGTTTTGAGAAATCATAAGACCATCAGAAGTTGTATTAATTAGTGAATAAAATTTTCGATAAATTTATTAAATTTTCAGAGTAAATTAGTTGCAATAAAAAAATTTACTGAATTTAATTTCAGCCATTTTTCTCATGATAGAGACCGAAATGTTTTTCTCCTAATCATTTTCAATAGACTGTAGATGAAAAAAAGTATTACAGATCAACTATTTCTATCAAAAGTCTCTAAATCTTCGATTACTGAATTGAAACTCTGATACTTTCACTGCCACCTCTAGAAAATTATTCATAGGAGAAAAATTAATGCATTTCGAACCAAATTTTCATTCTGAACTGCATTTTCACCCAAAATTGAACATAAAGCTAGTTTATATGAAGATGGGAATGTACTCACAATTTTATCTGAGTAAAATCCAAAGGTCCTCGCCCCCCCATGGTTTGTGTATACGCTGAATAGAGTGTATTTTCTCCAACGAAATTTTATTTTAACGAATTGATAGCATGACAAAAAGAGCCTATAATCAGACCAAACGCCAAGGACCAACTATTGCTTCATTTGGATTGTTAAAACAATTTTAAGGCTCTAAAATTTCTATACACTATGATTTATGAAATTGAAAAATCTATCTCTAGTCAACGTTCAAAAGTTAATTTAAAGAATCACATAGACTCACTAATTTTACTGCGCAAAAGTTAATTTTTGACGATCCAAAATCCCTTGATAGCGGCTTGTCTTATTGTGATTATAATAAACAACTTTTGATCGCTCTCTTAAAGAATGAGGGGGTTTCCAACAAAAATACTGCCATACTGAATTTTCAAAATGATTTTCACTCTCTATACTTCACAAAATAGCACATATATATATTAGCACATTCACAAAAAACTTACATCTTTTTCCAAATCTCTATATTTACGAAACGAATAATTTTTCAACTAAAATTTTTATCACACTCTTGAGTAGAAAAAATAGATGACTTATATCTCTTGGTCGAAATCCGGTTTCCCCTTTTCCTTCTTCTACTCACAATAGGAAATCATTCTAATGTATAATGGAAAAATCACCAACAATATCGATTTTTATACAATTCTTTAACAAACATTCATATTTGATACGTTCATGGATAGATGCTCTATTTTGAGGAACATTCATCACCCGCTACATGTTAAATAAAAAATAAAAATACATGTAAGAAATCTAGTTTACATGAAGATGAGAATATAAAGTTGGAAATCTATAAATTCGAATATTACAATTTGAAGAAAAAAATTATTTTCATGAAAAATATGGTCATTTTTCAAATTCCCATTTGACGCCAAAATCCCATTTTTTCGAACTTTGAACCGAAAATTTTTATTGATTTGAGAGTTGGAGGTTGATCAAAATGGGTTTTTCAGGATCAAGATTAGACAAGAAAATCAATTCAACTGAATCTTATCTGATACACTGCCTTATTATCGTTTGGGAGCTGAATTTCAATTTTTTGATCATTTTCACTATTTGAAAATCAATGAAATTTCGATAATTCAAAATCTCTCGAAAATGGGTTAACTATCGGTTACTTGACGATGCTAGTCAGCTTTCTTGTCTAATCTTGATCCTGAAAATAAACTTTTGATCATTCTCCCACTTTCAAATCAATAAAAATTTTCGGTTCAAAGTTCGAAAAAATGGTATTTTGGCGCCAAATGGGAATTTGAAAATTGACGATATTTTTCATAAAAATAATTTTTTTCTTCAAATTGTAAAAGTGTAATGAGTAGGATTTCAAAAAATCTTTAACATATTCGAATTTTAGATGAAAATATCGAGATTTCTGTAAAAATCATAGATTCCCAACTTCATATCAATTAGCTTTACTATTTTTTCAGAATACTCAATATTCCATTGGGAATCTTAACGAATACTTGTCTGTCAGATCAACCAGAGAAAAATATTGAGTTTTTTTTCCATTTGAATGATTATTTTGTGCCATCATCTATCTTATGAGTAGGCTTAGGTTGGCTTAAACCCTCGCCCTGGAAATGTCATAGAAAAATCAATACAAATGGACCCTATTTCCAGGGCGAGGATTAAAATTCTGCATCATTCCACCAGATTTTCACTCCTGATTCATACATTTTCTCGTTGCCAGGTGCGATTTCATTTCTAAAATTTGAAGGAATTGACCGTTGCGATGCACATTCTTTGCAATAGCCAATTGCTTGCTTAAAGAAAAAAACATTATTCGGATGAATTTTTTTTCAAATCTTTGATTGTTAATTTACTGTTATACACAAGAGGCATATGAATTATTACTCTAGATGAGCATACAAATTTATTTTAATCTTGAGATAATCCGATCAATCACTTGAGAGACTAATAAAATATTTAATTCCCACGTTAGCACCTATTCCAGGTAATCTTTTGAAGTACTCTGTTACATTCTTTGATCAGATTTGGTGATGTTTATTAGGCTAGGATGAAATTTTTAATCTCATATTAAAACCAGCTTTTCTGATAGAACAATCAATTCTAAGCATTATTTTGTAATGAAGCATGTGTCGAAAATAATTCTGTGTAAATTTTTGGGCTGATTCTAAATCTGTCCTCATATCTGAAAAATTACCTATAATTTCTGAAACAATTGGAATAAACAAAAATTAAGTCAAGCTTGCTTCAATATCAAAAAATCATACTTTCATTTTACACAAAGAATTAATTCATCGGTTGTCAAAAAACAAAAAGATGAAATTAATAAGTAGATCTAAAAAAACTAGATATAAAAATGATAGGTCAAATTTTGAGACGTATCAATTCAAAGTAATTCAAAGTAAAACTCCCAAGACCATTCGACAATATCCGATAAATCCAAATGACCTATCTTATCTTCTTGGTTATGAAAATACCTTCAAAACGAGTTGTCTGGTGTTGTATGAGTCCTTTATTTACATGAGTTATGACTGACCTGAGATCGTCTTTCCCCAGATATAAGGTACTGTTAACACCACCTAAAATAATTATAATTATCGAGACCGCATCTATGAAAATTAATTAATACTAAATTTGGTTGATATGAAGTTGGGAATCTATGATTTTTATAAAGACCTCGATTTTTCATGAAAAAACCGAATGTGTTAAAGATTTTTCCTAATACTGTTGCCCACTTTTACAATTTGAAGAAAAAAATTCCGAAAAATATTTTTTTTGCAAAATATGGTCATTATTCAGATTTCGATTTGGCGCCAAAATCCTATTTTTCGAACTTTGAACTCAAAATTTTTATTGATCTGGAAGTGGGAGTGTAGTCAAAAGATGTTAGGTTGGATCAGAATTAGACAAGAAAGCCGAATATCGCCTATAATATTTCAAAAGATTTACCATTTTCGAGGGATTTTGATTTGTCGAAATTTCGTTGATTTTCAAGTAGTGAAAATGATCAAAAATCGATTTCCAAACGATAATGCATTAGAACAGATTCAGCATATTCGACTTTCTCGTCTAAACGTGATCCTAAAAAAACATCTTTTGGCCACAATCTCACTTTCAGATCAATAAAAATTTTGAGTTCAAAGTTCGAAAAATGGGATTTTGGCGCCAAATCAAAATTTGTAGATTCGAATAAGTTTTTTTCAGTATTTTTTCTTCAAATCGTAAAAGTGGGCAACATGAGTAAGATTCCAGAAGTTCTTTTTGATAAAAAATCCGAGGTTTTCGTAAAAATCATACATACCCAACTTCATATCAATTATAATTTTTTTTTTCACCCTCGAGCTGAAATATTAACCACCACGAATTTCTATAAATTATCTCAAGTTAATTATATAATAATCTTACGGACCTTAAAATCAGGGAAGAGCCAAATCTGTGCATTCAAAAGAACCATACACACAATTTGGAACTGCTATGGCCTAATTGATTTTTAATTTTTCTTTTCTACCTACTAGAAAAGTTTATTTGGTTTTTCATCAATTGGAGTTGCTCAATAGAATACTACTACAATTTCATTCAAAAAATTTTTCATTGTAACCATTTTTATTAAATATTGAACCAGGACTTGAGACTCACGAGACCTGGCGAAATATACATATCTCATTGAATATTATCCTAAGTTAGTTCTGAGAATAGATTTTCAAAGGAAATCTGATTATTACTAAAATCTGTTCGAGAATTGTAATATTGATACAGTAGCTTTAAAAAATTGAGTTTTATTCTACCTCACGTTACTTAAATCAATAAACATATTGTGCTCAAAGTTTGAAAAATGGTAATTTGGCAAAAACATCCACAAAAATGTTCGTTACAGCATTTTAGGAATCTCAAGAAACTCTTTCAAACTCAACGTAGGGGAGATCAAATTTACAATTGAATACATGTCTAGTAGTAAGTTCTGAAAAATCTGCTCGCTTTTTTATCATCAAAATTGATGATTTAATTCTATGTCAAATCTAATCAAGTTTTAATCGAACGGAAGAGAATCAATTAATAGAGTAATTTTTTGATGGACTTCCTGTGTGGAAATCTTTTTTCCATCTTTTCTGTGTCTCTCCTGTGTATTGGATAAAATCTTAATTAAAATGCACCCTTTTAATTTGGTTTATTTATTTGGTTCTATTGCAAATCTGATAACTTATCTAGCATAAAAGCTTGATATACTCACTTATTCTTAGCAAAAAAATAGAAATTTACAATTTTTTATTGTCTTTGAGATGATTGCTGATTTCATCTTTAATTTTGCCTATGCTGTTGGTCATTTTTAAGTGAAAGGTGATGCTAGACAATTTAAAAGAGATAAGCGCTTTATTTCGGGCATACTCTTCAGTCTATACATGCCAATATATACAAAGGTTTGAAATTACAAAATTAACCCTTTCGAGATCAGAGGTCATATATAAGTTTTTAAAGAAGCAAAGTTTTTTTGTAACGAGGGGTTGAAACTCAATCATTTTGTCAAAAATGAGGTGATCAAAGGTTGCCGCCCTCTTCGATCTACAGACACTGCTCTCCTTCTCTCTTCGGGTCTGCTACTCTCTGGTATCTGACTAGGCTTCAAGGTCGGCTTAGGGAGCACTAATGGTTGAACAAACTTTTTTTGGACGCAAAGATTAGGTTGGTCTCTCTGGATCAAGATGGCCTCTACAGTCTTAAGGGCTGTGAAATTGTTTCCTGTTTGTCTATATAAAATTTCAAAGTTTATAGGGGAAACTTTTTCACACTCCTTAAGGTGTTGCCTGACTGCTGTTGCACCTGTGTATAAATGTTGCGTAACTCTGTCTTCCAACCTCCTGGTTGTATGACCAATATACTCAGATTGGCAAAAGCATTTGAATTTATAAACCACATTCGATTCCATTAAGGGATTTGGTTTATCTTTTGTTGTGTTATTAAACATTTTCCTTGATTGGAATGGAATCTAAGTTTCGTTCTCTGGAAAGTTGAGTTGTACAACTGTCTGACTATATGTTGTGTAGTGGACGCCAGAACATCTCCTTTGAATGGAAGAAACACATCAATCTTATTGTCCACTTCTTTAGCTTCATCATTACTGTTAGTATTTTTTAACACTTTATCCACAGAAGGAATTAGTCATGAAATTTATTGGAATTTTTTTAGAATAATAAAGATTACTTTAACGTAAATTTCAGCAAGATTTGAAATCAGTGTGCATCGTAAAAATCTAGCCATTTCAAATTAACTAATTGGTAGCTCTTATCGGATAAATCTCTGTCTTTGATGAAATAGTCTGTTTTTACAAGGCAATTATTCTCTCAAAAGAATTGAGTCAAAATAATCAATAGATATTGCTGATAGATTACAATAATCAGAGTCCTTGAAATTCTTGTGATCACCGATATCTGATCGGTGTTCCTAAGACTTTAACGTAATGAATAGTCAATCGACAACGAATCAGAAATCGGGTCAATCCTAAATATACACATTATGGAAAATTATAATGAAAATCCAAAATATAAAAAATCATTTAAATAAATTAAAATAAAATCCCTGTTGTATATTGTCATTCAAGGTAAAATGTATTTTTAAAGTGACATCATTTTCTTTATCAGTAAAATTCAAATTTTATTTTTCCATTTGATTCAGTTTCCAAGGAATATTTTAAAAATTTGAGATTCTTGTGAAATTTATAGATTTTCAAATCCATTGAAAATTTGTTATTATTTTACCAAATTTTTGGGGTAAGAATATTTCGCAAAAAATCAGAATTTCAAAAGATATCTCATCATTATCGAGCTCTCAATTTTTCGAATTACCTTTTCAAATCAACAAGCTTTAGATTCATAATTTTAATAATCTTGATTAAAAGTAATCGTTTTGGTTCAGAGCCTTTTTTCCATATTTTAAAACAGTTATTTTCTAAATATATCACGTATCATGAGAGTGAGTGACTGATTTGAGTTTTTTATTGATTTTTAAATTATTCCTTGTAAATATTTCTAGCTTGCAACTTAATTTATGCTTAAAATAAACTGAAAGAAGATACCGGTTTTGACATTTAAGTAACGCTTGCAATATTTCCAGACATTTTAAAGATGGAATAAATTCTACTTCACTCTTACTTTTACTTACCTTGGAAAAAAATCACCCGTCAATTTGTTTTTGTACTTCTCATAATCCTTGATTTGATTTAAGATGTTTATCCAACTCTAGAAACTTGATCTCTTCTATGCTTGATGAAATTTTTGTTGTAGGAAATCAATGCCTAGAATTTCCAACATAATGGTTCATTAAGTACGGCTCATTTTTACAAAAGCAATTTTCCCTTCTACCCATTGAGAAATGATGAAAAACGCTAATTTTATTCTTCTCTAAAACTTGCGAATAGAAGAGAAGAAGACTGCCAGAGGCTAAATTGCATTCTCTTATGTAAATCTATCAAAAGTAATATGATTAAGTGATTACAAGTAATGCAAAAGAAGCTGAGAGGCTAATTTTACACTCTGACATCAAAGAGCTAGCTTAGGATCAATAATTATGTTAGATTACTGATGTGTTATGCAATTTTTTTTCAATTAAAAATACAATGCTATCATACAACACTAAGATTACATTCAATGATTTGAAATTTTTCAAGGTAGAGAGATGATTTTTATTTTTAAAAATATCCTAAGCTCAGAAATAAAATTTTGTTAAATTTCAAAATTTCAAATAATACCTTTAAATACCTAATTCAAATCATATAATTTTTCAAAACGATTTACGGCGCAAAGTCGTTAAACAAATTCAGATGGAATAAATTGTGTTGGCTGATGGATTTGATTGTTATAAAAATATCACTCTCTAAAACAGAGAATTTTGAGGAAAAAAATCTATTGAATTTAATAAATTTAAATGTTTTAAAAAGATTCACAAAAATATGCCCATTATGTCAGATAAAATTTTTATGACCTCTATTTTTAAAATTCATCGATATAGTTTTAAAAAACTCATAAAAATATAGTATTTATTTATGGGAGTTAATTCTAATCTTGTATTTGAAAATATTCAAGTTTCTATTCAATATTTTGTTTATTTTTGGCATTGAATTTTTGAAATTCTCGATATAGAAGTGAATAGATCAACCTAAATATATATGTTCCATCATCATATATTTTCTTTCATCAGTTTAGTAAATCCGATAGTGTAGTAATCTTTAGATGAGTCTAGATAAGAATTGATCCAATATTATATCCAATAGAGTTGATTGTCATCAAAGTATTATAGAAACTAATGTTTCGATTTCAAGATATTACTTTCTAATACTTTTCCTAAAAAATATTCAATAAACATAAGTGAAAGTAGATTTAATCGGAATATCAAGTACATTCCTTAGTGTGGATGAGATGCCTGTAACCTGAACTCTATTCAGGAAGCTATTATTTGAGGAAGCTGGAATACCATTTATATTCAAATTTTTTGTTTATTAAAATTAAATTTTTCAAAGGGCAAGTGTAAACATGCTTTATTATTAGAGAAAATTTTTATGCGCATTTAATAAAGATTATCATCATCATCATCATTTATGTGAAGTATTTTTATTTTTCAACTATGATTTTTTTCCGTCAGACAAAATTTGTTACACATTTCCACGTGATTCAATTCAATAATAATGATCATATTACATGAGTTATTTCTTCGTCTACAGATCCAGTTATTAAAATTAATCATTATTTGGGAAGAAGATTAAACATGTAAACACACTCAACTTCTTTTTTGCTAAGTAATCACTAGGGCCTAAAAAAGTCCTAAAGAGCCTATTTTTTCCTAAGGTTCCTGTGGCTCCGAGAATTAAGAAAATGTTAGAAATAATTATTTATCATGTTATTATTATTCATCAAAGTTATAAAGTCTTATAGATCGGTCTTATTTTCATGATAAGGTCTTAAAATGCAATTATCAATTTTGACACTGAACTTAACAAAATCAAACAAAGAGAACAGCGTGCTTGTTTCCCATGGGTAGATTTAAGCATAATTTTGTACATAATATACAATACATGTTTGTATATGATACTGGCCAATCAGAATTGTTCTTTCCATATCGATATTCGAATTTTTTGGCTTCCCACTTTAAATTGAATACAACATGATAAGACCGAGAGTAATTCCTTGCCAAAATGAATCATTGCATTCAGAAGGACTATAATGCCGAACTTTTTATAAAGAGGATGGTTTGACTATCATATTAAGTTATATTTTAATAAATTTTTAAAATCACGAAATGGACCAATGGAAGCCAGAGAATATTTTGCATTGTAATAGTATTTAAATGTTACCGGGCTAGAGTCTGGAGAGACCCGGCGAAATATAACGTTTATCACTATAATATACGTCTGTCTTCTCTAACCTTCCTTATGAGTTTAGAACCAAACGAAAATAAATTTTTAAATTAAATATTAGTTTTACTTATAAGTAGTTTAACTATTATCTGTGAAATTCGATAGGTCTTAATTTAAGACCCAACGTTGAGAAATATCATTTTAAGGTCTTAAAAAATAATTTTAGCGTTCTTAAACTTGAGGCCCTACTAATCACATATGATGCAATTTAAATTTTTTTTCGGTTTGAAAATTTCTGAAATGCACGACTACTATTAGTTGAATTGCATATTTCAGCTCAGAGATATCCAGCTTTTGAGAGTATCTTCTTTATGCAATGATCAAAATAAATGGTCAAAGCATGATAGAATTAGTATAATCCAAGTCAATATGAGTCTATATAGTTCTACAAGAATAAATGAATAGGAAATTTAATTTCAGATAATTATGATTTGAGATAAGTATATCATTATACCTGAGTTTTTGTGAAAAGAAAAAAATATTTCCTAATACAGATAGGGAAATTTGAAAGGAAATGTAAGATAGGGAAATAGAGTTTTATTGATTTTATGACAAGCCAAATACATAATGTATACTTGAAATAAGAAGGAATTTTGAGTTTTTTTATGTACTATAATGAAAAAATTTTCGTCATGGGCAGGATTTGAACCTACGCGGGGAGACCCCAATGGATTTCGAGTCCATCGCCTTAACCACTCGGCCACCATGACTTTTGTGATATAATTATTAATATTTATTTTCGTTTTTAGGAATTCTTTCAACTGTTATAGCCTCCATGGTTGTCAGTAACGCAGCATCAGATAAGAAAGTAGGATGGATGATCGCTTTCTTCCTAGCTGCTGCTTCACAATTCTTTGCGGCCTTTTGTTATCTTTTATTCGCTTCATGCGAAGAGCAATCCGACTGGTGTAATGATAATCAATACGAGGAGACCAACACTCCCTCGCCAAGTGATCTCAAGGCAAAACGTAAAATGCTAACAATGATTGAAAATTCCGTATAAAACTCGACCCGGATACCAGTTACCTTATATACTGGTATATCTCCTCTCAGGGTGGAAATCAGATATTGCCCTCAGTTGTACTGAAATTTTGAATAGCCAAACTTTTCTTCTGGTTCTCCTTTTTTTCACAAAAGAACATTCGGAAAGTTGATAATTACCTTTTATTTAATAACTAGAAAAAGTTCATGTATATTGAAAAATATCAACTTGACAAAAATTTATGAATTTGAAATTAAATTGGAATATTCAGAGAATTTTATTAAATGCCGGATATGTTAATTTTTGAATGAACAGAAGATAGCAGTTATTTTATTTTTATTCAAAGATCCTACAAAATAAAACAACTTATTTGAAAAAATAGTTATTTTTCATCAATAGGACCCCAAAAAATATGCGGTAATGAAACAAAATTCATGCATTTAAAATTATCAAAATATGCTTTTTCGATTATAATTATTTTAGTTATTTACTTATGAGTTGAATAGAAAAAATCAGGATTTTCCCGCTTTTGATAGCATCCTTTTCTTTTTCAAACTTTTTTAAAATAGATTCCAAGAATAGTCTTAGATCTGAGAATTTCCAAATACTTTTCTTGAATAATAATCAAAATTTAGCTCTAAATATTTAAATTATAGAGAAAATCTCACAGCAAATATAATTATGATTATAAAAAAACTCTTTTTTCATTTTTCCGTCTTATTTATAATGAAAAAATTAATTCTAAATTATTCAGAGATAAATATGTATTACGTTATACAATATTTCTTTGCATATTTTTTAAAGAAATGATCCTAAAAAACTTTGAACAAAGTATTTCTTCAGGGAGCTGTTCGGCGTAGATTGACTATAACGTTGTTGTTCTCTTGCTACCTAAAAAGAATGGCATCAAATTGAATTTTGAAAAATGATCATATTTTTCTTAAAGCCTTGAAAATATGTATTCAAACATGATCTGGATTCGAATTCTTTATGGAAAAATTGAGATTTCTGAAATTCTCATAAATTCCAAACTTTATATCAATTAGCTTCAGATACTTTCTGTTGACTTTGGAGTGTTAGGGTGGCTAGAAGTTGTCTTTTAGGATCACGATATTTCAAGGTGATCAGATATGTTGAATGAGATTTTCTAAAACTTCAAGAAAAGATGAATTTCATGATATTTTGACAAAAATTATCAGATTTCTAGACCTTATCATGTGGGTATCAAGAGTCATTTGGAAATTATAAATCTTATAAAGCTGGTTGACATGAAGATTCGAATATAAAGCTAATTGATATGAAGTTGGGAATCTATGATTTTTACGAAAACCTCGGATTTTTTATCAAAAATTCGAATATGTAAAAGAACTTCTGGAATCTTACTCATGTTGCCCACTTTTACGATTTGAAGAAAAAACCTAATTCGATTCTACAAATTTTGATTTGGCGCCAAAATTTCATTTTTTCTAACTTTGAACTCAAAATTTTTATTGGTCTGAAAGTGGGAGTGTGGCCAAAAGATGTTTTTTGGATGTTTTTACGTTAAGATGAAAAAGTCGAATATGCTGAATCTGTTCGAACGCAAAACTTAATTATCGAATTTCGATTTTTGATCATTTTCACTACTTGAAAATCAACGAAATTTCGACAAATCGAAATTCCTCAAAAATGGTGAATCTTTCGAAATTTTATAGGCTTTCTTGTCCAACCAAACATCTTTTGGCCACACTGCCACTTTTGAAAATATCATAGATTCCCAACTTAATATCAACCAACTTTACCATTCCTGCAAAAATGTCATAATTTCATTATCTGGAGAGTGAGGAAAAAAATAAAAGCTAGTTCTAATTTTTGATGACTCACCCTAAGTCACTTACCATGAGATATACATATTGAAATACAATGGTACAACTACGTGATGAAACAAATTTACCTTCATTGCTCTTATTGGATCGCGCGCCAAAGAGTTTATAATTTTGCATTATTAGAAATAGTTTTTTTAACAATACATATGTTATATCTGTGAACATAAATGATTCTTCATATTATTCTGAGCGCATTAATTTATTCTTGAGTTCATTTTTGAATTTATTTGAGCTTAGGTTTTTGATAGATCTATTGAGATTTTTTTATATTTTTTTACATTTATTAAATATTGCCAGCTTTTATAGGTTGCCAAATTCTGGAATATTATAGCGCAATCCTTGACGGTTAGAGCTTACTAAAGGGGATGATTTGATAAGAGTTGATTATTTCAGCTCTCTTCTAAGTCTAAGAGAGTTATTCGGAGAGTTTAGTTTAGTTTGATAACTCGAATAGTAGCCGTAAATAATCGTTTGAATTTTTTTCGACCGTTTTCTACCTTTTTTAAAATAAATTTTTTTCTTAATCAATAAATATATTAAGGTGAACTCGCCATTTCACTTTTTAGTAGTATATTCAATAAATAAAGTTGTGGTAACCAAGCTGTTCCATATTCCATATTCGAAATTTTCATGAAAAAACTAAATTTTCGAAAATTATAAATTGTCACTTTTATTTTGATCTGGTGAATGATACTAATCTGAAATTTGACACAGATTCTGAATCTGGTCTTGGAGTTCATTTGTATTCTGTTTCTACATATATTTACATATTATTAATATTCGAATTCTTGATTTTTCTTGACCCCTTTTAAAATATAACCATTTAAATATAATAGATGTTTAAAATTAATTCAAATTAAAACAGGAAGCCATTTCAGCGCTTAGTATATCTTGAATTTCATATCAGTTTAAGATACTTACGGTTAGTATGCTTACTTACGTTTTTCGAATATTTCTATCCCCAGTAAGCATATTTACGGCAAGTATGCTTACTTACTTATTTTTTAATTTAAGTCCTGAGTAGTTTTATCATAAAAATCTTCTAGCATAAATAAGACACAAGAAATGATGAAAATTGATCTGATTGGCCCTTCTTTTTGTTCACCTTATCAGAGGTGAGCGCGTGTGTGCTTCTTTTGATACTTCTCTGTAGTTTTCTTGGTGCTGATATTATGCAAGTACATTTTGATGATGGGAGAGTTACTATGTGCGTGTGTATACTAGTTCTTTGTACATTTATATACAGTCTTTCAATAGAATAGATCATGCTAAACAGGATTTTGAAAAATAATGGTTTGAGTTTGTTAGCAGAGAGGTGTTGGGTGACCTCTGATTTAATCTGAGCAATAGTGAGATTCATGAAGAAAGGCGATGCCAAGTTTATTAAAGAATAGTGCTTTATTTCGTGGCATACTCATCAGCTTTTACATGCCAGATTTATATACAAAGAATTTTTCAATTAAGAAAGAATGAATCTGATTGGCCCTTCTTCTTGTTCACCTCCTCTGAGGTGAGTGTGTGTGTGCGGCAGTGGACATTACTCTGTATTAATCGTTTCTGATATTATGTGTTCATCTTTGTGTACATGTGATAAGGGATGCGTGACACCGTGCGTGGGTATTGTATTGGGATCTCACAGTATACTTGTATATTTGAATAGATTCCTCGGGTCCTACATATTCGTGGAGTTAGTTTTGGGTGAAATATTTCGTTATCTTCTTTTGATCCTGTTTACCTTCGGCCAGATTTCTTTTTATCGGTGTGTTTCTGGTTTGGGGTTAGGAATTGATTGTGATATCTTTCTTTTCTTCATTCTTTTGCGTTCTTTTTATTGTTGCTCTGGGGAGGGTTAATGGTTTGACGGCTGATTTTTGTACACAGAGGTTTGGCTTTTCTTTTTCAATGAATAGAGCTTCTGCTTTCTTGAGAGCTGTTAAGTTTTTCCCTGGTTGCTTGTAAAGAATTTCAAAGTTTAAAGGGGAAGCTTTTTCTTGGCATGCTCTTAAATGTTCTCTTACTGAGATTGTCCCAGTGTAAAGATGTTCGTTTATTCTTTCTTCGAGGCGTCGGTAAGTGTATCCTATATATTTGAGTTTGATTTGTGTAAACGAATTATCTGAGTTCTATAAGTATTAATTCTGAGAAAAATATCGTGTTATATTTTTCTGATTTTGGTTTCCTTCCGCCATATTGCTTTTTCTTGGTCTGGATCTGGTTGAAGGTTGGGAATTAGCTGATTTCTCTCTGGTCTCTTCATTCGTGTCTATTGTTTTCAAAGTTCCTTTATGTAGGACTAATGGTTTGATAGCTACATTCTGAACGCACAAATTAGCCTTTTTTCAATGAAAAGAGCCTCTACTGTCTTGAGAGCTGTCAGATTTTTCCCTGGTTGTTTGTAAAGGATTTCAAATTTTGATGGGGAAACTTTTTCCGGACATTCTCTCATGTGTTCTCTGACCGATGTCGTCCCAGTGTATAGATGTTCATTTATCCTTTCTTCAAGACGTCGATAGGTATGTCCTATGTACTCAGAATTGCAGAAACATATGAACTTAAAGCTAGTTGACGTGAAGATAAGAATTTAATTTTTTTACAAAAAACTCGATATTTTTCTCCGGAGTCACAGAGAAAACAATTTTTTGAATTTTAAAACGGAATGAGCTAATAAGATGTGAATATTCGAAAAAATTCAGGAAAATTTCAATCTAACCAAAATTAGGCCGTTTTTGAATTTCGAAAACGTACCAAATTTCCACTTTTGAGCCCAAAATTTTTATCGATTTCGATGATTCCAAGCAGTTAAGTGGTGATATTTGGGATCAACATTAGACGAAGAATTCGAATTCGCCCAAAGAAAAAGCTTACTGTTTCCGAGAAAAAGTTCCAGATTTTGGATAATTTGCCTTCGTGATAATCGAAAAACTCAAATGGTTCGATTTCCCATAGTTATGACGAACTTCAGTGAACTTCTACAGGTGAATTCGAATTTTTCGTTCAATGTTGATCCCAAATATCATCAGTGATGATTCATCACTTAACTGCTTGGAATCATCGAAATCGATTAAAATTTTGAGCTCAAAAGTTGAAAAAGTGGAAATTTGGTACATTTTCGAAATTCAAAAAACGGCCTAATTTTGGTTAGATTGAATTTTTTCTGAGTTTTTTCGAATATCCACATCTTATTAGCTCATTCCGTTTTAAAATTCAAAAAATTGTTTTTCTCTGTGACTCCGGAGATAAATATCGAGTTTTTTGTAAAAAAAGTAAATTCATATCTTCACGTCAATTAGGTTTATATACAACGTGAGTCTGTTTCAATGGTTCTAGTTACCTTTGTTAGTGATAGAAATAAAAAAAAATTTGGAACTTCATATTAACTTGCTTTAGTAATATGACACAAAGAAGTGAAAATCTGAGATTAACCCTTTCAATGCTGATGAAAATATATGTCCATTTTTCAATTTTTCTCAAACCTTGGTAGCTTTATTAGTTTGGTAGATTTCAGAATGAATTAAAGTTTAAATTGACAGATGAGTCTAAGGTCGTACTGTAGTAATATTTTTGGTGAAACACTTGAATATTTTCATTGCTAGTTTTTGGATTTTATGAAAATAAGGAAATATTTTAGCCCTGTTTGAATTTGACTTCTGCAGTAAGTTGGAATCAGTCAGTAAGATTACATGTGTAATAATTTAACAAAATAACGATATTATCCCAGATTATTCGAATTGAAACATGATTAATTCTTCTGAATGAGATTTGATAAATGAAGCTCAACATGATGATTTATCATAATTATAATTAGAAGATTTATTCGGGTTTATTGACTTACCGATCGATTTGCTAGAAATATAGAATTTTATTTGAATTTTCAAAAAGTAAAAACGGTTATGATCCATATATTTTTGATCACTTATTTTATGCTGGCTCTAATTTGGCATTGGAATTGTTGAGGAGATTTTGTTTAGAATTCAATTGGTACGAGTTGGTACGAACAAACTTGACAACTCGATTCATGCAACTACTATTCTCAAAACTTGTTGACTCCCCCAGTTTGCTGTTACTCCTTTTAAAGCAGTGCATACTAGACTTGGACGAAATTTTGCAAAATTACTTAAATCGCCTATCGATATGAAAAAACTAATCTTCAAGTATTTAAATATAATCCCACCAAATTTCGCTTCAAAATGCCTTTCTATACTTCTGGAATAAGATAAACAAAATTGTGCGAATTATTTCAATTCCTCGCATTTCTGCTGTACTCTATCATAAAATCCCGCCTACTACCAATCGAAATTAACACCTTCGCTTCTCTAAAGGTTTCACAATTCTTCTTACAACGCTTCATCCCTTGAGACACAGATTTCAACTTAATTTTGATGTTTTTAAAAACCTAAAGATTATTCCTATTATTTCTACATATGCACTAGATAATCATAACTATTTTACAAACTTTTTCAAATAAAAATCTATTTCTTATTACCTCAGATTCAGGAATTCCAAGACTCTCATAATTACAAAACATTAGCGACTGAAAAGTGGTTATGAGATCTCTTGTTGATGAATTTGAGAATTTATGATTTTTACAAAAATCTCATTTTTCATCAAAGGCTTGAAAATTTCTAGATTTTCGATGTAAGAGAATTTATTTTTGGAAAAAATCGGAGACTTCGAAAATTTCGATTTGGCGCGATTTTTCCATTTTATATTGATTTTTAAGCAATAAGAATGGTCGGAAAAGTGGAAGTAGACTCTCTTACGATAGTGAAGTGTTTCCCAGAATATCTACGACCATTTTTGGTTCCCTTGTATAATGATGACACTGAAAAATAAAGTTTGATCCATTTCCCAGATAAATTGAAAATGTCTACAAATTTTTTTTCGATTTTTTTTAAATCGGTAACTAAAAAATATTCAGAAAATTTTGATACCTCGATGAAAATATGAGATTTTTATAAAATACTCAAAAATGCCCGAATTCATCGTGAATATAATAAATTTAATTCCCAATATTAATCGGCTTGATCGACTATCGAGTTCTGTCTTGTATTTCCAAAGTTATTTCCAATCTTAATAAACAATAAAAAAAGCTATAGGATTTTTGTTCATTCTTGGAGAGTTGAAAGAGAAATAATAAAAAACACAACATTCTCACCATGTGAGATAAGATTTCTTCTGATAAAGTCTCCATTGGA
The DNA here is from genome assembly GCA_012064415.1 of Gyrodactylus bullatarudis. NCBI lineage: Eukaryota > Metazoa > Platyhelminthes > Monogenea > Gyrodactylidea > Gyrodactylidae > Gyrodactylus > Gyrodactylus bullatarudis. Next base: position 129,653 of record SSNU01000226.1, read on the forward strand.
TACTTGTAAACAACAGTAAGTAACAGTATCTTGTTATTAAAATTTGTGATTGCATCTCTCTTTTTCTTATGCCTGTTTCATCTACTGCCAGAGATGAGAACGATTGCTTATTAGACATGCAAAATTCTTTCTTATGTATGAGATGAGATATTTCCTGGGGAACAGGATAATATCGGAAAACATGTTCACTTGCTTAATTCAGAAAATTATGAATTTCTTTAAAAATATGGAATATTTTTTTGACTATCAATAAAGTTTTGACTTAGGGCTCTTTTTACGTGACTTAGGAATATAGCTTTAAAAGTAGCTCAAATTGAAGATCAATAAATTTCTGCTCATTTGTTGTCACAAGTTTAAGAATAAAAAAATTATCAAGTTTGTTTGCGAGCATTTACGAATTCCGGGAAAATGCAGAATTGCAAATTTTACAACTTCATTGAGCAAATTCATACAGTAAATATTCAATTTAAAGAGGTTCCAACGAGGTTATATTTGATCGGAAAATGCATGAGCCGAAAGAATTTCAATATCCCTATTCATGATCCAGATCACAAAATTCAAGCCTTTCTTTTTTGTCTTAAGATTTATTTTAATACTTTAGTTTCTGACATCCTTATCAACCCTTTTGGTGCCGATGGACATATATGTACATTTTCCAATTTTTTTTAACCTTCATAACTCTTTGATAGGTTTCTGGATCAATTAAAATTTAAATTGAAGCCCACCATGTGAACTTGCATCAGTAATATTTTTGGCCAAATAACTTGGTATCTTCATAGCTAAATTTTAGTTTTCATGAAAAATTGTGAAATAGTCTCGGCAAAAGGTTAAGAGGACATAAGCCTTACACTTTACTCAATCTGTAGAGCAAAAAGAACCTGACGAGTTTTACCCTTAAAGTCTCACAGTGATATTTCTATCACATATCATTTTAGCAACTTGATATTATTTATTTAAGCCTCAGAAAATACTTCGTTAACCCCCCCCGTCGCTATTCGATTGCCTGTTTTTGGATCAAAAAATGACCTATTTTTTGATCGATAACTTCTGAACCAAAAATATTTGCATTAAAACAAACCGTAGAATAAATAGGCAAGAGATTGAATGCGAATCATGAAAAAAAATCTCTGAGACTTTAAGGGTTAAAAGATAAAGATTGAAACACGTAAATAATTTAATAGAACAGATTTCATTGGATAGAGAAATGAATTTAAAAAGAACGCGTTTCATTTAACAAAAACTCTAGTTTCAAGTTAAAAATAAATATTTCACCCTTCTTTAGCCACACAGTGAAATTCTTGAAAGTCTTGTATGAATAGAATTCCATCTCCTTGACATTCTTTTGGCTATCTCAAGGAGGAAAAATAAAGTTTTTTAAATTATTCATTTGTAAAATAGATATATCACGTAAAGATGAGGACAATACCAGAAGGAAAAATATGGGGAGTGTTATTTTTTTTGTGAAAATCTACCCATAATTTTTCTTCAACTTTGAATAGAATTTTTGAGAATTTTACTCAAACCATAATATCCGAATGAGACTTTTCCAATTATGTTAAAGATTTCTAGGAATCTAAACCTAATTGACATGAAGATGAGAATTTCCTATCTTTACAAAAAACTCAATATTTTTATCCAGAAAGTCAGGAAAAAATTCATTTTTTGGATTCCACTATGAAATGAGCTGATTAGTTTTGAAAACAAAAAAAATTTCCGAAAAAAATTTAATCTGACCAAAATTGAGCCGTTTTTTGAATTTCAGAAATGTTTCAAATTTACACTTTTTCAACTTTCAAATCCAAAATTTTTATCGATTTCAAAAATTTAAAGCAGTTAAATATTGATATTCAGCATCAACATTGGACGAAGATTTCGAATTCACGTGCAGGAATTCACAGAAATTCGTCATTACGGTGGGAAATCGAACCATTTGAATTTTTCGATTATCACGAGGGAAAATGATCCAAAATATATAGATTAAACTTTTTATCGGAAAGAGTAATTTTCTCTCAAATTCTACGGCCAAATTCGAAATCTTCTTGTATATCTGACTTGTTTGGTCACCTTTAAATGGTATATATAGACTGGTTTTGGGTATTTCTCCTTCCTCTTGTTCTCTCGGCTCGATCTCTATATTTTCCACAAATTTTTCTAAAGTTTTGGTAATGAATATCTTTGGATAGTTGTTCTTTTCAAATATCTTAGCTTTTCTTTTTCCTCAAGAAGAAGATTAAAGAAGTCTTCAAAAATACTTTCCCAAACGAAGAAGTGAGAATCTATTTCAGGACTAACAAAATGTTTCCCAACCAGTTAAAAGACAAGTTAGATCCTCTCAAACAGACTCACGTTGTTTACAAGTTCAAATGTTTTTGTCAATCAGAATACATTGGATATGTTACCGTTAATCTTGTTACTCTTGATAGTCTTAAGACTACCTGATAGTCTTAAGACTAACGGAATGGCTTGTTAAACTTGTTACTCGGTAACAAGATTAACTGGAATCTTTGATAGTCTTGAGACTAAGTGCAGTTATAAGCGTTTTAGATTTACGAATCGTGAAATTTATTTTAAATTGCAATTCAAGATGTCATAATAGCTTATCTTGCAACAATAAATTTAATTCAGTCAGCCAAACTTATTACCAAGTATCAAGATCAACAAACTATATTTTATAGCTAGTTAATCTTAAAACCTGGTAATAAGTTTATCAAGCTATGCCGTTAAGACTATCAGGTAGTCTTAAGACTATCAAAGATTTCAGTTAATCTTGTTACCGAGTAACAAGTTTAACAAACCATTCCGTTAGTCTTAAGACTATCAATAGTAACAAGATTAACGGTAACAGATACACGTGCAGAAGATTGGAGGAGAGAATAAACGAGCACCTTTATACAGGCACAACAGCCATCAGAGATCATACAAGAACCTGCCCAGAGAAAGTTTCCCCATTAAACTTTGAAATAATTTACAAACAACCAGGGAAAAATGTGGTAGCTCTTAAGACTGCTGAGGCATTATTCATAGAAAAGCAAAAGCCAGTCCTATGCATTCAGAAGAAACTCGTGAAACCATTGGTTCTACCCAGGCCAACTCTGATAAGTTCACAGCCAGTTCTGGTCTCAACACCAAGGAAAAGAAACAGATCAGAGGACGACATAGGACAAAACAAGATAACCAAATATTTCTCCCAAGTGTAAAAAATTTTTATTTTTTAGTTTTCATGGAACCACACTTTACTTTCTCAGATCTTTTTCATCACTAACACCAAATACCTTTGTACATAACCCCCCCCCCTAAACTTTATGATAGCATAGACTTCAAAGTATGTTACTCACACCAACAAATGTGATAGGGATATATGACTCTTACATGTATATCCCAAAGCTGCCCAATGTATTACGTGTAAAACAGAGGGACTTACGCACCGAAAACTGACGAATCAGATTCAAAACCAATATTTTGTACACATTTTCTTTATATAAATCTGGCATGTAAAAGCTTATGAGTATGCCACGAAATAAAAGCGCTGTATTCTTATTACTAATTGGCATCACCTTCTTTCTTATGGAAATAACCGTAGCTCAACTAAAATCAGAGATCCAAACATTTCTCTCTCTCAAATTTTTTCCTGACTTTCTGGATAAAAATATTGAGTTTTTTGTAAAGATATGAAATTCTCATCTTCATGTCAACTAGCTTTAGATCATGTTATTATAGAAGAAAAAATTAACAATGAAAATCGAGTATGGCTATTAAATTTTTAACATATTCTTGATGAGATCATAAAGTTGGTTGATATGAATCTATGATTTTTAGAGAAATCTCGATATTTTCATCAAGAATTCGAGTTTTTTAAAGATTTTTTGAAATCCTACTCATGTTGCCCACTTTTACCAGCTGAAGAAAAAAATCCTTAAAAAAATTATTTTTATGAAAAATATCGCCAATTTTTGGAGTCCCATTTTTTGAACTTTGGTCAAAAGATGTTTTTTCGGATCAGAATTAGACAAGAAAGCAGGATATCGCTGATAAACTTTCGAAAGATCCACCATTTTTGAGGGATTTTGATTTATCGAATTTCATTGATTTTCATGTATTGTGAACTTCAACTTCCCAACTTCATATCAACTACCTTTAGATTACCTCCTTTTTATCAAATTAGCTTCCTTATTTAATAAATGAGAAAAACATATGGGCATTGTAATAAATTTATTTGAAAATATTCAAAAATAAAAACTTTTTTTTCAAATCATACAGTAAAAATAGCAACTCTAACAACATTTCAGATTTCCGCCTCGCATTCTTCACGGAGGAGATCAGCCAATTCAGATCCTTTAATTTGGTTGTCTTGTTCTGTCACTAAAAGGCTTGATGTAGCTTCTAAATTCAATTTAGAGTGATCTGTTTTCTCTTCAAAGTCATCCTTGATGACCAAATGCTGCATTGTCCTCTTTTCCTGGGCTCTCTGAAGCATTCTCATTTCTACTGTATTCTTACAAGCGAAACGATACACTGTAACTGGTTTCTTTTGACCCAGACGATGAGCTCGATCCATGGCCTGTTGGTCAACAGTTGGATTCCAATCGGAATCATAGAAAATGACTGTATCAGCAGCTGTTAGGTTAATTCCAAGACCACCAGCACGTGTCGATAAGAGGAATATAAACCAAGAGTCATTGGTCTGCCATTGGGAAACCATGTCTCGACGATCACTGAGACGACTTGAACCATCCAATCGAAGATATTTGTACTTTTTTAGTTGAAGCAAATCTTCAAGAAGATCAATCATTTTAGTCATTTGCGAATAGATTAGAACTCGATGTCCTTCAGCTTTTAGTCGAGTTAGTAATTGTACGAGAGCGATCATTTTGCCAGAGTCTGTGAGAATTTTACTACGTGATATTAGGGAAAGATTATTCTGTACAATGAAATCTCTTGGCTGTTTAATGCTAACGTCAAGGGCATCAGTTTTGCCTGGTTTAGATACATAACAAATTGGTGGCTTTGAGAGGATCTTTGGAAGGAAGGCATTTCTAATGAATTCTGGGAGATACATTTTCATGAATTCATACTCTTTACATGACATTAATTGGCCTGTATTATTGAAAATTGTCCATGTTCCATGAGAATAAACAAAGTCTCTTATTGGCAGAAGAATTGTATTTTTGCTTCCTCTTATAAAATCAATATCAATGAATTTTATATTTTTCTGAGATAAATGCTCTAGTCTGATTATACTGAAGAGACCTGAAAAAAAAAATAAATTTAGAGACCAAGGTAAAAAAAAGTTGATAGATGATGAAAGGATCTGAACTAACTAGATTCTTGATTAGAAGTGAAAAGTTTCTTGGAAATAATATTCTGAAGATGATCTGAAATGAGATTTAATTCTGGTATCATTTGGAGGATACGATTAGTTCCCTCGTTAATTTGATATCTAATAAGGTCATATATAAGACTTGGAATCCGACAGTTGAAATGATGGCCGAATCTGCTAAAGTTATCTTGGGTAATTTTAATTCGACCCATGATAATATTTTCTCTAACATCAAAAGATGTAATGGAATGGCCAACTTGACGAGTTTCCAATAATTCTGGATGATTGCAAACTTTGCGTAGTTGCATGACCAAATTCATGAGTCTTTTTGTCAACAATGAACTACTGGGAATTGAAGAGACATTTGATGATGAATTATCGAAATTCAAATCTTCCTTGACAATTTTTCGCTTCATTAAATCGTACATGTAGCGTTGTCTGGATGTTAGTGGACAATGTACAAGAACTTCAGTCTAAATTTAAAATTCATTTGATTTGTAGAATGTTGAATCTTTGAAAATTTAAGTTGGCCAATATAAAGAAACCTTAATTTTCTCATCATAAACTCGAATATGATGAAAATTTTCCGAGATTATTTTAATTAATACCATTTTCCATTTTTTGAAACAAGAAATTTTTTACTGATTTCAAAGTGAGTGGGTATTTTTTATGATCAGTGAATACTATATTGAATAGTGATCACTAGAGCCTCAAAAAGTATGAAATTTTGATAGACTCATAAGCGCATATAAAATATGCATTTAAGATTTTACTACTTATGAGTTAACAGGTAGGCACATTTAATTAATAAAGAGAATAATATTATTTAAAAATCGATTTATTGGTTAGAATATAGGAAAAATCTATGCTGTTTATTTGCCTTTATATTTATATGTATATTCCTGAATTTTAATCGATTTTGAAATAGGGATTTTAGTCATGATGTAATAAGGTTATGAAATCCCACGCCATTGCAAAATAAAAATTTTATTCATCGACTTTTTAACTTGATTCTGATTGGCCTATCATGTTTGTAGGTTAAATTTTATTGGCTGATAATTTTTATGCGTTATACATTAGTACATGCATTTAAATATGACATATGAAGATATATGCAGTTATAATTTTTGAACCCTTTTACTAGGAAGAAATCTGATTACAGTTTTCGTCGAATGAGAAAAAGTATACCTTGTAATTAAAATATGCAACATATGCGTTTTTGAGGCTCTAGTGATCACAAATGATCTTTAAAAATTTGAAAGTCAACAGAATTTTCCCACTCAAAAGTAAAAAAAATCGGAATTCAGTGCCAACTCAAAATTTGAAAGGTTTTCATATTTTTCTAGTAAATAATATTTTTCTTAATTCTCAACTATATATCTTTAGATTTTAATCGAAGTAATGACTGCCTAATAAATGTGAGAATATGTATTTTTCTCGACTATCAATAAAAATAAGTGATAAGCTGAATGATGAAACTAATTTTTGAATATTTATTTTCTGGAAAATCAAATCTAGACATACTTTAGAAGATATTTGGTCTTGAACTTGAGCCTTTACACGACGTAACATGAATGGTTTTAAAATCATGTGAAGTCTTTCCAGTTGTTTAGCGTCCAATTTACAGGTTGCCAAATTATTGGATGTATGCGCCGTTTGACCTGTTTCACTATTGGCAGCAACTGCTTGATTTTCAATGTCTTTAGAAAACCAAGCTGAGAATTCATCATGACTATCGAATAGACTCGGCATGATGAAATGCAACAAGGCCCATAGCTAAAAAAAGAAGATTAACTAAATCAAGTATAAATAAATGATTAAAAGATGATACTCCAAAATAGAAAAATTATAATTTCCAAGTAAATGTGTACGATAACTTTTAACGTACTTCTTGCATTGTATTCTGAATGGGTGTGCCAGTGAGTAAGAGCCGATTACGACATTGAAATGATAATAAAATCTTCCATCTGAGACTAGAGGTACTCTTGATGGAATGAGCTTCATCAAGAACCAGATAGTTCCAAGCAGTTTTATTGAAAAATTTTGCATCTAGTAAAACGAATTGATAACTGGTAACAACCACATGAAATTCTGCTGCTTTGCTGCCAATTTTTGTGTCTGGATTATTTATATTGGACCAGAAACGACGGAGAATTCGGCGTTCATTTGGATTGCCCCAATATGGGATCAGTCGAAAGGTTGGAGTGAACTTGCCAAATTCCTGTGTCCAGTTATGCAGAGTTGAGGCGGGCGTCACTATCAAAAAAGGGCCCCATATGTTATATTTCTAAATAAAATTTGTTCTCTTAAATTAACATTAAATTCGATTTGATCGAATAATAAGATTTAAAAAGAGTAAAACACGTACTTCGGCAAGACTTGCAAGAAAGGCTATTGTCTGGATAGTCTTTCCAAGACCCATTTCGTCAGCTAAAATACCATTAATTCCTTGATCGAATAGACTGAGTAACCAGGAAAGACCCTGCTTTTGGTAATGCTTCAATTCACCAACAAACATGTTTGGCTCAGGAACAAATTCATCGTTCTGGACATTTTCATCAGTCTCCATTGGTTCGACAGCTGCTGGAGGCATTACAAATTGATCCGCCTGAAAATAGATATGAGTATCGTTTTGAGAAATACATGATTCTAGAGTTTATCATGAACAGTTCAGATAACGTCGATCACTAAGTACTGAATAAAATATGTTTTTTGGTAATAATATTATTGACTTAGTGTTTATAATTGATAATAGTTAACTCTTTAGAGAAATTTACTCTAGATTTTTCTTTGTCAACAGCTGTTTTAACTCTTTCGATAACTGCTTTAACTTCCTTATTTTCAGTAGCATCTTCATCTGGATTGTCTAACTTGTTGAGAATTTTTGAAGTTTTTTCATCAAGCTCATTGTTATCTTCATTTTTCATCTTTTTGGACATGAAATGAGCGTATAGTTCTGTTTGAGTTATAAGGAAGTCAAGCTTCTTTTGTTGGCGCTTCGATTCCAGAAGATCCAAGTCAGCTTTACGCTGTTCGTTTGCTATTTTTTCATTCTTTTTTTTCGAAGCTGCCTTCAAAACGGCTAGTGCGGCAATTTTCATCTCATCTAAGCCAGAATCATTATTCTGCATTGAAAGTTGAGTTGTCACAGTCCTAATGCCATCTTTGATAATCATTTTCGATGACTTCAACAATGTTTCTCGATGAACGCGTTTAGCTCGAACTATTTTATAATTTTGAAAAAATTGAATCATTATTTTATCATCAAATAAAAAATGAGCTTACTTTGAAAATCTCGAGTTGCCCGTCTGCTAGTCATGATTTTTTGACGGACAATTCTTGCACATTCCCTGACCATTTTCTTGGCATTGACTACCTTCTCTTTTCTATTCTGAAGTTTGGTTCTGACATATTTAAGTGATGAGCGCTTCACAAATGTTTTGTAAGTCTTTAAGAATTTTTGGCATAACCGACGTTCATTTTGTAAAGCTTCCTCTTGAGTCATCAGTGGACGTAGAACAAAAGCTCCTTCATCTGTTCCATCTTCGTTATCTAGTGAGGCACCAAATAATTTAGGTGCCTTAATCTGTCGGGTTTTTGTTTGCTGAAGCTTAGAATTTGGTGTTAAAACCTTTGGAGACATGAGAAGTATATTTCTATTCTTTAAGTCTTTTAATGACTTGAATGGGTTTTTAACTATCTCGGTCCTTTCACTATGAGAAAGATAACCAAGAGCATTGCGAGCATCACGTCTCCATTTAATTAAATCTTTCTCAATTTCAAAATCAATCAGATTTGGTACTAAAATAAAGAAGAATATTTACTTTGAGCTGAAAGGAACAAAGAGGGGAGAGATTCGAGCTTTTCAATAAATTCGATTTCTTTTAGCAAGTCATCAATCTGTTTTTGATTTTTATAGACCGTCATTATTGAATAAAATTTGGATAATCCATCAATTAGAACAAAAGTATTTTAATAGTTTTTATCATCTTTTTAAAAATATATTTCAAAATGTTAATAAGAACGCGATCAATAGTTCATTCATCAAGACGTTTACTTTCAAGCTTCTTGGACCAGAATTTCTTTTCTAGTCATATTTATGACTCTCGCAAAAATTCTCCATGTTTTGATTCCTTGTCAGCAAGTAATATAAATTAGTGAACTAAATATTAAGCTGATCATGGACTAAACTTGATTAAAAACGCTAATAAAGGAAAAGCTGATATTCTCGCATACGACATAGTATTTTTATTTTTAATATATTTTTTTGTAGTTTGCCAACAAAACAGATGAGCTTGATGAAAATTCTCTCGAATTTGTCGAGACAGTCATTAATACGTTTAATAAAACCCAAGAAGCAACAAAAATCTCAGATTCTGCAAACCATGCCTTCGCTAAATATTTCTTAAAGTTGAATAGAGAAGAAAATCTTTTAGAAATAGCTAAGAATAAGGTTTGCTTATTTCTTTTTACTTTTTAGATGAAAACAGGGTTTTTCTTTGATTTCGTGACGTGTAGCCTAACAACGGAGAAATTTCTCAATCAGAATCATATTCCAAAGGCAGTTCAGTGTATTTATGAGAGTCATCTTCAACAATGCTTTGAACATGAATCGTCTTCAAGAACATTGGAAAATCTATTATTAAAAACAGCTCTTGAGTATTTTAAATTGGACCAAATTCCTGTTGAAGAAGAACCTTTGAATAAAGTTGAGAGTAAAGATGAAGAATATGTGCGAGTCGCATATGTAAGAAACCCTAATTATGACAACTATTTGGATGTCAAGGATCACAAGATTATGCTCGGGAGGATGCTTAAAATAGTTATGTCAAAATATCAGATATTCCCCATAAAATTTGTAGATTTTTTTTGCCTTCTACTTGAAGATAATTTCAAAGAAGCCATTGAATTTAATGCTGAAAGCTTGGAATTTTCCTCTCATACTAAAGAAGTTTTGACAAAGTTGGTTTCTTCCACAAAGTGTGTTGAAAACGAAGAGGACAATAAACCAGGAATGCAAAGACATCCTACTATTACAGAAAAAGATCAAGTTGAATCTCTAATAGTAAAAGTTAAATCTGGAGATTTCGATCTACTAACCAGTCTGCAGAAACAGATAGAGGCCTTTCTCAAGGATCCTGAATACCTGACAGAGGAGGGTAGGAAAGCTCAGGATCTGTATAGTCAATACAATCGTATACGAGAAGAAATTTACGAAGGTAATGTTAAACTCAAAGAAAAGAGTTCAAAAATTCTCAAAGCTGAAGAAATGCTATCGGACCTTCTTGAAACAGAGGAATATGTTACATACTTTGATAACATGGACAAAATCGAATTAAACGCTTGGTTAGCACCTAGATCAAGACGTGAAAGAAAAATGTCCAAGCTTAAAGTGTACCGAAGCAACATTGAAAGATATCAAAGAAAGGATCAAATCAGGGAGGAATGATTATATAAATTATGATATTCTTATTCAATATAGAATTTTTTAAATACATTTAGTACTGGCATTTATGTAAAATAATGTCCGGCACCCATGGCTATTATTATCATAACGATTGCAGATATAATCAAGATCACCGTTCCCCCGTCTGAAGTTTCCACAGGCTCTCGGCAATTTTTTATTCCGTCCTCTGGATTGAAATTATCTGTTTCAGTTGAAGTAATAGTTGAGGGCTCTTCGTTGACAATAGGTTTAGTAATAGCAGCTTTGACATTAATCTTATCATAATCCGTTCTGTAAGTATTATAATTCAAGTTAATTTACTCGTCAATATCAGCCTTGTACTCTTCTACAAAAATAATTAATTTGTTTAAAATTTTTAGATTATCAACTTAATTATAAACATACTGTTAGTAATGGTCATGAGTTTCTTTTTCAAAACAATTGCCACGGTAGGGCCTAGAAGCATAAAAAAGTTAATAATCACTTGTAATGGGAGGAGGCGTGAATCCATTTTGAATTAACTTTTCCCTAAGAGAATCATCATCGAGTTCAAGAATCCAATCGTCAACTTTCATATTTCTATATAACTAAAACAAAATTTGAAACTTTTCTAAATTATTTTCTGAATACGATTTCTCTTGTTGTTTGGAATAAGTTAAAATTCAGTCAAGTCTTTCATTGACTTTCAAAGACTTTCAATAATTCACTTATCAAATTCATGAATAATCACAATTGATTGAAATAGTCGCTAATTTTTTACACATCCAGCAGTTATGAAGTCCCTGTCATTCGTAGATCAAATATGCTTCGACAAAGTCTTCTCTCGAAATTCGTCAAATATGTTCATTCACGATGTAGACGATGATGGGGTAAATCAACGAGATTGTCATATACTCTTTTAAAAAATAGGATAACGAAATGATAATTGGTCATTGGAATAATGAAGGGTTCGACTGCGATGAAACTTCTGATGGTAAACTTTATATTCTCAAGTATAAATCCCTTTACAAATACATTGAAATCAACATGATATCTGCTGTTGGAGCTGGAGAATTACGATCGAATTTCGTTAGTAACTGATGATGATTTATTCATTTGATAGACTTACATTATTGCTACTTCCTACAACGAAAAAATTTACTTATTGGACGCTAAGACCAATGACGAGAAAATAAATATCATTCTCAATCAGAAAATCCCCTTCAACGCTAAACATATTTCTGTAATGAGTAATGGAAATCTAGCTATTGCTCATTCTGATCGTATTATTCGCATGTATCAGTACAACTGGAAAGAAAATTATTTGCAAATTGTGAAAAAATGGGAATCTGCTAATCAGATCGGACAGATTACATCCCACATTTATGATAATCTTGAAGAATGTGTAAGTTACTTGTTGTTTTTTCTTATTTTAAAAATTTATCTGTATACGAATCGACAGCATATTTTATTTCAAATTATTCTTTATGGCTTTTTAGGTAAAAAATTGATTATCATCATTAGTAATAGCTACATTTATCAATGTTTATGTGAGAGAAATAATTATAATTAAAATGAATTTAAAGAATATATATGAGACAAAATTTTAAGTCTTGTCTTTATTAAATTTTATTGATTACAGATACTTGCCTCGCAAATCGGAGGTGGCTTCATTAAACTGGAAATGGAAGATGAAAATGATATTCCAATGTTGCAATATTTTCCACCGAAAAATTTTGAAAACCGCAATGCTGACATGAGAACTTGGATTGTTGGCAATGTCCGACGTCAAATGGTTAATGAACAAGGCAACGAGTACGAAGAACGCTATGTTGTAATCAGTGTCGCAGATGGAACGCTTCAAATGATCTCTACTCAGAATAATCAAACCTCTCTCATTTGGAATGCTCAACTTCACAACAAGGGTGAATTATTTGGATTAACAAAACTTTCCTTAACTGAAAACTCCAAAGAAGATACAATTTGCATATGCAGTTGGGATGGTGTCTGTTACTTGCTGAATTATCGTCGGGAAATTCTTAGATTTCAACTTGGCCAATCAGCACAAGCCTTTACTGCTGGAAAGTATGCCGTCGAGCCAGGCAGAAATGAACCCATTCTCGTTTTTAGCACATGCAATCAGAAATTAATCATTCACTACAATCTACAAGTTAGCAAAGATTTTTCTTGACATTTCTTGCTATTAACTCTCTAGTTATCAATTTCGAAACAGTACTCTCAACTTTTTATCATAAAGTTTATTTTAATGATAATATTGCCGAACTTAATCAAAAATATCTTCGTTTGGTTCTAAACTCACAAGGAAGGTTGGAGTAAAACTAGTGTCTATTTTAGTAATAGTAGTTATATTTGGCCAGGTTTCTTTAGACTCTACCCCAGTAACATTTAAAAACTAATAGAATGCAAAAATTTCATTTTATGAATACAAAAAATAAACGATTACGCCCGGAGTGTTTCCTGCTGAAAACTCAAAGACATCGTAATGTAACTGGTTAGAATCTAAAAAGACCTGATGAAATAATTTTTCTCTAACCTTCCTTATGAGTTTAAAACCAAACGAAAATAAAGTTAGTTGATGAGCTGAAAATTTTTATTGATTTCAAAACAACTAAAATTTGATCTTTTTTAGAGTAAAATTAATTACAATTCGATTAATTGATCTCTATCACCATTTAAGAATTGGTAGTTTTACAGGATCCAGAAATTAAAAAAAATTAACTTTTAGGTCGATTCTTTGAAAATTAAATCCCTGGCACACCACAATCACAGTATCACAGGCCTTTTGGAACGAGTTAAAATTCTCGCTGTTCAGATGAACATAGAGGCTCCTTTTGATCAAAGTAAGTTTCATCTTTCTTTCATAAATCCGAAACCATTTTTCCTTGAAAAAGACATCCATCTGCCGAAAGAATGAGAAATAAACGCTTTATTTCAGGTTCACTCATCAGCCTTTGTGTATTCCAAATGCACTATCAAAAAGAGCCAATCAGATTTGTAATTTTCTTTGTAAATTGTACTTTATATCTGGTATGTAAGAGGCTGATGAGTATGCCTAAAATAAAGCGTTTATTCCTCACACTTGCGACATCCTTTTATACTTGACAATTTTAAGAAACGATTTAATTATTTAAAAGAATCATTTTTTTATAACTCGGAATAATCTTAACCCTTTCGGTGCCGATGGAAATATATGTCCATTTTCCAATTTTTTTGAACCTTCATAACTCTTTGATAGGTTTCTGGATCAATTAAAGTTTAAATTGAAGCCCACAATGTGAACTTGCATCAGTAATATTTTTGGCCAAATAACTCGGTATCTTCATAGCTAAATTTTAGTTTTCATGAAAAATTGTGAAATAGTCTCGGGTTAAAGAGGAAAATTATTGAATTGTATTTTGAGCTTATTTAAATAATCATGATATTACTTTTACAGTATTGACAGATCAAAAGAGTCAAATTAAAATAATCGATTTTCTTCTCAACAAATCAGCCAGTCTTAAAGATATCGATCAGAAGCGCAGAGAATTCAAAATGATTTTAAGATCATGTTTGTGATAATCATTTTTCATTGATATTGATTCATTCTATGTACCAAATAAAGAAAAAACCTACAATAAATTATTTTATCACTTTAGAATTTATCTTTTGATTTTGCTTTTCAAATTTGCTACAAACCTGTTAAAAGAAATACAAATCATTTTTTATTTCTTCCATAGGATACAGCCGAAAATAGTTGCAGTGGTGAAAAGAAGAAAAAATTTGAAAGTCTCTGGTCTCCAGACTATTCAAAGATAACACCAGATAACAATTATTTGTGCGAATTTGTCAGGTATCTATTGGATAAATATCCAAAACTTGAAGCTCAATTATCCCTAAATAATAAACAGACTCTGTATCACCGTTTACAAAGATGGTCAACATCGAATATAAATTTCTTTTGGTTGGAATTTTTCCACTTTTCCAAATTCCCATCAGATAAGAAACCGACAAAAGCTGTAGATGAGAGCGTACCGATGGGCAACAATCCGGATTGGTTTCCTGAAATTAAAGTCAACTATTCTCAAGCAATTTTGAATCGAGGCAAAGACTCCGACATTGCATTACAAGCACTATGTAAGATATATTTCTCATTTATGTGAAATTAATCCAATTAATATTTATGCAAATAGGCCAAGGTCCAAATCGTATGCGTCAGAGAACCTTTTCTCAACTTCGTGAAGAAGTATTTCTGATCGCATCCTGTCTGAGAAATGCTGGCCTACAGGAGGGTGATGTTGTATCTGCTTATCTACCAAATTGCATTGAGACAGTGGAAATTATGCTTGCAACTGTTTCCTTGGGAGCTGTCTGGTCTTCGACTGGTACTGAATTCGGATCTGAAGGAGCATCTGATCGTTTCAATCAGGTTAAGCCGAAATTCATTTTCCTCATCACTGGGTATGAATATCGCAAGCACACAATTAGTATGATTGAAAAGAATAATCGTCTCATTGAATCTCTCGATGTAAAACCGACCAAAGTTATCTACATTCCTTACCTCGAATGGCATGATCAAACTGTTCTCAAACACTTTACAGATCTCAATTTTGACAAGACTGATATCAGTTACAAGCTCAGTCCAATTCCTTTAGAGATGGAAAAAAATCTTCTTGTCACTAGTCAAATAACCAAGATTTTGAATGAAAAAATTATCTCCAGTATAACAACGAGGTTCGAGTTTACTTGTCCAAGATCACTGATAACTTTTGTATTCATTAAATATCTTTTTATAGTAATATATCCACAACAACATGGTTCGATTTCTTGACTATTGACGATGCGGAAATTAGAAGAAAATTCACCATGGTACCATTTCGCCATCCTTCGTTTATTCTTTTTAGTTCTGGCACATCTGGCAAGCCAAAGTGTATTGTTCATTCTGGTGGCGTAAGTTATCATTCATTAGCATTGGACTTTCTTGTCGACAATACAATCCATTAAAGATAATTTCTCGAATTTTATCAAGATGAGTATTGTAATTCTATCTTCAGGGTTTTTAGATTCTAACAAGAAACTTGAATACTAATATTACTTCTTCCTAGACCCTTCCTATGAGTTCAAACAGAAAAAATTTGTTATTTTTCCTATTGAGTCTATATATTTTAGGGTTGATTCCAAAAATGACCTCAAAGAAAATATTCTTTTGAAAAAAATTCCCATGATATTTTTACATAAAAATCACCTGGAAAAATCTTTTAACATTTTAAAGTTTTTTTTGAAAATCATTTAGATTTAGAGAATATTTTCTAATTCTAAAGTTATTCTAATGAATTATTCATCAAGAGGATTTAGAAGACGAGTGAATATTTAGTTATAAAGCTTATATTTCACCGGCTTGATATATAAAACAAAATTTATGAAGATCATTGCTTCCTTTTTAAATATCTGTCCAATGTTGGTTGCCCACTTAGACTTACGATTTTTACCTCTTTCACCATTTGCAAGTGCTTCCTTTTTCATATTTCTGTTACTGTAATTATAAATTGAGAACTAATTCGATTATCAACTACCGTTGACTTTTCTGTATTCGCACTTTCATTCTCAATCATAATTGTTGCTGGAGCAGAAAATTGGAGTTGGTTAAAATGAGACGTAGTTTCAACTACTTGCTTTTTGAATTTAATAATTTTGTTCTCTAAATTCATTTTCAATGCTCTTCGGGTGACGTTTTTGTAGCAACTTTCGATAGTGAATTCAATTTTAAGAATATTTATTAATGGTATCATTCAGATTTAGTAACTGCAAAGTTTTCTTCTTGACAATACACCACAAAGTTCCACATGTATGAGTTTTGAGAGGAAGTTAAATACATCAATTTTTGGGGTCATATTTTGGAAATTAACCCAATACTACTGTATTCTATAAGATTAAATTATTCATTAAAATTTAACCTTTTCAATTATTTACTAGTCAACACTATTAAAGCATGCTGAAGAACAAATGCTACAAGTGAATACTCGGCCTACTGATCGTGTCCTTTTCTTCACATCCGTGAGTATAAATTCAAATTAATCGATAGATGAATGAAATTTGTTCAAGGACAAAATCCTTCCTCCCATTGGTCGAATTAATATCCGTCTCTTTGTCTGCTATCTTCCTCACCCACTCTCAGACTAGAAGATCTCTTCTTTTTATCTATCTTGAATACCATCAACCTCCCCCCTTTAATCTAGATCGCTTATTTTTATTCCCTTCTCATTCTAGTTGAGAAGAAATGTAGACAATTTCTAAAATAAAAAATATTTTCATCCTCTTAATTTAGCAACTGATACGCTTTCTTTATCCACAAATATCTGCCAAATATATTGATCAAATCCTCTTTCTCAATTCATCTTCTAAATTACTATAATCTGACGTAAATTCTTGATTTTATAAACCTTTCATTCTCTATAATGATTAGCGAGGAATATGCTTCAATTATTGTCTACTGACTTATCGATTTTATATTTAATTAGGAATATCTTGGAAAAAACGATTATAGTTTATATGGAATTGGCGAAACAGTATTAAACTTTCGATTCATTATCTAAATTCATGTTTAATTTCTAGAAATTTAGTTGAATTTTTTAGTAAATATTATAATGAAACAGTTTCTTTTGATCCGTTCGTTTATTGTATATTGTAAACTAGATCATGTGATATTCTTTAAATACACTCCCTTCGCACTATATAGAGCGATTATTCAAAGTTCGCAAACTCTCAGTTACTACGCAGGTCCAAACAATATCATATAATCTATTTTATTATTCATGCCAAAAAAATCTCAAAAATACCCAAAAGTCTCAAAGAGATATATAAACTTGGATAAAATATCGAAGGTTAGTAAAAATAGGTTTTCATCTACTTGTTAGTAGATGGAAAATTCAAATAGAAAATTCTTAGATTGGATCAAAAGGGTTGAATTCACGAATCTCACAAGCAAGTTGAAAGGTTTTTTCGGTAAACTAGACTTTGACTAGACTTTTGTTATACAATATTCCCATTTTCCCTAAAATCATCAAAATTTATCTAATTTCCTTCAACATGTGAAAAAAGAATCAATTTTTACTATAAGCCCCATTTGTCCTTTCTCTTAGTAATATTCATTGAAAAATTTTTGGCGCGTGCTCTAAGTATTATTTATACTTGAGTAATGGAGATGATGGATTACTTTCTAAAATGTATCAAAAATATTTCTCTCTGACCCTTTATATAAATAGGATATTTTAGTTTCGACAAACTGGTATTATATGTGAGTATTAAATAAATCTCTTTCGTAATAATTCGCTAGTATTGATTTGTGTTGTGATTGTTTTAATCCAAATTTTTTTGAGTTTTTGTAATCAACATTATCATTTATTGATTATACTTCTCTTACAATCAGAAGATTTGATTTACTTTTTCTCAAGATTTTGTCAAACTCTGATCGATAATCATCTCAAAGAATTTAAATAAATTGCATTACGTTGTTTTGGTAATGTATCTTAATTGACTTTTACTAATTCCCTCTCCTGATTCTTCAAGGGCAAAAAAACTTTCAAAAAGCTCCTTTTTACACTAGAACTTTAAATTTATTGGTCTATTCAAACAATCAAGTCATACAGATTTATTTCTTTCACATACAGCTATTCTCGATGAATTTATGATTTTTACAAAAATCTGAATATTTTCATCAGTCTCAAAATTTTCTGGAAGATTTTTTGGAAGCCAATTCAAAAGGCCCCCTTCTACTGATTGGTGACTCGAACATTCGCATTTGCAGATATGGTTACAGTGATAGGCCCAAAATACAATTTTGGTTTTCTCTTTTACATTGGATTTGAGGACCTCTGAAATTTAGTTCACTTTTTGGTTTCTTTTTGTGATGCAAAATTTCAAATATTGCCTTTTTGGTCACATTTTCCTGTGTTGAAATTTGATTATTGCAGTCATGACTGTTGATTTTTGTATCTTATGAAATCTGTACTGATATGCATTTACTCGAATTTAAATCGAGTTTATTTTCTGAATCATTTCAAAATATCATGAATTCATAAAACGGAATTACTCACTACTTTAGAGTAGTTGTCTTTGTTTCTGTAAAAATCATAAATTCCAAAATTCATCGAGAACACCTTCTGATCATTTTGAGAAGCTATTAATCTTTATTCACTTACCATCAAAGAAAGTTTATTTGCCTAGCTTTTGTTTTATTATGGGTGAAAACCAAAGTTGACAAAGTTTCCGCGTGAAATATAAAAGATAACTCGAAAACTATGCTTTCCTTCTCTTAATTCTGAGAAGATTTAGACCTGAAAAAATATTATAAATATCAGAGATTAAAACTCACCTTGCCTACTGCTTTTTATAACATTTGTCCGAATCATTCTCCATCAATATTAACCTAAATATAATTTGGATTGAATGTAAAAATTAAAAAAAATCTTCATTCTATCAAGGTCGGTTGGATGATGTGGAATTGGCTGCTGGGAAGTTTATATACTGGTTGTCGGGTAATTTTATATGAAGGATGCTCCCTACAACCGGATATTTGGCCGATTATTGACAATTTGAAAATTAGTATTTTTGGCGTTGGAGCCGCCTGGCTCGATGTTATCCGAAAGAACAATGTTGACTTGTCAAATTATTCCCTTGATCGTCTCCGTGTCATTCTATCCACCGGAAGTCCATTGTACAAGGAAAACTTTAAGTTTGTATATGAGAAGATTAAACGAGATCTCCTTCTCGGCTCAATATCTGGAGGTACTGACATGATTGGGTGTTGTGTCGGCTGCTCGACCATGTTACCTGTAAATGAGGGACAAATTCAGTGTTCGTTCTTGGGCATGGATGTACGCTGTTTGTATACTGACGTCGAAATTATTGATGAATTCACCATCTCTAAGTCAAGCATGTCCGATAAAAAGGGTGAACTAATTATTGCCAAGGTTTTTCCCACAATGCCAGTGTATTTCATCAACGATCCAAATGGAAAAATGTTCAAAGCAGCTTACTTCTCAAAAAGTCTAAGTGAGTTTCCACATTAAAAAAAATACTACTTTTGATTTTCGTTATCAGAAAACCTCTTCACATGATCAGTTTGCCACTTTCTAATCAATAAAAAATCTCCAGCTTGAAGTTCGAAAAAGATGTCCTTATTTCTTTCTATAATAGTAAACAAAAATAAGCTTTATATGATCTGGATTCCAAAAAAATCATCATCATATTTCAGTTTTTGTAAAATTTATAGATTATTTAAATTAGTTTTACTTGTAAGCATTCTCCAATATCAAATAATTATATAAATAATTTTTCTCAGAAACACAAATAAATAAATAGGGTGAAATGAGATTTTTCTCAAATTCAAAAATTATTGAAATTAAAATTTTTCTTTAGAATTTTGGCTTCATGGAGATTATCTTTCATTTGACGAAGAAACTTTGGGAATCACAATATTCGGCCGAAGTGATGCTGTACTCAACCCGAAAGGTGTTAGATTTGGCAGTGCAGAAATTTATAATGTTCTTAACAAAATTGAAGAGATCAACGATTCTCTATGTATTGGCCAGGAGTGGAATGGCTCTGAACGTGTTATTCTATTCTATCAGTTATCTGACGATCTCAGCTATTCAGAAGACATGTCCACAAAAATCGAGCAAAAAATCAAGGCGGCTATCAAGTCAAGCCTATCGACAAAGCATTTACCTGAATTATATTTTAAAGTTTCTGGAATACCTGTAAGTTTTGGCATACTCCCTAGCTCTTACAGACCAGATTTAAAATTTGTATTGCTAATAAGTAGGGCAACTAGAAAAAGGCAGTTTTTTTGCTTATGATTTTACAGTATGAGAGTACAGGGAAGTTTCAATTAGTTAAAAATCAGATTGAGAGTAAAATAACTTCTATAGATTGCAATCGCTTTTCTGCTAAAGCTTGAGTTTATAAACAAGTTTTATTTTCTCTTAGTACACTCAAAACAATAAAAAAGTTGAAATCCCAATGAAGAAATTCTTCCAAGGACTACCAAAGGCAAGAGCATTCGAAAATTTAGATGCACTCAGGAATCCTGGCGTGATCGATGAATATGAAAAGATTCTTCATTCACTAACATGAAACAAAGGATATAGTTATCAGAGGTCTATCTATTTATTTATATATATCTATTAAAAGCATTCCATAATATTCTAGACGATGTTAGAATAGAACTTGGCCATTGACTTTTAGAATTTCCCTGATAAATGAACACTGTTCATTGAACAGTACCCTTGCTATTATTTTTATCGTACTATGTTAATATCCTTGAATATCAACAGGGAATAAGAAATTAATTTAAATACTGGTTGTGATATTCTATTCTCAAATTCTAAATATTAAAAGAAGAAGAGAATAGGACAGCAATAATCTCGAGTTGTGTGCAATAAATGAAGCTAAAATCTTTTCATAATGTCATATTTGATCGGAGAATCAATACTTTATCTGTGAATTTTCCCATAAATTATATTGTAGTTTTGGAATTAGTCTAATTTTTATTAAAGAAAAAGTTAAACATTTATCATGTGTCGGAGCATATATATTTATCACTGGAACCGAATATAATTATCATTATATTATTATTTATATGAAGAAAATTATGATAAACGAAGAAATAGATGTTGTTATCAAAAGCATTCATTCTTTTAATTCTATCTATTACCTGTACAGGTGGAAATGGGATAGAATAGAAATATACACAATGTATTCATAAAATACGATTATACTTGATAGTAGAAACATAATACTAATAAAAAATGAATGGTCACCTTCAAATTTAGTATTTTCAATGAATTATATGTGAGATAATAGCCTATCATAATATTAATAGGTGCTTATGTGATACATCCCTAGACCCGTCTTATCTACAGCTATTCTCTTAGAGAATTTCTCTATGAAATTAAAAGGCTTCAAAAATGAGGCAGGAATCTATCGTTTTTTTCTGAATCACCAATAAAAAATACCAATTATCTCTATTCTCTTTTTGAAAGAACTCCCAGCTTGAAATGAACTCGAAACACAATGATGCAATAGTTTTCAAGTAGTAAAAATGGTCGAAATTATAGGAAGAAGATTTTTGCACATTAATGGAAATCTAAAATCACAAAAACTAATTTTGTTTTTTTTCTATTGGTGATCCTTTTGATTCCTCTCACACCTTGAAATAGACAAAGATTTTTCAAGTCCAATTTTAAAATATTGAGAAAACTCAAAATTTAAAACTTCTCCAATTTTTTCCCACAAATTTGTTTTAAATCGGTAAAAGTGTAGCTTTTAAATCAGTTACTTAAACGTCTTCAAAAGATTTTCAGACCTGAAAAAAATGGAATACATCATTAAATCATATAATACATTGTAAAAATCATTAGCTTTCAAATTCATCGAAAAAAGCTGAATGTCACAAATTAAAAATGGGTCTCATCTTCACTAGTTCGGAAGAAGCTCTCAGAGCATTTAAAAATAACTCAAGAATAAATGGTAGACATATTGTTTCGTTTCGTTTTTGTTTTTGCAGAACTAGATTTTTCGGTCAAAGGAAATAGATAAACAGATAAAAACCCTCATTTTCTGTTCAAACCTGATCGTTTGATCTTATGAACTTGTTTTCGTGTATAAGGTATCATAATAAAAGATAAATTATCTTTCTAGGAAACGATAAGGTTTTAGATTCAAGAGATTTTGATAACGAAAGGTTAATGATAAATTTTGAGAAGTAGCCTTACTGCGTGTGCACGGCTGTGTTTATTTTCATGAAGAATAAAATATTGTTTACTGTCATTTATATTTCAAAAAATTCGGGACGAAACACAATTTTCAGATCAAATACCTGTACACGAATAGTTTGATTGAGTGAACCTTTGTTTATCCAAGAGTGTTTATGCAAAGAAAAAATAATTTATTGAAAGAATACTTGGAAATTTTCCATTTCTGATTTGGATGGCCAAAAAATACCTTCATTCAAATTCCTTGCCCTGATCTGATCAACCAATAACGTTGAAACGAATTTGAAATTGTTTGAAAATATTCTGAAATTCATGAATCCCTTTAAAACTCCATCGAACAGATCATCAGATGAATTCATTCGATAAACTGCTACTTTGGTATCAAGGCTGCTCTTTGTTGGCTTAAAGTTTATTACTGAGGATGGGAAATAAGGTTGACTATTCAAATTCAAGCGCCTTTTTTTATTTATTCAGTTACCTCATGATAGAAATTTTATCTTGAATCTTATCCAAATCAATATATAGTTGCTTTAAATATTCGAAACCGAAAAAAATTTTGAGATTCAAAGTGTTTTCTTAATGAGATAACTTTGTTTCTGACTATCCGGAGTTGTTTTGTGTAAATAAATTCTCATCTTCATATCAAAATAGCTTTAGGTGAATTAAAACTCATTATTAACTTGTAAAATTAATTATCCCCGTGGGAGAACATGTACTTAATGTTTAATTTTACAATCTGTGGAGTCCACAAAAACAGAGAGTTTAACTAATGACTCATTGTGCTGTAAAAATGTACTTAGATATAGCAAAGGATGAATAATAAAAAATTATTCTAATGAATTATTATTACAATATAAATAAACATTTTATTGGAATTTATATTTCAGCAAATAAATTATCCTATCAAGAGTATAATGTCCAAAAATTGATTGAGATTCAGTTGTAATTTGTAAGGTTTCATTATAAAGTTATAATTTGAAGAATTATGGAGGAGTTAATGCAGCTTTAACCCTCAGTTAGGTTATTTCTATCCCATATAATTTTAGCAGCTCATTGTTATTCATTCAAGGCTAGAAAAAACTTTGCACCCATTGGATTGGAAATGCAAAGATCTCCGCTCTATCCTTCGTCAAATACCACTATAATTCAAAGAAAGTTGATTTTTTTTAATTTAGATAAAAAATGACTCAACGAGTAATCATACCAATAGAATTTTAATATGAAAAAGATTTAAAGTCATGAAAAAATCTCTCTGAAACTTCATAGGTTGAAAATCCTTAAATTTGAACCAAAATGTTAATGGAATATGAGCAGAGCCTCAAAAACGACTATTTTTACTAAATTGCACAGGAAGTTGTATGACTTTAAAAATGATAATTGAAGGTTCTAAAGTTGCATATTACCCTGGGTTCCGAAGTTAAAACCAACTAAAATTAACTATTTTTAAACTATTATTCTTATACTATTTCGAATTTTAAATAACTATTTTTAGTAACTTAAATCCCCATGCCGTGTTTAGTTATAATCCCTAATTCTGATTGGTGCTTGAAATCTCGACCAATCAAATTATGCTCAATTTATCGATAAAATCAAAAATTGAGCGTGATGAATCATTTTTCGATTACCTTACCGCGTTTCAAAAAAAATTTCAATAAAATGATTAATTATTAATTTTCAAATCCTATTACTTTTGAGTAGATCATATAATATACTAAAAATAGTCATATATGCTATCGTTTGTATACTATTTCGCGATTTTTAAGCTACTATTTTTGAGGCTCTGAATGTGAGAGTAAGGTTTCTAGGATCAATGGGTTGAACGCTCCCACGGGCTATTCTACTGAATATGTGAAAATAGAAGAAATTTATTTTTACATGATTGTTCGTAGCATAGATAAGTTTATTATTTAGAACTAAATGATTGATTAAAAATTAATATATTTTTTCCTTATTTTCGTCCTTGTCTGACAGGAAATAAACATTCCCTTTTCTTGCAATAGTTTTTCTGTATAAATTCTAATTACAATAACACTGGTCTAATATATTTACGAATCAATGCAAATTCCAAGTTATCTATTCTAGGTTTGAGGGAATTTACTAATTTTATTCAATAGAGTCAAACGAAATGATAATTTTTTTAAGAAAATGCATCTCGTCTAAAATTAATTAATAAAGAAATTTTTAAGATTTTTCATTGATTAATATTGAGAAAGTCAGCTTAAATGGCGGCTTGATGCTATGATTAGAAATCTTTAGATAGAAAAAACTCTTTTGAATTAATCATCTTAACTGAGAATTTCTGTGAGGTACAAAATGAATTCCAAATAATTAAAACTGATCATCTCCGGACTCATAGTTTGATTCAGTATTTTTTCGGAAATAATTAAATCATCGATAATGAAAACAATATTGGTGCATAAATAAATGCAACTGGCTACTTATTTTTAACCCTTGAAAAACCAGAGAATATTTTTGCAAGGTACATTGCTGAGATCGGAAATCTTGTATAGTTTCAGAATAAGCTGTTAACGAATTAAATATTTACGTATACTTACATATACGTCCGAATAACCCATGGAGAAATTCATAATTGGATGTTTTTAAAAAGAACTTTATTGAAGAGAAATACGTATTTCGCCAGGTCTTATCAATCTCTTATCCTGGTCTGATTAAAGTTTATGGAATCACAAATTATAATGAAAAATTCTTAATGAAATTGTAAAGCTGTGTAGAAAAACTTCCAATTGATGAAAAACCAAAAAACTTCTCCATTCTTGATTTTTTCAAGTATAGAGAAGAAAAATTAAAAATCAATTGGGCCAAGGTAGTTGCAAGTCATGTAGATGGTTTTTTTGTATGCATAAATTGGGATCTTCATTCATGATATAGAACTTTTCCCGAATTTTAAGAATTTTTTGTGCAAATTGTGGTTTTTTACCCCGTTGAAAAGAAAAATGGACTAACTGGTTCAAGTATCTTTTCCCTGACCTTATTTTGGTGCTTATGGTAGGGATGCATTTTATATAAAGAATAAAATCGTACGGACGAGAAACTCAATGACTTGATTGAATTAAAATTATCTTGTTAAATGATAAAGAAAAATACAGTCGGAACCGAAACTCGATGGCCACCCCAGTCCGAAGAAAATAGACCGTAATAAATCGCGAAAAATATTCACAAAATTTCACAAGGAATTCATTGGTGCATTCAGTTTTCCTTTTAATTCGCGTTTTTAAGGGTAAAGTACGAAAAATTGAGTTTTTAAAGCTTTATTGCGAGGTTCAGAGAGGTTTTAGAGAGTTCAAAAGCATCTTAGTGTATAAAAGAGAAGTTACTTTTTCATAGGAGCATTAAAGTTTCCCTTCAAAGGCGCTCTATAAAAACATATTTTATGTAGGTCTACTTGTAAGCAACCGATCAAAATCAGGGTTTTGGATCATATAGTGATGGGGTGTGAATCAAGTATACGTTTATTCGAGCTTCGAATGGTCTAGTTTGAAAGATAAAAAAGTGCTGATTTCATAAATAGTCAGGGCAAGAAAATCAGTTCATCAGATCACAAGTGATTGGATCTTGAAATCCAGATCATGTTTTTATTGAATATCTGTATTTTTAGGTTTCTTATAAGGAGGATATATAACAATTAAATGATACCAAAAATTCATTTATTTATTTAAAAAATATTCTTGAACCTTTTATCTGATCTTAAGCCAGCCGTAGGGATACTGATGAATAAAATTTGCAACACAAAATTCATCAGATTAAAATAATTTATTATGGCCTTATACAAGGACCAAAAAATACAGACATTTATCATATATAGATTGTTGATCAGTCTTTGGGAAAATTTATTGAGATCTCTCCGTCATGCTCGTTGAAGCTCAGAATAATTTTTCATCAATCGGAATAGCTAAATATTTGTAATGAGAGTATGGGTTTGTTATTTTATGGTATCAATATGAATCATTAAAAAAGGCAAAAATCTAACTCATAAAATTATAATATTCATAAGTTATTAACTTAATGTTAAATGTATATTAAATTAAGATAATAATGATCAGGATGATAAGATAAATTATAAAAAGATGAGATTTGAATAGATTTATTTATATATTTGATCTAAAACTGTACTCTTTACGAAATTGAATATCTAGTTTTATGAAAACCATTTGTAAATTTACGAAATAGAAAACTTCAGTTTTACAAAATTGAACCGAAAAATAACACAAATATTTTACGATAGAAAGTATGTTACCAAAACGGTTTGAAAATTTACCAAATTCATTACCCTTTAGTACGAAAACCATTTTTGCAAATATTTTTATTCAATGAATGAATTTATTATGCATATGAAAACGATTTGAAAATTTACAATATTCAATTGAAATCATACGAAATTGAAAACTGAATTATATGAAATTCATCTGAAAAAGGTATGGTTAATTTGAGATCAATTTGATTACAGGTATTAGATTTGAGTTATTATTACGATTTATAAGGTGAATTTTGATTTGATTTCCAAGAAATCTTTAAAAAAATTTGAGATAACTCAAGAATATTTTTTATCAAAGATTTAAGAAGGGTGTTTTTAATACAGGGGTTAATCTTGGCAATAAGACACATTGAAAAGTTCAGCGAGTAGAAAATACAACACCTTCAAGTGTTAAAATTACCCAACCTTAATCGTAAAAATAAATTTATAATTTTATCAATACAATTAGAAAATAATAATTAAAATGTTTCAATCTTATTTTCTAATTTTTTTAGAACAGAGGGATTAACTAATTAAAAAAAGCCTTGTAATACTTTTCCAGGCTCAAATAATAATTACAAGGAATCTAGGAATTTAGATTATTAAGGAGTTAATAACAGAACTGATTTGATGAAATCAGTCATTATCACAGCCAGACGTTTTTGCATATTTTGAGTTTCCTCATATTATTATTATTTACAAAATAATTTTTGAAATTAAACACAAAAAATGTATTATTTGAGAAGTAGAATCTATTTGATTAATTGAATGAATGATTTCAATAAAAAATATATATTTTCATTTATTTAGAAGATGATATTCAGACAGGTTTAGAATTTAAATTTTTCTTGTCTATCATCTGGATTTCACTTAATTCACTTTTAATTCTTGAAATTTCTTTCTCTCACCCTACAAAATTTATTAGGATAAGAGGTCAAAACGAAATGTAATCAATCAAAACAATTTCAGTTTCCCTTATGATGAGTGTTTTATTCCATGAAAATTACAGTTTTATTCATTGTGAAAGTTTTTCAAAATGTCTAGTTGATTTATTTCTCTAAATAAAGAATTATTCGAGAATTCAATTATTTATCTAATAACATCATCTAATTTACAGCTCAAAAAACATTTTAAATTAATTTTATTGTAATTAATGAAATAGACTCTGGTTTAATTTTTCTCTGATACCACAACTCAAATAATGAAGGAAAAAGAATAGTGGTCATTAGAGGTTAGAGTTGGACGAAATTTTCCAAAATTAGTGAAATCGCCCATCAATATGATAAATTTAATCTTCAGTAATCTCCTCTCTTGAAAATATTTGAGACTAACTCTAGTATTGAAATGAATAATGAGCTTTTTAATGAAATTTAATTCCTAAAGTCTACTCCTACTATGTCATTGAAAATCCGTATTCTTGATAAATATAATAATGCGGAAGAAAGTTTCTAAAGATATATTTTATTGATATATATGTGACTGATAATAATCTCTATCTTTTGGAAGAGCCAACCCAATATAGTAACCACAATAAAACGAGGGGATATTATTAATGCTATTAATCAGAAAAATCATTATAACAAGATATTGATTGATTCTCTGTATTTCCAAAAGGACAAACAATATAGGAAAATAGTTGTTATTATGGTTAATTCTCACCCAATTTTCCAAAAAAACAATATTTTCTAACACTATTTAGTACATGGAGTTATATCTTGTTTATAGTTTGAAACAAATTCATTTCTTCAATATGTTACCGTTAATCTCATTACTCTTAGTAGTTTTAGGAATGACTAAATTAAACTAAGTTTATCAAATATTGACCAGAAAAACCAAACCTTTGGGTTACACCTGATAAAGACCATGTTCTCTTTTATAATGTTAAAAAGATCAGTACCTAATGTGAAATTACTAATCCCTAATATTCAAAAAGTAACACTTGTTAATAGTAAAACTCTTTTGATGAATAATTTGTGCATAAAAAAACTGTTATAACATCTAGACTCATGGGAATTAGAGAAGAAACCTAGTCTCCAGACCCGAAAAGAAGAAGATTGATCCAGATTAATGAATAATCAAGAAAAGAATTTTGAGTATTTTTGCAAGACAAGGTGATGGTAAAACAAAGCTGTCATAACTGTGATAAGTTAATATGCCAACCTCTTATAAATTATAAAATACAAAAATGTTAAATTGAATAACTTAATTGACGAACTTAACCAAGAGAACCTTTCCTGGTAGGAAGCTTAAAATTGTTCAACGATCAACAAAATTGCTCAACGGTCGAAATAAAGATCCAATACCTAAGCAAAAAAAGGAAAGGAGTCATCTACCATTTCAAATGTTCGTGTCGCTCAGAATATATTGGCCAAACAACTCGAACACTCGGTGAAAGAGTAAGAGAACATTTGAGGCCTAAACACAACAGTGCGATACAGAATCATCTGAAAGAAACAGGACATGTCGCAGACGAGTCAAACTTCAAAATTCTATATCAATTCGACCCAAATGCCCCCTGTCGTGTGAGAGAATCTATGCTGAACAGCGCAGAAAGCCACTACATAACGAAATGTAAACCAGATCTTTCTGTACAGAAGATTCTAGCATCAAAGCTTGGTTTCAAAGGTCGCGATGTTCACATAAAAAGTAAACAGCTGACAAAAATCAACAATATTCTGAAACCAAATATCCCACAGCCTCGCGTTAGCCTAACTCAAATGGATAAAAGTGAAAATAATGAGAAGTCGGCTCTAGCTGATAATCTAACTGTTAATATCCAGAGTAATCTATCTAATGTACTCTAATCGTTTTTTTCCACACAGAACGTAACATGATGTATTATTTTCAATGTAAAATCGAAATTTATTTCCCTATTGATAGAAAATTTTATTTTTAAAAATCAATTATCGACAGATAATTTCTCAAATAAAACTATTATTACTATATATTTCAAATTTCCTTTCATTCCTGTAGTCTCTATATGTGAATATCATTTAAAGTTTGAATAAATTAGGATTGATGAACATCTCTACAAGGGACAGACCGCAGTCGGAGAGCATCTAAAAACATGTAATGTCCAAGATTCCCTCAAAAACTTTAGAGTCATTTTCAGGGAGAAACGGTTACATTTTGAAAGCAGCTCAAACCTGCCTCATCAACGAAAAAACGCCAAAACTACAAAAGAATGATGTGAAGCCAATGAGTCTACCAAAACATAAAGAGCAAAAACCAACAGAATCCCGACCCCAATCAATGAAAAATAATCTGGCATCTTCTTACTTCGCTCAAAATTTCCATGTTGTCTGTTTACTCGATTTATCTCTCAAATTTTATTAATATCATTATAAATTTTCATAAAAATCACCAAAGAGTTTATGGATAAATTAAATAGAATTAGGTAAAACAAATTTGTCTGACTATTTTATGAAATAAAACTAATTTAAATTGTTGAATGTTAATTAAAATTATAAAGTACGTCTTGAATTTATTTATGTACAGTATTTCCAGTTCTGATTGTTTTATGAATAATGGTTAGATTGGTTGATTTTTTTATTTTTCAAAAAGAACTTTATTCCTGTCTTTTATCCTTGATGAGGAAAACGAAAATTTATTAATGACAATTGAAAAATCAGACATGGATAATATCCATTGGATATTACTTTTTTTCCTGCATGGTTCTTGAATCTTACCTGGAAATTTGAAATATTTTTAGATTCGCTCTTCACTCCTGTTTAAAGCTATTCTTGTGTTAATCAATCAAGTTAAAATTGGAGTTAAAATCCGTTAACTTTTTTTTGTAATAGAACATTTATTTGAACGATAATATTGTCGAACTTCATCTATTACTATTATTGGGTTCTGAACTCAGGGGGGAACTCAAGAAAGAATCTTTATTTGATTTATATCGAAGTGAAAAAAATATATATACAGAATGAATCTTGAAATTATAAAAAGTAGTTTTTAAAAAGATGACTATCTGGGATTTTTTCGCAAAGGAAGTTGAGATTGATTTGGTTAGGATCGAGTATCGAGAATTATTGCGAGTTTGATAATTTGATCTAGACTGGCCCGTGTGTTGAAGATGCAGTTTTTGTTATGCAAAGTATCTGAAATAAGGTCATGAAAAACAAGGAGATAATTTTAAGAAACGTTGGAAAATGTATCATAAAGAAGAATAGACTTTAGAATGGCTTTCAGAATATGTTTGGAAAAACCTTTTTCTATGAACAAGAAATGATCATCATCAAATTTAGGAATACTTTTAAATTTGAGAATAATAAACGATCATTTTAATTAGAATGAGGAATCAAAAAAATTCTATAAGACATAACAAATAAATTCAATTGAAATCTTTGATTTTGTAGCCGCTTGTGGTAATTGCATTTTAACACGTAACCGAGACTTTATTAAAATTTTACTTGATAAAATAAATCATTCAGAGTCAAAATAGAACTTGTCATTTTTAAAAATAATCTTTTTGGTTTTAAGGCCAGAAAATGTTAAATTTTTCATTTTTTTATATAAGACAGGATAAAATATGAAAAAGTTTCGAAATGAGAGATTATTATTTAGATAAAAATATTAAAAAATATAATATAAGAAAGAATGAGATTAGCTATTATTCAGGCGAGGGACCCATTCTGTTCATTTCACTCTGTTCACTCCTGATTGGTAAGAAAATTCAATATTTATAATAATTCACAATGAATTGAGGCGATAAGCTATTAGAGTAGTAAAGATTTCAATCTAACAAAAAATTGTATTCTGAGAAGAAAATCACAATTTTCCATTCTTCAATCTTTGGGCTCAAAATTTTGTTGATTTTGAAAGATTTGACGCAGTTAAATACAGTGATATTCAGGATCAACATTTGCCAAAAAATCCGAATTCGGCCACAGAAGTATGGAGAAAATTTGAACCTTCTATCCAAAATCCAATTTTTTCGAACTTTGAGCTGAAAATTTTGTTTGATTTGAACGTCTGAGGTTGATCAAAAGAGGTTTTTCAGGACCAAGATTAGACAAGAAAATCAATTCAACTGAATTTTATCTGATGCATAGCCTTATTATCGTTTGGGAGCTGAATTTTAATTTTTTGATCATTTTCACTACTTGAAAATCAATGAAATTTCGATTATTCAAAATCTCTCGAAATTTTTACGATGCTAGTCAGCTTTCTTGTTTAATTTTGATTCTGAAAAACTTCTTTTGATCAACCTCAGACTTTCAAATCAATAAAAATTCTCAGCTCAAAGTTCGAAAAAATGGTATTTTGGCGCTAAATGGGAATTTGAAAAAATTTCATAAAAATAATTTTTTAGGACTTTTTTCTTCAATTGGTAAAAGTGGACAACATGAGTAGGAATCCAAAAAATCTTTTAAAAATTCGAATTCTTGATGAAAATATCGAGATTTCTATAAAAATCATAGATTCTCAACTTCATATCAACCAACTTTATATTAATTACCTTTGATCACATTTTGCTAGTAGGTTAAATTAACCAGATTACTTTCAACTTAGAGATGTAATCCCATTCTCATGATCCATAATTATAGGTGTAGAATAATCTGATGGAGTTTCAATCATCAGCATTCATGATTTGATAGGGACTGTATTGATTGATGTCCAACTTGCCTCTTTACCATGTAATTAGTCCTTTCAAGAGTACACTCTCAATTCCTCGATAATTAATTAATTTCGATAGTCCTCATTATGCTGTTAAGGTTAATGTGATTTTCAATAAAAATATGATCTTGACTTTTGTTATCATTTAATTGTTATATATCCCCCTAATAAGAAACCTAAAAATACAGATATTCAAAAAATCATGATCTGGATTTCAAGATCCAATCACTTGTGATCTGATGAACTGATTTTCATGCCCTGAATATTTATGAAATCAGCACTTTTTTACCTTTCAAACTAGACTATTCGAAGCTCGATTGAACGTATACTTGATTCACACCCCATCACTATATGATCCAAAACCCTGATTTTGATCGGTTGCTTACAAGTAGACCTACATAAAATATGTTTTTATAGAGTGCCTTTGAAGGGAAACTTTAATGTTTTTATGAAAAAAAACCTTCTCTTTTGTTACTCGATTCTAGGCTCATAAGGAAGGTTGGAGAACAAGCAAATAATTAAGTGATAAACGTTTTATTTCGCCGGGTCTCTTCAGACTTAATCCCGGACTGACATTTATATTGTGTTACAATGCATGTTATTTTCTGCCCTTCCATTGGTTTAAAACTGCTCAGAGAGGGAGGGGTGTCGATTTGAAATTCTGTTTCCAGGCAGTTTCACATGCGTTTCTTCTCCATTATTTGGCCCCCTTTACACTTTAGGAATTCATCCATCAGGAACCGCCCACTGTATCTTTTTCGTTTTCGCTTAATTGGCTGATTAATTTTCCTCGCTTCTTTTGCACAAATTGCAGGTTGACTAGAAGTTTGATCTTTTTTCACCTCTTCTTTTACACTAATTAAGGGTTGGCTCATAATTTGATTATAATTTTATCCTCTTTCAAATGATATCAAATTTTAATCTGAAATGTCTAAGGATCAAGTCAAAAAATTAGTTTATTCAAGTCCCGATTATGAAAATTGTGCTATTTCGGTTTTTCACGAATTGCGCAAAAACTGAATTCGGAATCTGCGTAAAATTTTACACAATAATCTGTTTGTCGCAAAAATTTATCGTAACCCCCCAACCACCCGTGTTATCAACTACTGTTGACTTCTCGGAAGAGGTAGATTACTCCTTTCTTTTTCAGTTTTGGGATCGGATCCTTGTTCTGGCCATTCAAAAGTTTCGTAGTTTTCTGTGCTATCCTCAGTTTTTTTCCCTGGGAACGTCCTCTTCGTAATTTGAGATAGCTTATTGTTCAATATTGACTTGCTGGTGTCCCCTTTGAAAGGCAGCTTCAGATAGATCGGCTCCTCGTCGTCATTTCTAGGCTTTGCGTGGGCATGCTTCTCAATGAAGGACTCCGGGTAACCATCTCGCATCAGGAGGGAATTCAACTTCGTTCTTTCTTCCTTCACGTAATCTGCTGAAACCAATCTTTCGATATTTAGGAATTCATTCCTCACTATGCTCTTCTTGTGTTCCTTCGGAGAGATACTGTAGAAAGGTAGAAACTGCGAGGGGGCGTTCTTCTTTCTATGGATTTTTGTCTTGCCAACCGATTCGTGTCGAATGATTTCCAGCTGTAGAAAGTTCAGGCTTCCATCTTTTACAGATTCATTGGTGAACTCGATATTCTCGTGAATATTATAAAGATCCTTGGAAATATCATCAATGTTGCAATCTTCTTTTATCAAAAGAAAAGTGTCATCCAAATATCTGATGTACAGTCGGGCATTGTCAACTATTAGTTTCATAGAAGTTTGCTCGGGCGACGCCAAGAAAATATCTGCTAGCAATGGGCCAATAGGACTTCCCATTGCAACTCCATCAATTTGTTTGTGGTGCATTCCACCGAACTTGAAATCAATTTCTCACACTTTGAAATTTTACCTTTGAAAACACAAGTTAAACAGAAAACTGAATGCACCAATGTATTTTTTTTGTTAGAAATATAATCTGTATTAAATAGAGTAATTAATACATGTACAATGGAAAATATAAAAAATAAATAAAAATGTTAATCTAGTTTTCTTGAAAAAAATTAAAAATCATAACTGGATGAGTGATCTTTAAAATATCGTACATGAGAAAATTGAATCAGTTTGTAAATTGTAACTGGCATGTTAATCTCAAAATTTTTACAATAATCATTCTGGAATTTTAGTGAAGATCGGGATATAATAGAGTAATAGAATAGTCTATTTTAGAGCGAATATGACTCATGATGGTCTTTATAGAGAGAAGATTACCAGAGTTCATAATGAATTTTTCGTAAAATTTTGATATATTTTTCACTGTATATTACGCCCCAGTTTCTTCGGACTGGACTGGCCCATGAGTTTCGCAACCGACTGTACATGGACAAAATTTTCCGAAAAAATGAAAATGTTACTTGCCAATTTCTGGTTTAAGGAGACAATAGACAAGACCCCACATGGCTAGTAGGTTTTCTTCAACGCAAAATGAAAAAATAATTCGAGTTCGCATGCTATTTTTAAAAAAGAATTCAAAATTTAGTTGTTAAAGTTTGATGATGTTTAATAAAGACTTGATAATCTTGTGAAATTCATTCATTCAAATCGTCTTTTTTCCCTAAAAATAACCATATCTGTTATTGAATATCAAGGTATAATTTTAATACTTTATCGCGAATTTACTAAAAACATCTTACCCACAAGTAAGCCGAATAAAAATATGGAAAATAATAAGAGGTCATTTTTTCAGATCATTGATGCAAATGAAATACCATGCTAGAGGTGTTCTGGAAATAGCCTTCGCCTTAGATTTGATTTTTTATTGCTAACCAATTAAATGATATCTCAGAAAGAGGGTTAAATACAGATCAATTTAGGAAGGAAATTTTTTCGAGATTAAAATGTATGGCAGAGCGAATAGCATGGCTGAAATTAGCATTTTAAGGCTGTAGTAATGCGAGAGCATGAATAAATGTCTGAATGTCGATCACTAGCCATAGATTGACCGATAATTATAATTGAACATGAATTAATTTTGTTTTTTGTTAGAACAACATCTTATATTGAAATATAAAAAAATATATATAATTAAATTGGGTTTTCATTTTGAAGAGATGTATGTACCGAGTGGTTTAATTAGTCTTTGAATTCGATCATCACAGGTGTGTACAAATGAACAAAACCATTTTTCTGTCTTTGAAATGGTCAAAATCAATATTGATAACTTCCTGATTTTGGTACCTCATTTTTTCCTACCTAATTTGAAATTATTCTTCCTTTTCAGAAATTCAGCTGGATGAAATCTCGTGAAACTAATCTGATGAAACCACCTGTCCTTTTATTTAAATAATCTGTAATATTTCAAAATCATACTGCTGGGTTAATTTTTGGAAAATTTCTAATTACTTCCTGAATTTAATTATTTTTAGTTCGAAAAAGTATCTTTGAAGCTTAGACAGATAGAGGTCAGACAAGTATGATTACTGCATAAAAGTTTCATCTATAAACTTAATAAATAGGTTTTTAAAAATAAGTTTTAAAAGTAATATTAGTACAACGCGTGTTTGACAAATTTTGGAAATTTGATAGTAACCTAGTAATAAGTTATTACTAGAGCCTCAAAACGTCTTTTAAATATTATTTCGACCAGCTTTTCAGAAAACCATTTTAACCCTAGAATGAAATTTGGGTGTCTTTAACGCATTTGTATTAACCCTAGAACGATATTTGGGGGTTCGAGAAGCCTTTTTGATTTTCAAACTAATTTTTTATTATTATTTTCTTTAGAAGGGTGAAACAACTTTCTAATCCTAACTTAACTATTTTTCTAACGAAATAAACAAGTTTTTTGGTAGTTAGCCTTATCAGCTTGAGTAAACAGTTGAAATAAGAAAAAGTTTCTTGAAAAACATTTGGGGGTCTCAAGAACCCTTTGTGTGTTTCCTTATCTTTAGCCAATTGAAAACTCGTTTAGGAACATGAATCC
>SSNU01000226.1:166842-296912 GCA_012064415.1 Gyrodactylus bullatarudis
TTCTGAGCACACTCGACCGGAAAGTGTTCAGAGAAAACCGGATATCATTCTTGATTATAATAAATACAAAGGTGGAGTCGATTCCTTAGATCAAATAGTAAGCTTCTACTCAACCAAAAGGGGAACAAAAAGATGACCTCTTGCTATTTATTGGAACACTTGGATTAACTTGTGCTCCCAATCTTCTAAATGAATCACTATT
The DNA here is from genome assembly GCA_012064415.1 of Gyrodactylus bullatarudis. Classification (NCBI taxonomy): domain Eukaryota; kingdom Metazoa; phylum Platyhelminthes; class Monogenea; order Gyrodactylidea; family Gyrodactylidae; genus Gyrodactylus; species Gyrodactylus bullatarudis. The sequence continues at coordinate 167,045 of SSNU01000226.1, forward strand.
TAACTCAATCTTTGGTCTTTTTTCAACAAAGGGTTCCAAAAACCCCCATTTACAGAAAATGCGATTTTCATGATATGCCGTTCTAGGGTTAAAACTACTATAAGGAAAAATTAAAATGTCTTTCTAGGGTTAAACAATGAAATCTATTATTATTAGCTCAGGGTTCAGGGTTTTAAGGTCTTTAAATGTATAATTTTGAAAATAAAGTATTAAAATAATAATTTATAGCATGGTATTTCATTCATACCAATGATCTCAATACATATTTTTTGAGGTAAAAAAGAGATGATTTCCATTGCTAGACAATCTGCTAGGTTCAAAAATAAGCTCCAAGATTATCATTTTGAAATTATCACGATATTCTAGTTTAACCCTTTCGTGAGGTTCGCCCTATATAGGGCGATTATTCAAAGTTGAAAATTCTCAGTTATTACGCAGACCCAAAAAATATCACATAATCTAATTTATAATTTACGTTAAACAAATCTCGAAAATACCAAAAAATCTCCAAGAGATATCTAAACTTGGATAAAATAACCAAATTTAGTTAAAATTGGTTTTCATCTACTCATTAGTAAAAGGGAAATTCAATAGAAAATTGACTTTTTTAGATGTGATCAAAAGAATTCTTATTGAATAGAAACCTTATTAGAATCTCATTTGAAATCGTTTTATATCAATTCTGAGTCTTTTTCTCGATCGTTTTTTTTATCGTCTCGAAAGGGTTAACTGTAACATAAATTGATTTTCCATATTTTTATTCGGTTTACTTGTAAGTAATTTATGTGAGATGTTTTGTTAAATTCGCGATAAAGGATTAAAATAACACATTGAAACCGAAATTTTTCAAATTTTTAGATCTTGAAAAATAATTTCAAGGTATTATTTTCTGAGGCTCTAATCATAACTAATAACCCAGAAATTATAAAGATATTTTTTACTTCATGAAATCGATGAAAATCGGTTATATAAAACAAAATTAAAATAAAAACGTTCAAAATTTGAAAACTTCAACTATTTTTATATATTATTAGACTCGATGAATGCCTGTCAATACGATAAGAGTATAGATTAGAAAGATAGATTTGATAGCTTCAATTAGCTCAAGGTAAATGTTCTTTTCCGAATGCATTTCATCATCAAATCTTTCTTGAGTCTGATTAAAAGGGTCGTTGAGACTTGAAATAAAATAAACTACTTATCAGACACAATTACTATTTCGAATACCAAGAAAGGTGAATTGCTCATGATGAAAGTTGTGTAACTATAGAAGAAAATGTGCAATGAATTTCTACGTTTCTCGAACCCCTAGACTATCTGTTATTTCTATTTAAAATATCTCATCATTAAAAACTATGGAGAAAGAATATTCAAATTTATTTCCAATTTATAGCCACAAGCTAACAGAAAAAGAATTTCTTTGAAATTTCGCTTGTAACTTTTTCCATTAAATTTTTCTTGGTTCTCTTTTTATGCATATCAAAAGGTAAGTTTTCTCCAGCTTTTTAACTTTTCATTTGTTTTTCTGGAAAAGAGAAACTTGGCCAATACATGATCAATCCTTAAAATATAATGAAAAAACGTATAAAAAACATATTTTGGTTGAATTCGTGTGCCAAATTTCAGTTTTCTTTAGCAAGTTGTAAATATTTCTAGATCTGATTCTGGTGTAAATTTTTGCGCAGGTAAAACTCATTCCAATCTTAACCCTTCCAAAAACATGAATTCATTTCCCAATTTCTAAATAAAAGTTTTGATCGTCAAAATTGGTTTTCTCAGATGGAATATATGCTCAATATAGTAAAATTAAATAAGTAGTAAAAGTTTTGAAATAAAAACCATTTTTCAGGGATCTTGAATCATCAAAGTTTTATCGATTTTCAAGTAGGAAAAATCATCACAAAATCAAAATTAAATTATCACATAATGATGGGGAGATTCTCCAAATTTGATTTGGCATATTTGATTCTTGGGTAATCGTAAACTACGATTCGTAATCCTAAAATATAGAGCTAGTTGACATGAAGTTTGAAAGAGAAATTAAAAATTTCAAAATAAATTGAATGTAGAATCTACATTGTAGATACTGTAGTTAGATACTTTAAGTAAGATAGAATAAGTAAGTATTAGATAATATTTTCAGTTGAAATTGCTAGTAAAACATAATTGAAACGGAAATATTCCGCTCATTTCTATAGAAAGGGAATATTCAAAAGTACTATTTGAAAAATCGAGTGAGATTTTCACATTCCATTCAAGGAAATTGACTGTATCTTATCTATGATTAAAAATATCAAACAATAATATCATATCAAAGATATCTAAGAAGTTAAAAAAGATTCGAAAACTTGTAACTTTTCTATTCGAATCTCTATGCTGTAGAGAAGAAAGTCATGTTGAAAATTCTTTCTTTCTCGAATATCTCGTAAACGAGTCGTTAAATTTTTCTATTATTTTGGATTTGAGATCAGAATGATATTCTCTATCATTTTTGAAATTTTCATGTTGGTTATTAAAAAAAAGTTAAAATATGTGTTACTGTGTAATTAATCAGAATATTGCTAAAACTCAGGATTTGATAGGTTTAATGTCTGTAATTTCTTCATTGTCATTGTTCAAAACATCTAGTTTCTAGATTGGTTTTAATGCTATGAGAGTGTTAGGGTTCTGGCCTAGGGGTTAGAAGTGTTGCCTCACAACGCTGAATCCTGGGTAAGGTGAACCGACGAGTCCTAATGAGGACGAAACGCGTCTACCGTGAGTTGAATATTATTTGACCCTCTTATGGATTTGACACTGGCTTATCCGGATTCTAACATCAAATCGGGAGAAGACAATCTCCATCAAGTTAGAGTTCTTATGGATATCGTATTAACTACACTTTGCTAGTAGATTTAATGTCTAAAAGTATTTCAAGTAAAGTTAGATAGATAGATAATTTATTAGAACAACACATTTGTTCGCTAGTTTAAATTTTAAATTTTCATTCATCAAGTAGAATTTTTTTGGTCATAATAGTTTTAAACTTTTTAGTGTCTAAAATTTTTATATCTCTTGTTAGTTTATTATAATATTTAACAGTTCTTTTAAATATGGCTAGTTTGGAAAAATTATTGCCTTCAGAAAGATTTATCCTCCGTCTCAGTCTACTTCCAAGTCTCTCAAGCTTCTTACATTTGTGGACCATTATAAGGCTTTGTAGGTCTCTTCTCTTTGATAGGGTGTGGCTTTTTTGATTGAGTATCCGTTGAGAGTCTTCAGATAGGTGCCTTTTGAATCGTTTGAAGGTTCGTTGGATTCTTCTTGACATGGTGGACGCCTCTGGATTCCAAATAGCAGAGCCAGCTTCAATGACTGGTCGGGCAAATATTGTATAAAGGAAAAGTTTCATTCTATCCGTCTGTATGCATTTATTGATCATGGTGCATCTTCTTTTGAATAGTTTTAAGGCATTTTCCATGTGCTTTCTGAAGTTGAAGGACGAATCATATTGCATGCCAAGATCTCGGATATCATACGATTGTGTAATTATTTTGTTGCCTAGTACAATAGAAAGGGAAGAAACAGAGTTATAATAGGGAATTATATAGAATGACTTATCCTCATTAGGCTGTAGTCCCAGTTCTTTCAGTTGATTTAGGAGAGTAGCAAGAACTTCATTAACCTTTGACTCTTGTATCGCTCCATTAAAGTCGAAAACAATTTTGAAGTCATCAGCATATTTGAAAATTTTAGCTTCTTGTGTCTTTACTCTGGAAAAAATAATGTTGAATAGGAGAGGACCAACTCGAGAGCCTTGAGGAACTCCAGAGCTGATCAACTCCTGTTCAGATTTAGTATCGTTACAACAGACGAATTGCCTCCTATTGTATAGATATAATGATAGATATGTTAAGTTTTGAACAGATACCCAGGTTATGACATCGATATTTTCATCAAGAATTCGAATTTGTTAAAGATTTTTTGGAATCCTACTCATTTTGCCCACTTTTACAATTTGAAGGAAAAAAAATCTGAAAAAAAATATTTTTATGAAAAATTTGGTAGTTTTTCAAATTCCCATTTGGCGCCAAAATCCCATTTTTCGAACGTCGAGCTGAAAATTTTTGTTGATTTAAAAGTGGGAGAATGATCAAAAGTTTATTTTCAGGATCAAGATTAGACAAGAAAATCAATTCAACTGAATTGGATCTTATGCTCAACCTTAGTAATGTTTCGGAGCGGAATTTCGATTTTTGATCATTTTCACTACTGAAAATCAATGAAATTTCGAAAATTCAAAATCTCTCGAAAATGGGGTAGCTGTCGATAACTTGATGGTGCTAGTCAGCTTTCTTGTCTAATCTTGATCCTGAAAATAAACTTTTGATCATTCTCCCACTTTCAAATCAACAAAAATTTTCAGCTCGACGTTCGAAAAAATGGGATTTTGGTGCCAAATGGGAATTTGAAAAACTACCATATTTTTCATAAAAATATTTTTTTCAGATTTTTTTTCCTTCAAATTGTAAAAGTGTGCAAAATGAGTAGGATTCCAAAAAATCTTTAACAAATTCGAATTCTTGATGAAAATATCGAGATTTCTGTAAAAATCATAGATTCCCAACTTCATATCAATTAGCTTTATTTTAGATTTAGATTTTACTTTGGTCACTAGGAATAAGTATTCTTTTATTAGTTCTAAATTTATTTATACCACTTTTATATCATAAAGTCTGAAAGGTACAGTTTTCTTTTGATCAAAGGGGTAATTTTAGAAGAATCAAAGACCAGACGGCGGGTCTTTCAGAAAATCAATGGCAATATCCGGCTCTGTTGTTTAATTCTGATCATGCAAAAATTTTTTTGACGACCCCCTGCCCGACATTGAAATCGATAAAAATTTTCAGCTCAAAATTTGAATAAAAAGATAATTTCCATTTGGCATATTTTCAGGATAGGTACTATTAGGTAGACAAGAGGAAATTTACATGTGTTTTCAATCACTAATAAAATTGTATCAAAATGTTGTAATTCGTTTGAATCCCTGAAGGGTTTAAACTTGTTATCTTTAAATCTAACCACATTTTAAACATCTTGAAAAGATTAAATACGGAAGCTTTATGAAATTTAAAATCTTCTTTCTTATTAAATAGAATAAATTTATCAGATAAAATTGATCTTTGATCCCAATTTTTAATTCTAAATATTTATTTTTTCCAAAAATATTTTCCAGCCTCTAACAATCGATAATATTATTTGAATTTTTTAGTGACTAGGAATAAGTCTTTTATCATTTCTAATTGGATGTGGAGAAATCACACACCTTGCCTCGTACCAGGATCATTAGCATTAAAAATCTAAAGCTTAGACCACTGGAAGGAAACATTTGTGACTTCTCCGCATCCAATTAGAGATAATAAAAGATATAAGCACTTAAGTCACCAAAAACCCTAATAAAAAATAATTAAATATCAAAAATACGTAATCGATAAAATTATAATTTTAATATATTTATATTTTCCCCGAAAAAGTAGCATTCAAATTTTATTTCGAAAACTTGGAACTCATCTAATTCTTAGTTTCAAAGTTCATACTTAAAATCAAAGAAATTAGACAAAGAAATCAGATACGGTGAATGGGTTATCAATAGGGCCTCAAAAAAGTACTAATTGGTCTATTTTTACTCTAGACAAAGGACTGGCTGAGTTTTAATAATCTGAAGAAAAAATCTGTTTATCTAATCCTATTTAAAAGATAGCTGGTACTATTTCTGTATTAAATTGTTGCCCAGGTACTTTATTGTACTATTTTTCAAATTTAATCTCAGAATATCCCTCAACTAGCTACCAACCACAATTTTCAATGAATTGATAGCTATATTCCTGATAACGAGCTTTCATCATGGAAGAATATAGCATCTAGATCGTAGCTTTTTCCTCCATGAATTTCAAATTTCAACTAAAAGGATATAGAATGTATATGTATTTTGTAAAATATGCACAAGAACAGTTGAAGGGTCATTTTCTATTATGGAAAAAACTTTGGACAAAAATCAGAAATTTTATTGACACAAGATTGACTAAAAATTCTGCACCAATTTACGGTAGAGGACTATTTTTTAACTCAAAATCCCTTAAATTTTCTTGAAAGTACTTTTTTCTACATATTTTTCAGTTTATGAGATACTATTTTTCATCTATTTTGGTACTATTTTTGAGGCCCTAGTTATCAATGATAACTTATCATACAAAAGATGAATGTCTTGACGATCCAAGTTTATTGAATAATGACAAAAGTGTTTCTTGAAAATTAGCAGTTTTTTAAATCTTACATATTCCAAGCTTGAACCAAGTAATAACCTAAAGCTAGTCAATATGAAGATGGGAATTTATGATTTTTACAAAATGGTTTTTTTTTCATCAAAAAATAGAATTTGATCAAGATTTTTTGGAATCTAGATCATGAGACCCTCTTTCACGATACGGAGAAAAGAAATTTAGAAAATATCAATTTTTAAGGAAGATACGGCAAATTTGAATTAGTAGTAGCATTTTTTGAGTTTTAAAAATTTTGTTGATTTCAAAGTGAGAGAATGATGAAAAGTTAATTTTTAGGATTACGATTAGACAAAGAAATCAAACATGCTGAACCATATTTTGAGTGTGAAAATTAAAAATGCTCAGATTACAAGCGTCTCAACCACTGAAAAAGGTACTTGAATATTACAGTACGCAAACGTCTGGAATAGGTTTTGGAAAATGTTCGATTATATTCCGATTAAAGTGTTATTTGCAAAAAATTCAATAACCATTAAATATAGAAATATTTCACTCATCAGGTTAAAGGGTAAATAATAAAGAAATTTATGAAAATCATCTGCCAATGTTGTTCATATGACTAAAGAATGAGAAATATTTATTAATAGCTAAATAATAACGTTAATAGCACTCGACACAGTGATCACAAGAGATTTTATCATGAAACAAAGATGGGCTGTTCCCTGAAAACACTTACAAGACAAATTTTACAAGCATCAAGTAGTATTCAAAGAAATGAATTTGCAGTTGAAAAAGACCTGTATTGTCTAATAAAAATTTGAGAGTGAAGGTATACAATCATGTTTATAAGCACTCGTACTCATGCCTGGATACTGAGATATATCATGTGCCCTATTTTTTATTATTCTGAGAAAATATTTTATGATAAATAAAATGATACACTAGAATAATTTTAAGCGTTTAAAATCTTTTATGTATTATTTTTAACGTTTTTATGTATTTTTTTATAAATCGAATTTTCAATGTTCAATTATAACTGAAAGGATCAAACAAAAGTTTAGTGCATTTACGTGAGTTTAGAATCTTGGCATTTACTTTTTGAGGGCCTAAATATTATTAAAATAATGAAGACATGAAAATGAGAATTCCCTATTTCTACAAGCAACTCAATATTTTGTTTAGACAGTCAAGAAAGAAATTATTTGCCTAATGTTAATCACAAATATGAGCATTCAATTGTTTCAAATTTTGAACTTAAAAGTAGAGAACATGCAAATTTTCCGTATTTTCTAAATTCAAAAATGGCTCAATTTTTGTCAGTTTGAAATTTTTTGGATGATATTTTTATTTTAAAAATTTGACAGCTTATTTCTCTGCGGGATTCAAAAGATAATTTTTTTCTTGGCCGTCTGGAAAAAAATACCGGTGTAAGATTCTGATGAGTACCGGTGAAATCATAATCCCCATAATGAATTTTTCATTGAAATCAGAAAAATCTAGCTAAAATGTTATTCTGTAAATTATTGTACCTTATGAAATGTCTTTCAAAAAATCTTTAATTTTCTCGATATGAGTTTTCTTGAGACTTTATTAAGTGTTTGAGAATGTTTTGTACGACACATAGGGTTAAGTGTAAGTTTTCTAAAATTAGAATCTGTTAAAAAGCATGAAAAAATCAGTATAACCTTACACATGAGTCAAGTCTGAGTTGATCACAATCAAGCTTACATTTGTAATACCAATCAAATCACTAGTTTGTGAATATAGACAGATCTGATCATATTGATAAATATATATAGAATATTTCTCACTATCCTTTTTCAATATTGAAAGATGTATTATAATAGATCAATATATGCATAGAAGAACAATAAATTGTGCATATATCGAATTGTTCATTTCAATGTGAATAGATTTGTATACTATTATTACTCAGTATATACAAATACATTTGGTGTGTATGCTATTTAATATATAGGTGTGTTTGTGTGCATCGAAGTATATTAGTTTATATTCTTTCACTATCAACATTCATTTGATATAATCAAAAGACAAGAAAAAAAGAGACAAACAAGGTTAAATAGAGAAGAGAAAACGAGTACCAACTGATTCCTAGAAGAAAATAAAAAGAGGATCAAAGACCCATTTTATATATATATTATATATCGTTGGACTTTTTATCTTAGAGCATTCATTAAGCCCCTTCGAAAGTCATGCGAGAACTTATCTTGACTGGATTATGAAATGTTCAAACTATAATCATTATTTTATGCCTAATATCAAATTCCTTACTGCTACCTTGTTGATGTTGGCAACTCTGCTTGAACTTTCCGATGGAAGTTATAAGAGTGAGTATTGAATGAATTATTCTTATTATTTTTGTTAAAAATCATCAGTATCGATTTATTAATTCTGACAAGATTGAATTTATGAAACTAATTTCCCAGATTTACGTTGGCTATGAAAATTGGAAGAAAACTTGGTAAACGTTCAACTATTTTTTTTTCTTCTGAATTTTACATTTGCAAAAACAAGAGCATACATTTTGTAAGCATTTATAAGGGAACTGACTCTTCTGTAACACCAAAAAAATTTTCTAGAAGTTAATATTAATTGACTTGAATTGAACATGTCAAAAAACGTTACATGACTCAAAGCTAAATTCTCCAGGTTACCATTTATTGAATGTAAAAGCTGGATCTGAAGCTAATGCTTACGATCAAATTCATGACATTTGATAGATTCATACTTTTCTAAGAGAACTTTAGAGTTTTTTTAATCGAGTGTAAGCTAATGAAGAAATAAATAAAAGTAACCAAACTTAATTTCAAGTTGATCAATTGAGATTAATCTCATTTATGTGTATAGGGGATGATTAATTAGCAAAAAAAGTGATATAATATTATTATGGTTAGACATTTACAAAACCCCTATAACATAAATTACTATTCATTTTCCCAGGTAACAAAAAAAATATTTATCCTTTAATTTTTTAAATGATGCAATCGTGTTTATCCACTCTTCACGAGACTCTGTGATTGATCTATGTATTAGAAGAAAATCAATAATTATTACCATAGAATAAAGAGAGAGAGATATGTTGGAAAAGATTATTTTTATGCTATCGAATTTTCACAATAATTTTGTTGAGAAAATTATAAAAAGTAAGCTGTTGCGGGATATGCATGAAAAAATATGAAAAATTAATCTAGGATGTTCTTGTTGTATTCTTCATCTAAAGTTTTTCTATATTGTTGTGAAAATTTGGTGGTAAAGAAATCTTCGATCAGAATCAACTGTGAAATTGTAATGATTATTATGCAACTTTTAAACCGATTCTCAGGTGTTTTGAATTTTAAATTACACTTTGTTCTATAGATTAAATAGTAGAACTTAAAAAATTTCTAAAATCCCCTATCGATAAGATTTTAAAAAATGATTGTGTAAAAATATGGTCGATTCACTATTATAGGTGTCAGCATTTAGGAAGGACTAAAACAAGTTCTCAGAACTATCATCGAACATTAGAAATACAAAACTTTCTTTTGACAGGTAGGAATTTTTGTATTCATGAAAAATAATAATTTGATTTTATAAAGTAATATGAATTCAAATTTAAAATCAATAAAATAAAACATAAAAAACGTTTTTCATAATTACAGAAGCATATGAAGATATTCTGGAGGAAATTTTGGATATTAATTTTATCATATCGAAAGGCGATTTTAGAAATTTTATTCTTGAAATTTTTTCATTTTTTTAAAATTAAAGCCAAATCTTTTTTTTTCGATTTTGAAATTTTCGATTTTTATGGCTCAACCCTAACAATACTAGCTCCGAAAAAATTACCTAAAATTGCACAGTTCAACTCTAGAGTATCCAAAATATAAACTTACTAAAGCTAATCCATAGAAAATTTGCCCTCTCTTGTTTTGCAGTAATTTTTCTGAGTGACAAAGAGCCTAAGGGCTTTTTAACATCGATGAAATGAAAACGAAACCCTTGAATTTCATGCTCTTGTTATTTTCAATGACATGTAGTGAAATATTCCTTTTTAAGAAGAGGTAAAGTTGAATACTGTATTTTGTTAAGAAATATGTGCAAGCTAAAATATTTTTCAACAAGAATTAGTCACTATAATTCAGTCATCAACCGATTTCTCAAAATTTACAGCAACAGAGTTTATATTTGATCCACTTAACAGATTTGAGCACAAAAACTAATTTATGAGTTTAAAGACTCGAGAAATTTGATGCTTAAAATTTCATGGAGATCATTCTTATATGCACAAATCCAAGTTTTGTTGAATATTTAATTATATTATGGTAATAGAGATTAAATTTACTCACTCTTGAGTTGTCTTGAGACATGATAATGATACTCAGTTGAATCAGACAAAATGTGTCAATGTTTTTTTATTTATTTACAAATCAAACACATATTTAATTACTCTGAATCAATTGGTGAGATGTTGGCCGTTAAGTTATCTTTATTCAGAATAAGGCTTAATAAACCATCTATATTTTGAGTAAATAAAAACCTGAAACTTTAGAATGAAAGATATTATTTTTTTGTATTTTTTGGCTTTTTTCAATCTTAGATGGATTTTGTCAAACAATATTTTTTAGTAAAAAGTGATAATTCATGATAAGATGATTCTTTTCCCACAAAAGGAATTTCTTTTATAAGATTTTGTGTGGTTTCACTAACTTTGAATTTAAATTCATTATATAACAATAAAGGATTATTTTTCTGAGAAAATTTGAAGACATGAACGAAATACGATAGATAAATAAAATATCTGTTTCCAATGAAGAATTCATTGTAAGGATTTAGAAGACAAGTGAATATTTAGTGATAAAGCTTATATTTCACCGGATCTCATCAGACTCTTACACCGGCTAGATATATATACAATTTTAAAACAGATAAAATGTTTAATAAAATCCTCTGATTGGTTCAATCGGATTTGAGCACAATAGAGCACAAGGGGAAGGACGGATTTCAATTCAATTGGTTGTTTGTCTCCAGGATCATTGTTTCCTCCTAACGCATCTATCCATCGTTGGTTGCCCACTTAGACTTTTACGTTTTCTGCCCTTCTTAGTGATTGCAGGTAAAATATCGAAAAATAGCTGGTATAGAAACATTTTCGTTTTATAGCTTGAAGTAAATCTTATTTAAATTTAGATTTGAGCTATACTTAAAATTTTATTTATATTTTTAACTTCTAAAAAATGTATCAAATATTTTCATACTCGGTTCATTGGTTAAAATTATTCATTAGAAAATTTATTGATTTTTTGTTAAAACTTATGCTGAGCCAATTTGTTTAGAGAAGAGATCTTGAAGTAACTCTTCAGCATCAACTCAAGTGAATAATATTTGAAATGTCTTAAAGAATCTTGAAAAAGGAAATTTAATTATCCCAATATTTTCCATCATATTATTGATGGTAAATCTGAATAAAATGAATTAATGATTAAACAGGGCAGGACTCTCTTTAATTGGAAAAGATTACAGGAATTCAAATTTTGTACATTCAACATTTTTAGGCATTCAACGGAAAAAGAATTGGTCAGACTACTTACAGGTGAATTTTATTTATTCCTAAAAATTTGTGTAGTTAGTTTTCTTATGGCATAACTTAATACAGTTACAAAAAAAATTGGTACAAGTTTTTAATATCATAAAATTTATCTCTAAGAACTCGAAGTAAATTGAGACTCTACAGAGTTTTAAATAGACCTGTATTTTAAGTCAATTGAAATTTTTCATAATAAATAATGGCTATTTGTCTAGACCTAATGAGGTAGATAATACGTATTGTTATTGGTTACATTTATTTTGAAAAATTGCTTAAACAGTGATTTATTCTTTTACTTGTAATTCAAAGACCAGTTTTAAATCGATTTTAGGCGATGATACGCTCCTAAATTTTAATCTAATTTGGAATAATTTTTTTTGACATTTAGATTAGGCGAGAAAATCATATTTAGCCATAGAAGTTGAAGAGTGAAAATTTACCATCTTTACCTACCAAAGTATACTCATGAGGTCAATTTTTTTTATTTTTTATAGCTAGGGCCTCAAAAATAGTACCAAATGAAATAAAAATAGTTTCTCATAAACTGAAAAATAAGAAAAAAATAGTCCTATGAAGAAAATTTAAGAAATTTTGAAGTATTCAATTCTTGTGTCATCAAAATTTCTGATTTTTTGTCAATTTTTCCCCATTTAACTGTTATAGCGCATATTTTACAAAATAAATACTTATAGTTTAAATTTTAAATTCTATGGAATAATTTTTGACGTGCTATCACCTTTAGATTATTGCAACTCAGCCAGTTCTTTGGTTAGAGTAAAAATAGACCAATTAGTACTTTTTTGAGGCCCTAGTTATAACTGATAATAATTGATAACAATTTTATTAAAACTTAAGTGAGGTCGTATATGACCTCCGGTAAAGAGACGGATAAAGCCTATTAATGAAAACGATTGAAGAGTTGATAGTTTTGTTGTGAATAACCCAATTATGAAAAAAATTCTAAAGGATTATTTTATTTATCAGATTTAATCAAATAATGCCATAAAAAATAAAATTTCAAAGGTTTTTCTTGACACTAATCACGAAGTAGCCTTGGAATATAAAAATGATAAACGTTTATTTGAATCAAATTAATAAAAGGGTGGTTGAATAAAAATGGTATATTATCTGGAACTTGGAGATAATTTATTTCTTTTTTCATATCATAATTATGAAAGTTAATAAGTCGTCTTTGATCTTATTCTTGCATCTCAATCTATAAAATGATTATATATTAACTTGGTTTATTTGAATTAAGAAGAAAAAAAGCTTTTCAAAATCTTTCTGGTGAGATTTTATTAACAAAAAAAGTGTTTAATTAAATTTTCAGTGTTTTAAAAAAATTAAGGGTCCACCAATAAATTCAGGTCTTCTTTTTGGTTAACTTCTAAAGGGAAAACTAATATGAGACGATTCTAAATTTCAGATTAGAAATATATATATAAATATGATTTCTATTTTAACATTATCCCACCGAATTAAGCTCCAAAATATCTTTTTTTTTTAATTCTAAACGTTTTAAATCTCTACTACGAAATAATCTGATTAGGTTTATTGGGTTATACAAGAATTAGCCAAGCAGTATTTGTCATTCTTTAAAAAGTTTTTGCAACTTTAATCCAAGCTTGATTAGAATTTATCCTCGATATTCTGATAAAAAATCTAGATTTTACAACATCTGTCTAGTTGAAAAGATTTATTCATCTGTCCGATAGTCTGTTCTCTTTTTTATGCAAATACATTGCTCAATGATGAATAGGTTGTAGATTACAAGATTTTTTTTATGTGCTGTATTATCAATCTTTTGTTTATCCATATCCCGAAAATATTCCATGAGTCATCGGATTATTATATATCTTGCCCAACAAAAAGGTCATTGCCCTACAAGTTAGAACAAACTTTTGATGGTAATCCTATGAAAAATTTACACAATATGATACTCATCAATCTTCTATTATTCTAATACACTTGTTTATTCTGTTAATAAATAATTCCACATGGCAACCGAGATCTTGATTAGATTTTCTAGCTATCTTGACCTCTGTTCTCTTATCCAGTATACTCTTTAGGTCGTAAATTGAAGAATTGTATTAAAAGAAGAACTTTTAGATTTTTGAGTTATTTTATTTGGTAATACACCATAGCCAAAGAAATGTCTTATGAATGTGTATCACGTATGAGCTTGGAATACTTTTTAAATTGGTCTTTATAACCCAAGGCTCAGAAAATACTTTTTTTATCTAAAATTCCATAGGAAATGTGTTAATATCCTACTGCTATATTAATTCAAAAAAAGTTGATTTTTGTTAAAAACGTTTTTATAGGAACCTATTTCCTAGAATTAAAATATTCTGTGTTTTGTATTTTATAATTATTTTATCTATTATCATCGAAAGGGGAAAGGAAATTCGGTGAATTTAGATCAAAAAGATAAATTCTTTCTTTTGATAACAGATTTTTAATTGTTTGTTCATATCTAAAACTATAAAACTACAATTAAAAATTTTTATCACGAAAGTTACTGTCATTACTTTTAATACATGAGATGTTAGTGTATACCTCCCTCTCTCAGGTAATCAAATAGATTCTCATATTTCTATACTAATTAATTAGAGCAGTATTTTATCATTTTCAAGGTCGATTTTAACACACCCTTAGACTTGAGCATCAGGTGTTAATTACCAATTAAGAAATTGTAGATTGCTCATTAAATTTCAAATAAAATCGAGTTATTAGACTATCGAATGTAACCTGTCTGAGTTCTATCGTCTATAGAAAATTAGGTTGGAATTTATAAGACCAAAAATTGAAAATTAGTAGAAAAAAATGTTTGTCTATTCCAAACTAATAAATTGAATTCTTATTGCATTGTGAAAATTGAGTTTTCTCTATTCAATCGATATTACTTGGAAAAAAAGATTGGTTAACCAATGAGAATAACCATATTTCTGTCTGATCTAAATCAACTAGTCTTGATTTTTTTCATTCTTGCTTTAAATTCTGATTATTAAGATATACTAAAACAAGTTTATGTAAATTAGCAAAGTCGGTGCGAGCTAATTTCACGAATCTTGAGTGTTATTTAACAGATGGATCATTTGTTATAAAAATTGAATGGTCATCTTAATTTTGATTAGTGACAGAATGATCAGCAAAATTAGCTGGACACGAGAAAGAAATTAAATCAGTCTATTGGTACAAGATGATTGTCCCTTGTGATCGTAAATATGAATTATTCAAATTGATTGGAAACGAGATTAAATTTATCATTATTCAATTCTTATTGATTATAATCATAGAAGCTTTAATTTCTCATCATGATTCTTGTATATTCAATGAATATTATTCATTAAGCGAATAAAATAGATTTTACAGTGTTATGATGAAAATTTGACTGACAAATATCGTTAGTGAGAGAAAATAGTATATGAAATTGAAGAACAATTAAGCTGTCATGGGTTTTTGTAAAACTAGACTAGGGTGAAGTTAATAGACCTGGACGAAATTTTTCAAAATTACTAAAATCGCCCATCGATATGATAAATTTAATCTTCAAGTATTTTAATAGTATCCCACCAAATTTCGCTTCAAAATACCTTTCTATGCCTCTGGAATAAGATGAACAAAATTGTGAAATTTTTCAAATTAAAAACGTTTTCTACTGTTTTTTTTTTCATAATTTTATCCTGAATTCACATTATTTACTCCTAAAAGTTACAAAAATGACTTAAATCCTATTTTAATTGTTTTTTCACTAATTTAAAATTCTTCGCTACGTTATTCATGTTTAAGATTCGATTTTCAATCAATTCTATCATTTAAATCATGAACATCTAATATTTATCTTGAATAGAACTGTAGTTGGTGTCATGATGAGAAATCATTACTCTTACAAAAACCTCAATACTTTTCTCCCGATAGTCAGAAAGACAAATATTCTCCGGATCTCAACCGATATGTTGTTAAAATAAAATAGGCAAATCTTTGGAAAATTTGCCACTAAAGACTTTTTTAACGTTGATAAAATGAAAAACAAATCGAACCAAAAAATTGAATCTTTTAAAAGTTTAACTAGCTAACTTTGTAAATTCCTGATAAATTCATAGATGAAATTTATAAAAATCTCTTTTTTCGATTCACAAGACTAATTAATGATTATTAGGGTACGCAAAAATGCTATTTAAGCTTGAAATTTTATTGTTTGATTAAAAACACAAGTTTAAAATCCTCAGGTTTGACTACATCGAAAATAATATTGAATAATTTTTGCTATTTTGTTTAAGCAGAATACTACTTTTTGCTAATTTCAGTCACCTCAGTTACAGATTATAATTTTCATCTTGAATTATTTCATGCTTGAATGGATGAAAGATAAATTCTGATCGGTTGTTCGTTTTTTTAAGAAAATGAGATTTCCCCTACCTACTGTAAAACCAAGATAAATAATTCATTGGAAGATGAAAATTTCTAAGAATGTTTTGTATTTTTGGCGAATTTAGATGAGAAATAAAATTACTTAGTCTGTATATGGTTTTTATTCTTGCTAAAAATTGCTATATTTTCAAACTATGAAAAATTACTGAAAATTGCTAATTTTCACCAATGGAATGCTATGTATTTTAGAGAATAATTCTTACTATTTTCTGCATACCCCAATGATTAGAACAAATTATTGTTTATGTATTTGACAAAAATTAGTTTCCAATTTCTATCTTATCAATAAATAAATGAAATATGAAAAAATCCGTGGAATTAGCAAAAAGTCTATAGTTGATTAATTTCACTGTCTATTTGTAACGCTGAATAGGAAATCATAGTTTTTTCATTCAAGATTCAGAACTCTTTACTGGATTATGTGAAGTTTCTAGAGATTAGGTTAAGTAGATTTTGATAGACTCTTGAAATTAAAAAATAAATATTCAAAATCAGATCTCGAATAACTAAGGATTGAGAAACCAAAATTAGTAACTTGATTTACCAACACAACAGGGTTTTGTTTATATCTACTGACAAATGAATGAATTTACGGACAAGGGATTTTTTGAAGGCTTCACGAAATTGTATCTTTCCATAAAGTACATACAAAGTAATCAAAATTTATTTTAAAAAAGGCTGTATATTTAAGTTGTTTATCGTTTGTTAGGTAGATTCAGAAAGATTTAATTATCACTGCTAGAAAATAACACTATACAAAATTTCAACTTTTATATTCACTAGGATATCACAGGGGAAATTTGGGTGAGTTATCGTTCTGGATAAATGCAAAGTATGAAAACAATGCTATTCATATTCTAATGGATATATTCATTCATTCTTAACTAATCTAAAATCATCTCTATATAAGTTCAAGTAATGTATAGTACTTTGGATTGATCCAGATAAAACAGATAACATCCTTGGAATTTGATATTCTCTTCAATGTTGTTTTTACTACATATTCCGGATACCATTTACTCTAGTAGAAAACTAATAGAGATTTGGCGGTAAATACTAAAAAAATCATTGGGACTTTGCTTACAAGTGTAATAAGAATTCGTGAATCTCAATTATTTCACCAACGTTGCCGAGAAGATAAGCAGGGTGAGGATTTTCTCGACTTATAGCTCTTCTTGAAATAATTATTGACTCTGCCAAATAGGCGTACATCAGATCGATGAATAATGACGAGTTTCTGATCAAATTCAAAAAGCTTGTCTAATTTTGAAGCCAAAAATCAGCATTTTCAATGAGTCTACTTCATCATGGAATTCAAAAGAAAACTTTAGTCCTAACTATCTGGAGACAAATAATAAATTCTCACCTTCATGTCATCTAGCTTTAAATTTAAGAATATAAATAGCATAATTCGGGACATATTGGGTTAATCTTAATTTGAGGAAGCATTGAATGCGATTAGTCCAAAGTACTTCTTAGTTGTATGATAAAAAATTTCTTTTGTATTTACCGGCCTCTTAATTGAGAATATGTATAGCATATAAATTTCTGGCAAAAATTTTCCACCGCAAGTGAAAAAGCTGCTTTTTTATATGCCCTTGTCCTTACATAATCTTATCATTTATTGTTTAAAGTTCAATAGAATTTCTTTTTATGTGATGATATCATCAAATTCAAAGGTTTCATAAACAAAAAAAACCTTATCAACTATTATAAACCTTTCTTTCCTTACTTATCAGTGATTCTTCTAATTTGACCCTTGTTTAAGGTGATTGAAAAATAAGATCAAAAACTGAAAAAAATGTCTTTGATAAAAAAAAGAGTAAAAAGTCATATTTTGTCTATTGTATTGTGTTTTATCAAGTAAATATTTCAGCTTCTTCTTATCTTGTTCTTCTCTGATTTTGTAATGCATATAATAATTATTCATATCAAAAACACTAAATACTTTTCTCTAATACTACAACTTCATTCACATTCAATGAAAAATAGTGTATAAAAACATTATCATTATTATACATTGTAAAAGGTTATGCAAGTTCATATACACTTTGATGAAGCATATTTTTTTCAACAAATATTGTTCATTTTAGTAATTTATGAAAAGATTATGTAAATTATGGGCAATCATTAAGTAATAAATATACTCATTGTGAATTTCTTGGATAGGATCAATAAAAGTACAAGATTATTTTGTTTATTTCGCAAATAACGCCATTATTTTTAATAATTATGTAAAAATTGTGATACAGTAAAATTTAATGTTAAAGTGTATTAAGAAAAAATAAATTTATGAAGCTGATTGAATTTTAAACCAATCAGATTTGAGTAAATTAAGATTCTTGTGATGAAGGAGAAATTCTTCATAAATCAATATAAACTTATGCGTTCAAAAAAACTATTTGTATAATCTTTAACTACCTTGGCCTATGTGAGTTTTTTCACTTTTCTCTCCACTGTTGCTAATTATTAGAGAGTTTTGGTGTTTTTTCAGCTTACATTATATTCTTATATTCTCTGACTTTTACTATTTCTTTCATAATTTGTAAATTTTTATCTTTAATGCATTCTTAACTTATATCATTTTTAAAGTATTGCCACTGATGATGCTTTATGGAATGTACATATGGCCCTTAAATATATCTTTATTCTAATTCAAAAATTACGATTCAGTGAAAAATCACCTTTAAATAAAGCTTAACAACTTCGAGACCAGGAATAACACAAATTCAAACGACATATTTTTTATTTTAATATCATTAGTTAGTTGTGCTAACGTTGAGAGCATGATAAGTAAAAAAGGATGCCGAAAGCTGATAATATACAGATTACCCCGCCCCCCTAAACACCTAAATCAGATCAAAATTTAATTTTTCTTTGTATTTTGTATATATCTGACATGTAAGAGGCTGATGAGTATGCCTGAAATAAAGCGCTTATTCCTCACACTTTCGGCATCCTTTTTTATATTTTTTATTGTTTTTCGAACATGATGAAGGCTTGGAATATATAAGGAGTTTATTTTCCACTATTTTAAATGGTATAAAACTTATTATGTGATGCATGTTTTTGAAAATTTCAGTTTTTTGCATTCTCTCAAATTTTATTCAAACCATGTAAGATAAGAAAATCTGAGCACAGATTCGAAATCAGCATAAAAATTTACAAAAGAACATCATAACTTGGAAAATTATCCAGAAAGATTACATTTTAAAAATTACAGGCGATTTCATCAGAATTACAAAAAATTTTAAATTCCGTTTTATTCACATGATCTCCAAACTAGTGAAGTAATTTTTAAGAAATCAATTATGAGAAACTATAAATTATACCTCACAGATACCGAAGAGTAGAATATAACCTTTCAAGTCTAATATTTCTTGCAAGAAAAAATAAAATAAAAGTTAAGGCTGCAAATACTATCCGGTTCTGATTAGCTGAAATAGATGATAATAAATTGAACGTTAATTCTGGTGGCTGATATAAATTTAAAAAAATAATAATAGTTGCTTGTCTATACCTGGTAAAGGTTACATCAAGACCTAGTTTTGGACGATTTTAAACAAGTCAGTTTGAAACAAAGGGAATTACATCTCTATTCTGTTAGTATTTGCTATCTTGTCAAAATGTTGGGGTACATTTTGAAAGAATTGTTCAATATGCATTGAAGTTTTGGTTTAAGATCTTATTTCAGGATGGCACTGTGAATTTATTTGTTGATCAATTTTCTAAATAATAGGGTGTCATTTTGAAACGTTTCTGTAATCTCGAAAATACTAATTTAAATTTTTAGATATGGTTAGGATATTTTTCCCGAGACTAAAGCTGGTTAATATGAAGTTGGGAATCTATGATTATTACAAAAATCTCGAATTTGAACAAGATTCTTTGGAATCTAAATCATGAAAACCACTTGCACGATATGAAGAAAATAAAACTTGAAAAAAGCAATTTTTTAGGAAATTATAGCATATTTCAAATCTCGAGTTAGCGCCAAACTTGCTATTTTCGGACTCTGAATTTGAATTTTATCTTGATTTCAATGTGAGATAGTGTTCAAAAGTTGATATTTAAAAGTCAACCATTCGATCTAAGCAAGGCCATGAAGTTTAATTTTGAAACATGATAAAACTTAAATCAGATCTAGAAACGAAAATGGAATCACGTTTTGATAACAAAGAAGTAAAAAATATAAAAATAAATTTCTTCTCAGAGGATTAGGATTAAAAATATACTGTACTATCTTTATTCTAAAATTTTTTTGAGTAAATGTTGGATGCTTGATTTGTTCCGAATTGATAAAGGAACAAAGATTCCATCTTCAAGCCAAAATTTGGATCAAAAGTACACATAAGATATAATTCTAAACTATAGGTTGTTAAGTTGATCGGCAAGCCTAGATTGATAGCTACTGATATTTTAATTAAACAGATTAGCCCTTATAGTAATTGAAGACAGAGGTTTCAATCAATCAGCGCTATGAAAATTGTTTTGATAACTATGCAAAATATTTTCCCAATATGTTAGATAGATTTAAAGTTCCAATAAAATAACCTAATTCTAGAAACGAATAAAATATATATTTGGTACAAATATCAAAATATAAATTAAATCAAAATTTTTTAGAAAAATTAATCGAAATTGAACAAAAAGAATTAAGCCCAATGAAGTCCAAAGTTTAACTTTTTCTTGAAGATGGCGAATTTCTGGGACCTTCTATGGCCAACTTTGTCTAATCTTGATCCCAAATACCATCATTTCAAATCTTCAAAATCGATAAAAGTTTATTTAGATTTATAAAATAATAGCAAATTCTCATCTTCATATCATCTAGCTTCAGTATCTAGGCACATTAAGAAGGTTAGTGCGTCGAGATAACTTAAAACATATAACTTAATCTCAAAAAATTCAATTCTTAAATTCAGATCAAAAGTATTTTATTTGTCAAGGAAGAGTACTTTGGAGCAAGAGTTACTTTCTGCTCGATTAGATATCTAGGAATCTTGGACCAAATTGAGTTAAAGTTGGATAACTTTTTAAGCTTAACCCTTTTTTGTAGAAGGAAAAATTCGGGATTATTAAATGACTATCACGAGAAAATTAAAATGAATTATCGTCTTGATTCAACTTGCTAGCTTATATTTTCTTATGTTTTTATAAAGGATTAATTCCAAAATTGGCCCCAAAATTTTGAAAAACTCCAAGGGTAGCCCCAAATCTATTCGAGAAATTTCCAAAAGCAGCCCGAAATTTCCGAACGTAGCCCCATTCTAGAAATTTTTTCTCAAATTTCATGCATATTTTCTCACAGGATTTGAAAATTTTCAATTTGTTACTTGGCGATAAAAATATTTTGAATTATCGATTTTTAGTATAATTCCAATCTGAGAGGCGATTCAAGTCCCAATATATTTCTATTTTAAGCTTTCCTGCTTAGATTATCACAAGATCTTCTTAAATGTCAAATTTCAAATTTTTACTCTACGCTTGAATTGATGGTTCGTCAGCTCTACATCATCGGATAAATAATGAGCTCAAATGAACCTTGTCATCAAAATATGCAAATTTTACATATTTTTCTCGTAAAATATTCCATCAGATTTTTCATGCTCTAAAACAGCAAGTTTCAGTTTAATCTTAAATAATTCTTGATTTATATGGAATATTCAATTCTATAGAAGCGAACAGTGTTATAGATAATCATTGGCAAACAGCTTCCCGAATAACTGCCAACAATAGGCAATATTGTAGAATGGATAAATTGAAAAATCTAACAAAGATTTATAAAATCCAAATTTTAGTTTTTCTGTTTTATCTAAAGCTAGTTGATACGAAGATGAAAATTTACAATTTTGAACCTTTTAAAGTTTTAATTCAACTACATTCGCTTAGAATCAAAATGAGATGAAATTTTTGAGAAAACTTGTCATTACTTTCCAATTATCATGAAGGAATTATGCAATTCAACTTGTTTTGAAAATGGCTAATATTTTGATAAAGTGAAAATTTGGCGCTATTTACGAATATCAAAAATATTTTTTGCTCTTGAAAATCCGACGAGAAATATTTAGTATTTTAGTAAAAATGTTGAATTCTCATCTACATATTAATTAGCTTTATGTTCATCATCGTACCTAATTAATATGAAGATGGGAATTTATGCTTTTTACAAAATTATGAATTTTTTCACCAAGAAATCGAATTTGATCAAGATTTTTTGGAATCTAGATCGTAGGTTCCACTTTCAGGATCTGAAGAAAAAAAATTTGAAAAAAATCAAATTTTAAGAAAGTTATGGCATATTTCAAATCTAGCGATGGCGCCGGATTTCCATTTTTTGAACTTTGAGTTAATAATTTTTGTTGATTTAAAAGTGAGAGAGTGATCAAAAGTTGATTTTTAGGATCACGATTAGTCAAAGAAATCAAATATACTGATTCAGATTTTGAGAATCCGCCCCTTGTCTTGTGAAAATCGAATTGTGATTTTTTGAACATTTTCACTACTTGAAAATCGATGAAATTTTGATGATTCAAGATCCCTGGAAATTGGCGAGTCCATTGAAATTTTCATAGTCATAATCGGTTTCTTTGACTAATCGTGATCCTGAAAATCAACTTTTGATCACTCTCTCACTTTTAAATCAACAAAAATTATTAACTCTAAGTTTAAAAAAATGGGAATCCGGCGCCATCGCTAGATTTGAAATATGCCATAACTTTCTTAAAATTTGATTTTTTTCAAATTTTTTTTCTTCAGATCCTGAAAGTGGAACCTACGATCTAGATTCCAAAAAATCTTGATCAAATTCGATTTCTTGGTGAAAAAATTCATAATTTTGTAAAAAGCATAAATTCCCATCTTCATAATCAAAATTGAAACTAAGCTAGTATTTCAATTTATTCAAGAGATTATTATTGGTTTTCAAAAGAAAGATTGTTTCAATAATAAATTGAAAAAGAAAACATTGTCAAGAAAGTACAGCTCTTATAAAACATTGATGCTAAGCATGCAAAAGCTTTGATCCATGAAATAAATATTATGAAGCGATGACTCATGATTTTTTTTTCATCTTAATTTGTATCCATTTTTGATCATTCTCTAATTACGTACGTCGATCATCATCGTTTTGTTCAATTACATAAAGTACTTTTCAAAGAATGACTTTGATTGATTTACTTTAGTACAGAGGTCCAGTTTTCAAGGTTCACAAGTTTAAAGCTGGGCCTTTCATCGAATTAATTACTTTTTGTGTAAACCTGACCAAAATTATCAAATCAGACACTAAACTCAAAGACAAAGTGTATTTATATTATTGACATGAAGTTGATATTTTATTATTTTTACTAAAATCTCAATATTTTTCTCCAGAAAGTCAGGAAAAATTTATTTTATGAATTCCATGATCCTGTTGATTCTAAAAATAATTTTGAAAAACATTTTCAAACTGACCAAAGTTTAATTACCAAAGATGGCCTAATTCTGTCAGATTGAATTTTTTTCTTTTAACAAATAATTGGCTTATTTCATAATAATAGAATCCAAAAAATATTGAGATTTAAAAAAATGCTTTTTTAGTAAATTCTCAATTCATGGCAACTAGCTTTATATGGAAATTAATCTTCAATAAAAATAGTAGTTAGACTTTTTGTCAGAATTGCGTTTATCTCTTTAATTTGAATAGTATCGAGTAAATATTTGAGAGAAAAACTTTTGAGTGTAAAT
Organism: Gyrodactylus bullatarudis; assembly: GCA_012064415.1. Classification (NCBI taxonomy): domain Eukaryota; kingdom Metazoa; phylum Platyhelminthes; class Monogenea; order Gyrodactylidea; family Gyrodactylidae; genus Gyrodactylus; species Gyrodactylus bullatarudis. The sequence continues at coordinate 191,051 of SSNU01000226.1, forward strand.
ATCAAATTAATAATATATATTTACAGTGTTGATCTTATAAAGTTCTTGAGTATTCTTGTACTCTTGGTTTCTTAATTTTATGGACAAACTTGTTAAAGTCCATTCAGGGTTAAGGATCCATACTGTTTTTCTAAGTTATTCTTTTGCTCACTGTGATAAGAGAAACTCCAGCCCTTTCCTGATTTCATGTACAAACGATTCAAAAACAAATTCTTAATTATTAGGGTAATACAAAATTTTTAACTTTTCGAGTTCCTTTAAAAATTCGTATTGAACCTTATGTTTTTAATTTTATTTAGATATGCATAATTTCAATTGAAGATTTCAAATTTTCAAATTTGCGCCAACATTTTTCAATGAATTTTACTACGAGAAATGATAAATTTTGCATTATTAGACAGGATATGATCTTTTTGAATCAGATTTTCACGTCGAATTAATATCAAATATTCCTATTATTGGGTTCTGAACTCATGGGAGAAGGTTCGAATAACATTAAACACTATGATATACCTCTGTTTTCTCTAACCTTCCCCATGAGTTCAGAATCCAATAATAGTAATAATTTTGATGAAGTTCGACAATATTATCGTTTAAATATCAAATATAATCTGAATACACCCTGAAAAAGTCCTGTCAATTTGGGAAAAACGATTTTAGGGAAAACGGGAAATGGCAGAACATCAAATTTTTTTGAATTTAGTTTTTTCGAAAACGGCAATTATGAAGCTTAAAGAACCTATTTGAAGCGGGAGATAAAAAAGTATTCGGGGAAAAAAATATTTTGCTGGAGTAGGTAATGCCGAGCTTCTTCGAAAAAATTTGAATTTGTTGGTGAGTCGGAACTCATTTGAAGATAAGACGAGTAATTAGTGATAAAGCTTTTATTTCGCCGGATCTCATCAGACTCTTACACCGGCTTGATTTATATATTAAATTAATTAACAAAAGTGTATCTTCTTATTGGTTGGTTTGGGGATGCGATTGGGGAGGGGGTGGGGTTTCTCTTGTTGTTGTGAGCAATTACGTGTTCGGTCTTCTTTTTATGTAGGAATCAATCGGTAACTGTCCACTTTCTCTTCTCCTCTTTCTGCTTGTTTTGCAGATTGCATTGGATACTGTTTTAGATTTGCTAATTATGGGTTGAGATTTGATTTGATTATCAACTTCCGTTGATTTCTCGTTTTTGTCACTTGATTTCTTGTCCACATAAACCAACTAGGGATCAAAGGCAAACAAAGATTCACCAACAGCAAAAAACTCGCCAAAATAGCGAAAGTGCTAGAGGGGAATCCCCAATTTACATCAACCCAAAATCCCCCATCCGATGCCACAGCAACCCAAAGTGAAACCAACGAGAAAGCAGTGGAAACTACTAATCAGCTAATTGGCATCAACGTCACAACACCGATAATTTATGTGGACAAACCAACCAATAAGAAGATACACTTTTGTTAATTAATTTAATATATAAATCAAGCCGGTGTAAGAGTCTGATGAGATCCGGCGAAATAAAAGCTTTATCACTAATTACTCGTCTTATCTTCAAATGAGTTCCGACTCACCAACAAATTCAAAAAAATATTTGTCCTGCTCTAATAATTATGAATATTAGTCTTGTCTTCAAATTCTCAAAATGAGTTCTAACTCATAATTATAAAAAAATTTTAAAGTTCAATCATTATTATTTTAACAACTTTTAATCGAAAAATTTAAATTCTTTAAAATTTTCAGCATTTACCAAGTGTAATAATGGCATTTATTATAAAAACTACTGCCTCGGTGACCTTTTATTTACATGGATGGAATACAAACCAATGAATAAATTTTATGAATTCGGTAATACACTGTTTGGGTGTGCGAATGAGTCAATAAAATATGATCTACGCATAAAATCAACCAAATTTTATATTCTCACAATACCAAAGAAATTTCAAGTTAGTCAAGTAATTGAAAATGATTCCCTCTATTAGAAGGAAAAAGATGATTATTATTACAATATTAAATCTGAAATTTATACTTTTACCATTTGAAGAAAAAAATTTTGAAAAAATCAACTTTTAAGCAAATTATGGCATATTTCGAAGTAACGCCAAATTCCTATGTTTTAAGCAATGAGTGAAAAATATTACTGATTTCAAAGTGAGAAAGTGATCAAAAGTTGATTTTAAGGATTACGATTAGACGAAGAAATTAAATCTTGAGAATCCCCCATCATCGTGTGATTTTTTTATTATTTTCCCTACTTAAAAATCGATGAAATTTGGATGACAAAGTTAAAGGTGTCTTGAGTTTAAAAAACTGTAGATTCGTAATCAGCGTATTTACTAACCATAGGATAGACAAAAGATTCAATGCGAGTTATGAGAAAAAATTTTCTGGAACTTCAAGGGTTTAAAATGGTTCTTTTCAAAATTTATTTTCTGACATGTCAAATAAATCTCATAGGTAAGGGTTAAGACATGTGATCTAGGGGAGTGTTAGGCTAATTCGACTTGGAAAGGTGAATGTAAAAATGATTTTAAAAAAGGATTTAAATCTCTTTTTTGGTTTCTAAACTCATAAGTAAGGTTAAACAGAACGAGTGTTTTCAATCTGAAAATACTTGTAAGAACACGGCGCATCTTTCGAAAATCTGTTTGTCTGCCTATTAGTGATCCTGTTTAAGGGTTGAAATATATATAGAATCGAGGGTCTTTCCATCGATAATATTATCCTCAGAGACGTTGTCTGCAGTAGCTATCAGAACCGATCCTTGTAGAATTATATCCTCCAAATAGTTCAATCTATCTGGACTAGGAATAGAAGACTTTTTCTATGAAAACCAGGAGAAGATCTCTGCTAGACTGCTCTGTCCTAGAACAATTTATAGTTTATTAACAACGTCCAATTCAGCAATCACATACTAAGCATTCTTGTTTAGCATGGGATTGTGGACAGACATATAACTTGTAAATTTGTATTACGTACATAGCTAGTCTTTATAGATCATTGAGGGAAGTATTAGGCTAATTTCGACTTGAACAGTTGATTTTATGTAAAATTGATCATGTAAAAGAGTTAAATTTCTTTATAATCTTAGACAGAAACACCAACATGCGATGAAATTGACGCCCATTTAGTCATTTTATCCAATCCTAAAGAATTTTTGGAAAAGTATGCAGTGAATCTCGGCAAGAAAAGAAATACAGAGATAACTTTTCAAGATGGCCGCATTCATAGGTATCATCTGGATAATGAAAAAGAATATTTCGATGAATCAAAAGTCCTCGATGGTCCCATACCCTTTTTTAATGCTAGAGTTTATTTAATAGTAAGTTTTCTCCTTATTAAACAATGAAAAATCAAACCAAAAATTTATATCATTATACTTATAACTGTAGTCAGTCCTATTACTTAAAAGTCAGTTAAACAAAAGAATTAACACTTGAGAACTCATCAATTTCTTAATATTTAAATAATTTTCTATTAAGGTGGGAGTGACAGCGTCCTAGTTCCATTTTTAGTAAAAAGTTTTTCAAAATTAATGTTATTACTTTCAAGTAGGCATTGGCGATTTTGATAGAAATAGTTGATTGTATTTTCCTTACACTATCGTGAAAATTATTAAGAGAATCATGAGAAAAATGGCTTAAATTAAATTCATGAAATTTTCTCTCGTGTTAATTCTAATACAAAATCATTGTTTGTATTATAACCAGTTCATAAATAGGTTTTGAACTATATGTTTTATATGTCATTCAAAATCTAGTGACGAGCCCGTTTCAGATTCTGACTCAGGCTAGAAATTGAAAATTTGCAAAATCTATCTCTAATGGCTATTTTCTATACCTTTTAAAGACCAACAAGAGAGAAAAGAAAATCAAAAGGATAAATAACTACTCCAATAACAAAGAAATTAAATTCATTAACACTGCCTGTTTTACTTCCATTCTGTAGGAAAATAAATAAAATCAAAAGTCAAGTAAGTGAAATTCAAAAGCAAAACTTTCGTTCAGAATGACTGATAAGAAGATAAAAAATAAATTCAATAGCAAAGTTTACTACGCCAAAAGGAAAAATAAGAAATTCATTAAGTAAATTCAAGATAAGACTTTTGATAATTAATTTATTCGTGAAAATTTATTTAATTTTTGTAAATTGTGGGGGTGGAGTAGGTAAAACCAATAAAATTCGAGCATGAATCTTCACGATTTTCATTCTAAGTATAGACAAAGAGCTCACAACCTTGTTCGACATTAATCACTTCAAACCATGCCTAGGAACAAATACCCTGATAGTGTCCGTGCGAAGGTTTTGGAAATTTATTCAAACGAAGAAGATTGGTTCTCTTACATAAAGTTGATGAAAATCCCATATGCTACTGCTTATAAGTGGATAAGATCTGGTAGACCAATTCAACTGAAAAGAGGTGGAGCCAAAAATATCAAGAAATCAAATATTATAATTCAAAATCTGATCAGTTATATTGAAAACTTCCCTCAAACAACTCTTCAAGAATGTGTTGAACATATTCTTCAAACATTCGAGGTATCTGTCACTCCCCAAACTATCAAGAACTGGTTGGATGGCGCTCTAATCTCATTGAAAATCACTAAAAGCGTTCCTAAGTCTATGAACTCGTTAGAAAATAAGGCCAAGAGGAGCGAATATTGCCGAAAAATACTTCAATGTGAGGCCTCTTCCACAGTTGTATGGATAGACGAAACAAATTTTAATTTATTTACTAAGAAGAAATTTGGTCGTTCAAAAATAGGAAAAAGATGTACTTTAATCAATCCTACAAATAGAGATTCCAATATTCATTCCATCGGAGCAATTACCCATAATTTCCTTGTTACACTAGCATCAAGAAGAGGATCCTTTAAAACGGATCAATTTAACAATTGGATCACTGAACTCATTAATTTATGCCGTAATCAAGGAATCTTGCCTATTACAATTGTTTGCGACAATGCTCCGATTCATAATCGAATTGAGAACTTTCAATCAGAGGATGTTAATATACTTAGATTAGCTCCATATTCTTTCTTATTGAACCCGATAGAAAAAGCTTGGAGTTCATTCAAAGAAACGGTGAAAAACTTGTTAAGTCAAAAAATGCAGGGAGAACGGAGAGCTAAGTATCGCCGAATATCGAATGAGAATTCTGGAAGAAATTGTTTTAGAATCAAGAAATGTTTTAACCCCGAATAAGATTATTAAATACACTAATCATGTCAAAAAATACTATCCTGGATGTATTCAATCAGATGATTTAGTTGAATTTTAAATAAAAATCAAAAAAATTCTAAGTAAATTTCTTATTTTTCCTTTTGGCGTAGTAAACTTTGCTATTGAATTTATTTTTTATCTTCTTATCAGTCATTCTGAATGAAAGTTTTGCTTTTGAATTTCACTTACTTGACTTTTGATTTTATTTATTTTCCTACAGAATGGAAGTAAAACAGGCAGTGTTAATGAATTTAATTTCTTTGTTATTGGAGTAGTTATTTATCCTTTTGATTTTCTTTTCTCTCTTGTTGGTCTTTAAAAGGTATAGATAGAGAACTTTTGATCTAGAAAGTTGTTTTTTTAATGAAATCTATCTTTGATTACACTGGTGGTAAAATAAGTAAAATTTTTAAGTTAAAATTTTGGTTAAATAGATCAATTAAAATACGTTCCGAGTTCGAATTCTCAGGTTTTCAGAGGAAATCTGATGCTAAATGTATCGCTATTTTCCCTGATCTGTCGTATGAGTTTGTGTTATTCCTGGTCTCGAAGTTATTAAGCTTAATTCAAAAGTGATTTTTCACTGAATTTTAATCTGTTTTGATCTGATTGGTTCTTGATTCTAAATTCTTCAGTTGGTTGAATCTGAGTGCAGCTCAATATATCTAAGCAAAGAAAATTATCTTTCTCAATTCTACTTTTCCGATGATGTTTTAAGTCGAGTTCTGTCTCAATAAAATATTTTAGATTGAAAAAAATTTCATTCTTGAATAAAATGTCATAACAAATCTTCAAGTTGATCAGAACATGTCTAGAAAGTCAGAGAATGGAAACAATGAGAATTTAAAAAATAAGTTATAAAGAGAGAATTTCATTCCAAATAAAAAAAATAATCACGTGGTCCTCTTTATTTGAAATGATATTTTTAATACTTTTCAACCGCCGTTTCGAAATTTTTCAAACTAGACCAGTTATCTCTTTATCCTCTAATCAAGCTAAATAAGGTATTTATTAAAATATAAAAAAACGTTTTATTTGGTCGAGAATGGATATAGAATGAGAATATTATTAATCAACCAAAAATTTGAAAATTTAATATTTTTCCTCATTTTTAGGCCTTCATCATAAATGTTTTCGGTAATCTTATTACTTGTGCTTTAAAAAACATAACCTAATGATGAATTTTTAAGTCAAAAAACCATTATTTTCAACTTAAGGTTAAAAAAGGCTATAATTTTTATTTTGAAGTTAAATTACTACTTATAAGTGCTCACGTTAATTGAAAAATCTAAACATGATTTAAAATGATATGAAATTGAAAATTCCTTATACTGAGAAATATGTAATTGACAACCTGAATGAGCTCATCAGGAGAATTCGTATGACGTATAAAACATGGTCCAAAACCTATTTATGAACTGGTTACAATAGAAACAATGGAGATGATAATTTAATTTTCTATTAAACATTAATCGCTGATAATAAAATAAATAAAAAGATAGATCTAGAATCGGTTTGCTTGCTTCCTGGCTGAATTGACTTTTTCCAGATCAGTGATCAACGCAAACCAGAAGATGGCCTAACCAGGAGGCAAGCATACCAAATCTGGATCAATCAGTAAAACCATCAAAATTTTATCTTGTGAAACAATGATTTTTTAAATCAAGATGTGAAAATTAATTGTACTATTCTTACAGGAAGATGAATTTGAAAAAGAAACTAAAACTATCCCCGCTGAACAGTACACTGGAAAAATAGAAGAGAAAAAAATCGATTTAAACTCAATGAATCTTTCCACAATTGTCTTTATTATACTGACTATTGGCTGCATTTTCTTGATTTTCATCCTGATGATTCTATTACTAGTTACAAAGAGGAGGAATTACATAAAAAAGCTAGTAAGTTACATTGTCAGCAATAAAAAAGCAGTATAACTAACAAACTCTTTAACTTTAGATAAAACGTAATAAAGATCTTAGAATTCCAAAAATCTCAGGTAAATCATTGATAATTTATCAATTAAATTCTATGCATTCCATCACATCAATAATTGGAAGTCATTAATTCATTTTGAAGACTCTAATCAAATGTTCGAACCAATAGGACTTCAAATAATCAATAAAAATTCATTCTATTCTTATTATAATTAGGTATTAGGATCATGTTGCATACTCTTACCATTTCGATGAAAATTTGTAGGGATTTAAGATTGGCAGAATGTTCAAAAGAAGTTTTTTAGGGCCAGGGTTAAACAAGAAAATAAATTATGCTGAATCTGTTCTACTGTTTCACCTGATTCTCGTTTGGGAGTTGAATTTCGATTTTTTGATCATTTTTCCTATTTGAAAATAAGCGAAAGAAGGATCTGGATTCTACATAAATCTTTATCACCTTTATGAGGAAAAAATTAAAATTTTTTTTGTAAAAATCATAGGTTCTCGAATGCATATCGATATCCATTGAATAGTCTAAAAACATATTCGAAAATTAAAATGATTTTAAAAATATCTGTTCACGTTACTGAAAATAGTCATATAAAATTCCACATGTAAAAGATTATTCATGAGAATTTTTTAAATCTAGACTTATTCTCGATAAATTAGTTTAGAAAAAAACTAAAACATTTGATACGTATGTCTACTCATTAGTATACAATTATAATAGTATAATATAGTATATATATTCTTCAGGGGGCAGGGAGTTAGGGATCAGTTTTACACAGTTATTGCGGAGGTACAACTGTAAAAACATTTCTCATTTCTTCATCGAGGTATCAAAATTCTCAAAAAGATTTCTTGGTAACCGATTCAAAAGCAACATTTTCACTGATTTGAGAAAATAAATTTGAAAAATCTTTTCTTGGAAGAATTTAGAGACTTTTTAAATTTCGAGCTGGCGAATTCATTTTTTGAGTTGAAAATTGCTTATTGATTTCTGAGAGGTCTGAGAGGAATCAAATGTTATTTATCGGAATCATCAATAGACAAGATGATCGTAGAGATTTTAGAAAATACTCCATTTATGTGCGAAGGTCTTCTTCCTATTTTTTGATCATTTTTACTGCCTGGAAAAAATAAAATCAGATCACTGAAAATGTACTTTTTTGAAGAAATCTTTAGAGAATTTTGATACCTTTTGATGAAGAAATGAGAAATTTTTGTAATTAATCATAAATTCCAAAAAATTCGAGAATACCTGTAATTTAGAATAGAATCAATTTTTAAGATTATTACATGGTGAATAAACTGAAACATAAAAGTAATTTTCATACTTTAATTTTTAGATAAAATAATCAAAACCACAGAAATAGAAAAGTGTTTGTCAGATTTCCAGGTGTGACCATAATCAATTAGCAAAAACAAAGCTGATAAATGAAAATAATCAAAAACTAACACATTTAACGACATCTTCACACACAAGAACAATTGTTTAATCATCTCAGTTATGAGAGAAATTTTTTTGAATGAAAATCAATTGAAATGGAAGAAGAGGTGTGAAGAAAAATATTAATAATTTTTGTACAAAGAACTTACTTTTGATTTTTTTATATCAAATAATTATATTTTATTGAAATTACTGACAAGTAGATTTTTGATTCAAAATTAATTATTTACGTATATGAAAGCATTAGAGCTTGACTACAATCAAGTTCCAGCTTAAAAATCATCTGAATTCCAAAGCCAACTTGTAACAAATCTCTGACTCTGTTCAAGCCTCTCTCAAATCGTTGCACGGAATGATTTTTTTGAGAGATTCAACCTTGTCAAAACCTAGCAGATGTTCGAAGAGTGGTGGGATTTCTAATTTTTTAATTTTTTCTTTTCCTGAGAAACTTTTAGTTATTCGTTGGTAATAAACCTATCCCTCTGAACATTTCAAGTCTTAAAAGCACACAAAAACTAGCATAAGAAAAGGGTAAACATTACTCTATAAACTCTGCATCAAGTGGAAAGAGAGTCATTTAAGTCAATCCATTCACCGTTAGTATGCTTAATAATTTCCCCGAACAATGTTCTATGCCTCAATCAAAATTGATGTTTTAACCATGAAAAACACATTTTTGAAAATCAAAATGAAAATTTTTCATGTATACAAAAATCCCATTTTCCCTAAAATCATCAAAATTTACTCAATTTCCTGGGACTTTCTTCCGACATGTGAAAGAACACTCAACTTTTACTATAAAGCCCCATTTTTATTCAGAATAATGCAAAAACTATTCAAAAAGTCTAATTTTGTCCTTACTTGTAGTAAATTCATTGAAAAAATCTTGGCGCGTGTTCAAAAATTGTCATCTTCAATCGAGATTTTGTATATCAGAACAAACTCGAAAACGTGTGGTTTTATAGGAAAAAATGCTTAGTTTTCGATAATCTTCAAAATGAGATTAAGGCTGGGAAAAGTTGAAAAATTTGGCAGAAAATGTTGGGACAATTCTCTATCCGGTACAGGATCAGGCATTAGAATATTATTTGATAGGACTTGGAACAGTCAATAACTGCCAGTTATTAGATTCGCTTATATATAAAATATATTTATGATGTTTACTTAAAAGTAGGTAGATTATAATTAAATATTTCCCAATACATATTTTTAGCACTAAGGCAGCTGTTCTCTTGCATCATTGCACAACAAATTAATTTTCTTCCTCAAATTAAGGCTCTTCAATTGAAACTTTTATTTTGAAAAATGGGCTTATTCATAATATCAGTCACAAATGCTTTGCTAAGATGAACGTTTAATGATGCAGAAGTTATCATTTCCGAAGGAAAAAAAATTTCAGTTACTAAAAATTCAAGTCAAAATGAAAATTTAAACATAGAATGTACCATTTTTGTATTTAAGCCAAATGATGTTCAACATTTTTCGATAATTTTTCATTTTGCCTCTTATGTAAAAATATTTTTTGCCTTGAAGCGGCTTTTCTTCCACTCTTTTTCAGCACTCTAGTTAATTCTGGAACCAAGTGTATTTGATTAACCCTGTGTGTCAAATAATTTTTTATAAATCACCCAAATTAGCTAGCCAAAACAATTACCCTGATTCAAAATATGAGATTGGTTTTTCAAAGCAGACTTATCATTTGAAAGATAATAGAGGTGATAATTGGAATTTTTCTATAAACCAGTTATATTCTAAACTGTGAGAGATATCGAGCAGGCGATTGCACATTTGAAATCACGCTAGAAAGTTATTATCAAAAAGGTTTTCAAAAAAAATCAACCTCCTTCAGTAATTTTGGTCAGCATCAGTGATAAGCTAACTTTGTGAATTGTACATATTCTTGTAGCCCAATAAATTTCCTTACTAATGAGGTGTAAACAATGTATTTCAAGTATCTTTCAGCTCAAATTATCGCTCGAGAAAGTGTTGTTTAAATGAAAAGCCTGCGGAAAAGATTTAGTTCAATGTGAAATGAGAAATGATATTTGAAATTTGAAAATATTTTCCCTGAAAATTCATTGTTTTTATAAGAATATAAATCGTTGTCAGAAACTTCCGTTTTAGAATTTTTAGAAAAAATCCTCACTTTATGGTTAGTTTAATAAAATATTCTATTTGCTCTATTCCTCAATTTTTGAATACACCACTCAGTTTTTTTTTATTTGGATATCTAGAGGTTGGATTGATGAAAGTTTACGCATAGTTGTAAGAATGAATTAATAAAAAACTACATTCCCAAACAGGATGCAGTTTAAAATGACAAAGACATAGGATGGATTAACATACTTGATGAGTAGATGATGTTTGTCTCACACTCATATTTCCATAGATGTAAATCATAAAGTAGAAAGTTTTTTACGGATATTATCATTATTATTATTATTATTATTATTATTATTTATACCTCTATAAAAATGATCACTTGAGGTGACAAATATGATACAGAACTCTGAATGAATTTAATACGCAAAACTTCCTTCTATAAAGATAGCTTGAACTAAACAAAAGTGTATTAATTCTGCGGGTTGGTCAATTTTTTTTTCATTTTCCCACCCTCATAGAATGATAGAGAATTGTATCATTTTTATTCATCAGAGTAAGTAAGTGTTTCAATTATTTGATGCCATTATATTCCTAGTAGAGCGTAAAAAACGCAAACCGTAATAGGAATTTTTGCTAGTTTATTCAACTTTTTTCCAAGCCGAGAATATTTTGATTTTATTTTTCTTTTTGTGGTAACTTTGAATTAAAATCTGTAAATACTTGTCAAGTTCAGATCATAAATCATTGTTTAGAGCACTATTTGAATAAATACACAATAAAATTTTGCAGTCTTCTTATCGAGAACAACGTGTGAAACACGAATGTATGTTTATTTATTCCTTTGCAGTCATAGGCTGTCAAAATAATACATTGAATAACAAAGAGTTCCATCATTTAGATTTGACAGCTTCTTCAATTCCTATTCCATTTATTGATATGTGAACTGATCATTTTAATAATTCAGTCGTATAAAATGTTTACATGTTTTTCATTGCATTCATGTATCAATTATAATGTACATTTTTAATTTGTAGATTAATTACATATTCATAAAATTCTATAAATGACAATTACTTTATTGAATTACATTAGGCTAAAATAGTCTTTTTTGAAAGTGTACGCTTGAAAAGTGAAAAAGAATTTAAAAGTTGAAAGTTACAAAGAAACTTGAGTTTGTTTTCAGTTCAATCATATTGGATCATTTCTTCTCTTTAATGCAATTGCCAAAAATCCAAAAATTATAAGTTTTTTGTAAAAGTATTAAGATAATTCTCATCTTCATGTTATCTAGCTTTACATCAAAAATGTGTATGATATAATGTAGTATGAAATATAAAAATAAAAGATATTTTTTTTTGGTTTGAAATAGCGACATTTATTATATAAAAATAAAAATAAATAGAATAGATCTGTACAATGGAAAATTCTGAGCAGATAATGAGTGTTCATATACAGTTCTTCTTATGATGTATGACTGCTAATGAACTGCGAATACTCCATGCCTCATTTACACAACATCATGAGCTACTGCAGAAAATCCAAACTCACAAGAACGTAAACTCAGCAAAAAACACTGTTAACGGAGTACCATGGATAAACTTTTCAAAAAATGTAAGATCCCAAAAACAGAGGATTAATTTTTTAAATGAAGTTCAGATTTGAGAAGGGTAAAGGAATAATTAAGTTTTTCTCTTATATAAGAAATTATTATTTTTAAATTTGATAGATCATCACAATCACGAAATTCAAAAATGGAGTCAAGGAGTCTATAGGTAGAGAGTAGATAATGATAAGTGAAAGATGGGTTCCTAAGTGCATAGCTCACCGGAGCCAAAGATGAGCTATTGGAGAAAGTCTTAACGATAAAAGCTATTCTACGAATCCAAATTGGATCAAGACCTGATGTTATAATCAAGGCGTTATAAGAGTCAAGGGTGGGGTATAAATAGTGCAGGAATCTATACTGAACTCTTTCTAATTCAAGGGAAGCAGAGTTCGAAATGAAGGGTAGAAGAGGAGCTACATAATCAAAGTGAGGAAGTGCAAAACACTTGAAAGCTAGTATCTTCAGATCCCTGGTATTAGTGAAACGATTGATTATGTAGCAAACAGTTTTAAGGTGATTAATTTTTGTAAGAGGTGCAATTTTAAGGGAAGAGTCAATCTCAAAACCAAGATCAATAGTGGATGAAACAAATTCACCAGGTAAATGAAGATTAGAGAGGAAGGGTTCAGGGAGATATCTAGCGGAGTATCATCTGAAGAAGGATACTGCGGTTACTAGACACATTAGACAAGAAGATCATACACCTTCAATTTCAATTTTTCCGTTTTATACAACAGCCCTAATGACGAAAGCATAGATTTATGGGTGAAAGAGAAATTTCTTATTAACCTATATAAACCTAAACTATGTGTTCAGAAAAACTATTCCTATAATCTTCAACTACCTTGGCCAATGTGAGCTTCTTCACTCTTCTCTCCACTGTGGATATTGATGGGAGAGTTTTGATGTTTTTTCAGCTTACATTTTATTCTTAATTTCTTTGACTTTTACTATTTCTTTCATAATTTGTAAATTATTATCTTGAATGAATCTTCTATCTTTTATCATTTTTGAAGAATCACCACTGATGATGCTTCGAGGAATGTACATTTGGTTTTAATATATCTTCTTTCGATTTTCTAAATTATGAATTTAAGTGGATTTCGGACGTGTTTGAAAAACTACATGAATTAATAATTCTTAATATCTATTTTGATTTGAGTAATTGAATATGTAATAACAAAATCTGAGATCATAGAGTAAATAGACAATTTAAAAATAAACAAATAAGCCTTTCTAGTAGATTCCCTTGATCATTCTGGAAAACTAAATGTTCGTTGGGGTCACTACATTCAGATATTTTGTATTTATTTTCTATCATTGAGTAAGCTGATAGTAAATAATGTTTTGAATAAGAAGGATTTCTTAAGTTATAAGAGTTTTTAAACATTTTTGCAGACTTGATAAAATTTTTAACTAAAATGGCGTATCCTCCAATCCAAAGGGGGTTAAGACCTGAGATCGAGATACGAGCATTGTAGAATTCTAGGTCAGGGTATAAAAAAAATATAAAACCTAGATTGAATGTGTTCAATCTCCAAAGATTTTTCGTTGGTTAACAAAGGAACCAGGGGAGTAATATGGACAAGATTATTCAAAACTATAGCTTTATACGCTTTGAGTCTATAAAAGGACGATTTTGAGAATTTTAATATTGAAAAAATAGCCGTATTAATCTTAGATAATTTTGATAGAGGATTTATTTTAAGACCATCTGAAACACTGAAACCTAAATCCGAAGTTAAGAAGACAATTTCTCCAGGAAGTAGAGGAGATTACAAGAGGGAGACCACCTGGGAGTAACAATTTCAATTTATCTCTATTTATATAGAGCCCCATGGCCTTTCAGAAGAGAAAAGTTGTGATTGATTTTTACATTATCAAGGAAAATTTTTCACCTTGAAGACGAACATTAAGTCGTCAGCAAATATAAGGAGAACATCCTCAATTTTTTCCGGGAGCTGAATATCAGCGAAGCAAATGTTAAAGAGAATAGGGCCGATTATCTAATGTAATTTTTTTATTATATGTAAAACTTGCAAAATATCTACCTTCTCTTCCAGAATAGTTGGAGTATTTTTAAATACGTTTTCAAACTCAGCTTTCAATACTTAAAATTCTTATATATTCGGTTAAATATGCTAAGGAGTTGAGCTGTCCTCTAACCCTGGGGAACACCCGAGTTAATATTAGCAAGTTTACTGGAGGTGGAGTTAAAGGAAAAAAATTGTTTACGATTCGATAGAAGATAAAGTTTGAGTTGAATACAAGCTCAAAGTTTTATAGAGCAGATTTCAGAGTTTGATTTATTATTGCGAGTCGTACATGATGCTTATATCAGGACCGAGATTAATTCTCAACTTGAGAAATTACATCTCAAAAAGTGGTACATTGAATATTGCTCATAGTCAACCAAACTGGAGAGTACATCTGGTGTCTTTATAGTTTCAGTACATTGAGATATGTATGGCTGGTTGAAAATCCAAGAACAGAAACGATGAAAAATTTTATTAATAAATTTCTATCAATTTTAGTCTTGCCGAGTGTGTGTATAATTTGTAAATTGAATTTGACAGGCGTCTAGAATATTGTTATCAGGCCACCAGCCCGAATTGATGCATGAATGATAGGCCCAAAAAATGTTAGGAAATGTATCGTTTATCCATATTTAGTATGAAAATTTTATTAATCTATTGAAATTTTTGTAATCCATATGTAGTCGAGATGAAATTGTTAGAGAAGACGTTATCCTTCTGCTTTGACAAATGATGATTTAATTAAAAATTCAAATTACAATTTCGAAACAGCAACACATCTTGTTCAGAAATATTATCATCAAATTAAATATGGTCGAGATAGGAATAGATGAACTCTAATTTAAAAATTGATCCATTGTCTAATTTGCCTAGAATTAAGTCACATATATTCATTATAAAAAAATTCTCGTTATCCTGAAATGTAAGATTAAAAGAGTACAAATCACTTATTCTTCCTCTTCTTGATTATATCTTTCCTATTTTACCTAAAATTAATAACTCTCAATGTTTGGAAATAGAAAGGATCCAATATAGATTCTTACATTCTATTTACCCTCACCTTGACTCTTATAATGCACTTATCTCTGTCTCAGGGCTTCAACCACTCTGGGTTCGCAGATATGCATTCTTAGTGAAAAAATTCTCGGAAACTTATTCCCCAGCTCAAAGTAGCTATAATTTCCGTAATGATGAATTTAACTCTAATTTTTTATTGTCTGCTTTTAACTCTATTTACACAAAATTTGATTTAGCTGACTGTGAGAACCTTACTAATCTTTTTTATCCATCTTATTCAAAAATAACTCATTCAATTGTGATCTTTTCTATTCTATTATAACTGAGTCTACTCGCACTACGATGAACTCGCAAAAATTTTTCAATGAGGCCTCCAATTTTGAATTTATCGCACTCAAAGCCTTTGAAGATAATGTTATATCTGATCTTAGATCCAATCCTCAAAAGGGTTGGTCTAACTTCAGAAAATTACTTAATATTAATAAAACCTCCTCTATCACTAATTTCTCCTCCCTTTCTGACCAGGATTTTTGTGATAAAATTAATCTCCATTTTGAAAACTCTTTTGGGAAAAAAGAATCTATTGACTACCTGTCTACTGACTCTAATCCCCCTTTCATAACTGTTACAGATCTTCAAAATTTAATTGATTCCTGTAAAAATCCCAAGAGAATTGATGCTCACTTTAACTCCCTCAACTTGATAAATTCTCTCTCACAATCTTTTCTTATCAATCTATCTAACTACTTTAACTGCTGTATCTCCAATTGCTTCCTACCGGCCGACTGGCTTATTGTGAAAATTACTCCCATTCCGAAGAAGAAAAAATATTCAGACTTCTCTCATCTCAGGCCGATCTCATCGCTGAATATTTTTTTAACAATTATTGACCGATTTTTAACGACTGAAATTAAATCATCATTGCCAGTG
Organism: Gyrodactylus bullatarudis; assembly: GCA_012064415.1. Lineage (NCBI taxonomy): Eukaryota > Metazoa > Platyhelminthes > Monogenea > Gyrodactylidea > Gyrodactylidae > Gyrodactylus > Gyrodactylus bullatarudis. The sequence continues at coordinate 207,341 of SSNU01000226.1, forward strand.
CAATTCCCTGATTCATCCCAGTTCGGTTTCCTTCCTAATAAAAGCACTTCAAGCAATTTGCTCACTTGCCTGGATTTCTCCCTACCTATATTAAACTCCAAATCATACCTCATAATTCATTATCTGGACATTTCCATGGCTTTTGATAAGTTAAAATTTTCATATATTAGAAAAAAACTAATTGAACTCGATATTAATCCTTTTATTATAAATTTAACCATGTACTTCCTTATAAATAGAATGCAATATGTTTCATTCAACTCCACCACGAGTAATCTAGTTAAAATTAATTCTGGGGTTCCCCAAGGATCAACTATCGGCCCTCTTCTTTTTAATCTTTGCTTCGCTGATATTCAGCTCTCTAAGGATATTGAGGGTGTCCTTTTAAAATATGCTGATGATTTGAAATTCATCTTTAAAGTAAATAATGCTTTAGACATTATTAAAATAAATCACAACTTCTCACTTCTTAAAGATTCCCTTGAGGCCATGGGGCTCTATATTAATAGAGATAAATGCAAAATTATGCTCCCATCTGGTCTCCCTGCAACCCTCATGGAATCGCTTCTACTTCCTGGAGAAATTGTCTCCTTTACTTCTGACCTCGGTTTCAGTATAACATCAAATCTTAAATTAGACCCTTTCTCAAACATATCTAGAATAAATTCACTTATTTACACTATTAAAAAATTCTCCTTGTCCAGTGAAGTAAGACTAAAAGCTTACAAATCACTGGTCTTTCCGCTTTTCGACTACACTTTCCCCCTCTTGCCTGATTTAAATAATTCCCAATGTCTATCTATTGAGCGTATCCAATATAGATTTCTTCATTCAATTTTTCCCCATTTAGACTCATACAATGCACTCATCTCTATCTCAGGGCTTAATCCGCTCTGGGTTCGCAGATATGCATTCTTAGTTAAAAAATTCTCTGAATCTTATTCTATTGTGGATAGCAATTATTCTCTCAGAAATGTGAAATATAAACCTAATTTTTTGTTGAATTCCTTCAATAAAATATTTTCAAAATACAAATTATCTGATTGTGAAAACTTGACTAATCTTAAATTAGTCATGTCCCACATCAGATCTAACCTTGATTATTCCAAGTCTTTGCTCTATTCTTATCTTCATTAGTAATTACTGCCAGATGATTAATGATTTGCTTTCAGACACTAGAGTTTCTGTTCATCCATTTCACTCATTTTATTGCCATTTATTTTATTACATTTGAAAAGACTACAAGATCCAGATTTATTTCATTCTATTGATCAGATTAACTTACATTTATTTTGTACACATTATTTTATATTTCAATATAAGGCTTTATCTAACAAAAAAAAATCTAAAATTAGTAATGTCTCACATTAGATTCAAATTAGATTATTCCATTGCCCTTCTCTATTCTTATCTTCAGATGATCAATGAATTTATTACAGATTTACAAGTTTTTATTTTTCAATTTTAATTGTACATTGACAAATAAACCAGTTACATTATTTCATATTTTGTCATTCACAAGGATATTATGTACAGAGTCTTTATATTTATTCTAAAATTTATTTTTTTCTATATCAATAAATACATTGTCTAACAAAAAAAATAACTCCGGAATTCAATTTTGGTAATTTTGAAAATGGTCTGAGATATAATTGTGTTATTGAATTTCCCATCTACTAACAAGTAGATGAAAACAAAATTTTACTAGTCTTGGTTATTTTATTCAAGTTTAGATATCTTCTTGATACTTTTTGGTATTTTTGAAATTTGTTTAGCGTAAATTATAAAATAGATTGTGTGATATTGTTGAGACCTGCGAAATAACTGAGAATTTCTGACTTTGAATAATCGCCCTATATAGGAGAGGGTTAATTTCGATTTTTGGGACTAAGAATTTTTCTACTTTCCAAAATTTATTTTCGTATCTAGGTTTGTCTTTATCATAAAAGTGATTTAATTACGGAAAAAAAATAAATCTTTAGTCATTTCGCCTTTTAGGACTATAGATAAAGGTGTTACTGTAGATGTTAAACTCGATATATTTGAGTCTTGAATAGGTGCGAAAAATCAAAGTAATTTTACACACCTATCAAAATTTACCTTATCATCTCACCTGAATATATATATTCACTGTAAGTATAGATAAATCTGAGATTTACGATAACACCTCAAATTAGCACCTTCCAAGGTACGAAGTTACTCTTTTGAAGAGAGCGTTTTCACATGACCTAACCTTAAAATAGAAAAATGTATGCAATTCTTTCAGACGTAAAGATTATTCAGAGATAGACAAATAATTTCGATATTTCAAAGTGATATGAAATGATTTTTGTCAAAATCAAAATTAAGCTATATGAAAAAAGAATAATTCCTAAAAACTGGATAAAGTTTATAACGTTTAAACTGATCTCAAACTTAAGTCAATGCACATCAACAGAATTCGTTTTTTTCAAGAAAAAAGTTGATAAAGTTTATCAGATCTATTAGGGATGTTATTTATAAAACACTTTGGTAACTATGCCACTCTATCAGTAAATATTTAGGTTTCTCTCAAATATAAATACTTGTAACCGAATACAAAATAGGAAAAAATCATGTTTACATTTCGACAAAGTTTTTTTTCAGGACAAAATACAAACATGATGAAAATTAAACCAAAGAATATAAAAAAATTTGGATACCTATGGCTTTTATTCTGGCTCAGTTACACTTACCATGGCGATAGAAAATCTTTCTCCAACTTGTATTGGATTTCTTATTCAAATAAAAAGAACGGTGGAATATGAGGAAAATTTGTATTATTACCAACCAAACCAGTGGGAGGGTACGAAATGCGACGTGATTGCGAAACATGATCTATCGTGTTCTCTTCTACCTCTCTTTATGTCATTTTTGTTTTTCCCTTTGACTTTGCTTTTCTAAGTTGTAGTTGTCCAAAGGGCCTGTTAATTTAAAAGGCAATTTGATCCCCAGAAAGCATCGAACTTAAATGGAAAAGGTCGGCTTAAGCAAGCCCTTTTTATTTTAAAGTAAAAACACTTCTAACACTTGAGAGTCAAAACAATGATGGAAAATAAGTGTGTGTTCAACAAGTTTTTAGTATTGTCCCTTCCGTAATCACATTTCAATTGTTGGGAATTATCAACAGGTCAATTAAGACTTGGTATTTCTCACATTAAAACTTGATTTTGAACTCTTTTTTTTACTCCGTCAGTTATCTTATTAATTCTTATCATTACTAAAAACTTTTTCTTATCATGAAATCTTCTTGGTAAGTTGAAAGAGATTTAAGCTGTGAGAAAACCTCCCTATCATTACCAATCTATTTGTTGATGTTCATGTTTTTCTTGCTGGCTCTAATCTTGGCGTGAAATCAGTTTAGGGGAAATTGTATCTCTTACGTTAAATTAACTAGAAAAACAATAGATGGTATATAGGGGAAAAGAGAGTTTTTCTTCATCTTCTTCTCAAGAAAATTAGCTTCAAACTAACAGAATAGTTTTCTCTTTATATTTCCAAAACATTGTTGACTGCATGCTTGTAGTACGTTCAATGAATATTGTATTACTTGTAAGAGGAATAAATGGGGAAGTATTATGAATATCTATCTAGCCTGATAGAAGACACATCACATGAAGAGAAGAAATCGGCCAAAGATTGATTACAACCATTCTCTGTTTATATATCCTTAACCAATAGGATGTACATTACTTGCTATAGCTGTCAAAAATATTCTATTCTCCCATTGGGAGCATATAAGGAATTAGGGAATGAGTGTTTTTGGCATTACACTGTGTGCATAGCCCATTCTCCCTTATAGAATCATGCTTATTATTATTAATGAAATTCTTTTTAGTTTGAAAAAGGAAAAATTTTCCAGCCATCAGCTAGCCTATTCCTGTAAGAGAATATCTTTTAAAACTAAAGATTTCCTAATCTATGAAAAACATGAAGCAACTACAATATTCATCAATGAAATGATTCATTTTTAACATGTTTTCAAATTATTCAACAAAATTTTATAATTAGTTATTTTAGTTACAAGAATCCCCAGATTTTTCATCCAATTGGAGTTAAAGTTGTAAATAAATACGCTTCGTCCTCTTCAAGCCAGGTTCAAACTGAAAACCATTACTGAGAGAACTGTTCTACATCAGAAGTTAGATCAAATAGGTGTTTATTTTTGGTTAACTGGGAATTATATATTTGAGTTACGTTGAGTGATGATCTAACCAACCTCCTTCCAGAAGATCTTTTCAGCAACTTATTTTTACGTTTTTATATTAAAGCTATTCTGGAAATAGTCTTCGCATATGCCGAAACCAAGAAACTATTCATCTTTCAACAAAATTGAAGAAAAAAATATAAAAAGAATGAATTAAATTTAAGATTAAAAAATTTTGTGATCTGATGATCCATTATTAAAGATTTTAGAGAAAAATTGATTTGGGGACAAGGACAATATCAAAAAGTTTCGTTGAGTAAAATCAAAAGGCCAAGTTTCAATTCTAAAATTTAGTAATCCCTTTTATTCTTATTGAAAAAAAGGGTAAAATTTTCATTTCATCTCAGTAAATGCATTTTAATCAAACCTGAAACTTTATTTATTTAATTATTTCATCGAAAGATAGTCGTATCCATATAGAGGGAAAAAATCAATATTCGGAAAGTTTACAAGATAAAATCGATAGTTATCTCACTCATAGATTTGTATACCTCAAAAAGGAGAATATATATCTAAACAATGTAAAACTTGAAAAAATGTGTATCTCCTGTCAAAAACAATTTGCTGGGATATAAATCAATTTAGTTCGTTTTCCAGAGCATTCTCACTAATACTCTGTTATCCAGTCAGGAAAAGAAAGAGCAGAATTTCTCTGCAAAAACCAGTGAATTTATTACACTAGAGTTTGACTTCTTCTTCAGTCTCCCGAGTTCTCACCTTGTGGCAATTTTAGTCTCTTCTCAAAATCAACACTATTCAAGAACAAAACTAGTAAAAGATAAAATCAGGATTAATGGTGAAAAAGAGAAAAAAATTTAAAAAAACTCATTTCTCATGATTGGGAAAAAAGATTAACCTGAATAATGGAGGCAAAAAGAGTCGTACTGTCTCATTTTCAAATCACTGACTTCAGGTGTTCTTTTATTATCCTGAATGCTATGAATCAATGAATTGAGTGAATAGAATCTCTATTATCGGTCCACATGTGCTAGGAAAAATTAATTTTAAAGTTTTCTTTTATTGAGTACATTGTAAAGAACAAAGTTTGGTACGAGTTAATTTTGAAAAAATATGCATTAGGGTAATACAGAATTTCATGTTCCATGCCCTGATCAAATATGTTCATGGATTAACCGAGAAAAATTCATTTTGGAAAGTCCTATTGAAAAAAATTATATTCAAATCTACAAAAGTTCCTAAAATCGTTAAAGTTATCCTTACTATAAATTAGAGAGAGGCATTTTTTTAACTTCCGGATGTGCAGAGCTCCTTTTAAAGAGAATTTTTCAACGTTAAAAAGTTTCGATTAAGCCATGTATTTTAAATTTTGTTCAGATACCCCAAATCGAAATTGAAAATGCCGATTTTTGAATTAGCGCCAAAAATTTTCAATGAATTTGTCTAATACGATCGATCAAAATCTGAATTTTGAGCCATTTGAATGCAATTTTAAAGAGAAATAGGTTCATTAGGTATTTAAAAATTTTTAATCATCAATGTATTTTCTTCTAAAAAATTCCGATCAATTCGGGATTTGTTGAAGATGTTTGAGATGATGGGATTTTGGGGTATCAGAGAATTAAAAATTTCGAATTTAGATTTCATAAATGGCATTTCCTAAGTTAGATCTAACAAATTCGCATTGCTGCCGAAAAATTGTTCGGAGAAAAAATATTTGACTCGCCCTACTCTAAATATTTCTCAATAAAAAAATTAACTTGAAATTTTGTAAAACCTATTCAAAAATCTTAATTCATTGAAAATTATCTCGGCATAATGATGAATAGAATTTATTCTTTCAAATTTGAAGTAGACGAATAGCTTCAGATAATACCATTTACAAGAGTAAAAATTGCATTTGAGCATAATTTTAACAAGGAGATAATCAATTCTGAGTTCTGATCAGATATTAGGAATCATTTTTCTAAAGTTATCCTGATTGATGAATTTAGGTAGCTTTGGATTTTAAAAAGCGTTCTCTCATAACTTGATGCATTTGTTGCAAATTAAAAAATCATGAAACAGAATTTACATTATCTAGAGTTTTTAATTTCTTTTTGGATGCTAATGCAAGTAGCTATCATGTTCATACGGTATGGTATTAGTCCTTAAATTCAATCATTCTCTCTTGTAGATATCATAAATAATAAAGACGTCTGGCAAGTGCTTCATTCCCAACATAGTCAGCGCATCAGGTTGTAATAAAAGCTTGTTACCAAAAAATATTTTGTGCAATTACGAAAAAATAACATAAATTATTATTACAAAAAAATGTTAACCAGGTGGAGGCTGTTTTTAGATAGAATCAAACACCTATTTATTATAGTTTTTTCTCTATACAAGTCAGGTCTAATTAGGCTTACAGATCACATCATGTGTTTGCAATCTTTTATTGTGGCTCTCTAATAATAAGATTGATTATTAATTGGATTTTTAATAAGGGGAGTTTTAATTAAAGGAAACAATGACTTTTGTTCTACTCGGGATGATGGCCCAGCATAATTCCTTGTAAGTTGTTTTTAGCGCAAAGAATATTCAAAACATAAAACATAAAGATTGTAGAGAGAAAAACATTCTATTAGGAACTTTCTTGACATTTTAATGGGAAAGAAAGCGAGAAGAATGAAATGATGGAACTAGGTGCTTATCTCATTCTTTTATTGCAAACATTGGTAGGTTTACCTTTTAGTAAGAGAAATAAATTGATAACCACACTGTGACGGATTTATAACCTTTACCATTTGAAGGAGGGAAACATTCTTATGAAAAGTCAAGTTTTACCTGTCATGAAATTGTAAAAAAGCATTTTTCCCAATTCATACATAAATGCAAATGATGGAAAACACTTTTATTGCGTAGATTTACTCCACCAGTATTTTTGAGTTCTTCAAGACTTTCTATAAACCTTTGGGCATTATTAACATTACATACCATTAGACTTACTTTACAGTCAAATATCTATATCATTAGGGCCACAATTAAAAACTTTATTTATCCAGAAATCTGCCAAATCAAAATATCATATATAAAGTTGGTTGATATGAAGTTGGGAATCTATGATTTTTACACAAATTTCGATATTTTCATCAAGAATCGAATTTTTTAAAGATTTTTTGGAATCCTTCTCATGTTGCCCACTTTTACGATTCGAAGAATAAAATTCTGAAAAAAAAATTTTCAATGAAAAAAATGGCCATTTTTCAAATTTCGATTTGGCCTCAAAATCCTATTTTTTCGAACTTGAAACCGAAAAGTTTTATTGATTTGAAAGTCTGAGGTTGATCAAAAGAGGGTTTTCAAGATTATGATTTAGTAGCAAAGGTTTGAAGAATAGACATATGAAGCAAATTGATACGAATTCAAGAAAAAATATTTTTATCACAGCAGAGGATTTTGATTCCTTTTAGATGCTTCTTTGATACTTCTACCAATTAAAATAATATTTTCAGCTGTGAATTCTCAAGAAAATCAATCTGTTTTAGTTGAAATTTTAAACATAACAAAGCCTGTATAATGAAATATTTCTCTATCGTTGCAAGAAAGCACATAAATCGTAGACTTGGACGAAATTTTCCAAAATTTCTAAAATCATCCATCGATGGGATTAATTTATACTTTGATTATTTTAATATTATCCCACCAAAATTCGCTTCAAAATACAATTTCTAGAATAAGATAAACAAAATTGTGAAAATTTTTAAATTAAAAACGTTCTCTTACCTATCAGAATTGTAATATTTATGCAAAATAAGAGAATTTTCATTTTTAACTACTGAAAAAAAATTTTAATAGGATTTAAGTCATTTTTGCAACTTTTTATGAAGAAATAATGTGAATTTAAGTTAAAATTATGAAAATAAAAAATAAACGTTTGAAAATTTTCACAATTTTGTTTATCATATTCCCGAAGTAAGGTATTTTGAAGCGAATTTTGCTGTGATAATATTAAAATACTTAAAGTATAAATTAATCCCATCGATGGGTGATTTTAGAAATTTTGGAAAATTTCGTCCAAGTCTAATAAATTATACAACTGGCTATCTTTGACAAAAATTCCCCTTCTTCTTATTTTCTTTATTTTTCATCAATACTTACTTGTTCAGTATGCTTTTTTTCAATTGAAGATTGGAAAGGGACGACTCATGTAGGCATATCCCTGCTCAAAAACAATACACGGTTGGTTTGGTAATCGTTGGGTGGAAACTGATTGATCAAAACATCTATACGACATGTCATATCAGATGAGCTTAATCAATTAATTATAGGGTTTTCTCATGTCCAATCTTTAATTGTGTTTAGCCCTATCAATAGATATCGAAATAAATGGGATTTATAAAAATTTCTAGTTTATCATTATTAGTCGTAGTTGCGGAAATCAAAGAAAGAAATGATGATGTTACTAGTATATATATTTCTTCTAATTCTTATTTTGATTATTAATTTTCTTACCAGCAAAATAAGAGTAAATGGACAGAAATAGAGGATATTGAAATCGATCCAATCGATATTAATTATCCTGATTAATTTCCTCTTGATTATTCCTCAAATGAAAGACGGATATATATGACTTACTTAAAAAAAATAGTAAGGAATCGGCTACATTAATTCATTCAGTTCTTTTTTGAGGAGTAAAATAGAATTTTCATTGAAAAAATACAATGCTATAGAAAGGAATACAGTAGAATTTGTACTGATTTCTATAATGGACATTCGTCATTATGTTGATGGAACTTTGAAATAGAAAGAAAAAAAACTACGAGTACAGAACAAAGTGGAGGGATAAATGAAATTAATTAGACCTAATTCCATTTTAGTGTCTTTTTTCACTTCTAATACTCAAGTAAAATGTAATACGAATAGAAAATAAGTGGGAGGTAAATGTGGGGGAGGGTGGAGAGCCTTATGTTTCAATAGAGCTGGTAGGTAACTTTTAATAGTAATAATACAATTGCATTAGGGTATTGCATTTAATTGAAATAAAAAGAATAATAATAATAAAAAGTTCTACTGGCTGGATAAACTTGCGTTGGGAAAGCGTAAGGATACTCGACTGAGGAAAAAACTAATCAATTAAGAATCAGGGGAAATTACAGAAAAATCAAGTGTGCATTGCTCATAAATTTTTGACTTTTTATTCAGAGAGGTTAGAGAGTTTATTAAATCTCTTTCTTGTTTGATTTTCTTCTTCTATATATTTTTTTCTTACAATATTATTTCATATGAATATATAATAAAAGTGATGACACGAGGAAATACTCATTGTGACTCTTTTATAGCGATTAAAAATTTTCATACTATTTACAGTAATTGGATTTGAAATATTGATAATCTTGATTACTGTTACACCTAGTTGAAAAGAAGGTGGGAATTTATGATGGTTGAAAAATTCTTAATTTTTTTATCGAATAAGCAAGATTTTTTGGATACTAGATAAAAATTTTATTGTTAGATTCTAAACTCATGTGGAAGGTTAGAGAACAACAAGCGTAAATTTGAGTGATAAACGTTGTATTTCGCCGGGTCTCTTCAGACTCTACCCCGGTTAACATATAAATACTATTACAATGCTCTATTTGGGACCTTCCATTGGTTCATTTTGGCTTCGCAACTTCTTTCAGAAGGGTGGAGAGCTTGCTGTGAAATTCATCTCTTGATCTGCTAATTACTTTTGCCTTTTGAGAAAGTTGTCAATTTGTAACTGCCCACTGTACCTTTTTCGTTTTCTTTTGGTTGTTGAGCAGTTTTTCCTTTCTCTTTTATCACTAATTACAGGTTGACTGGTAATTTGATTATCAACTATTGTTGACTTCTCACTGGTTTCACATTTTGCCAATTCTGTAATAGTTGCTGGGGCTGTACACTGGATTTGAGAGAGAAGATTATCAGCTTTAGCTAACGTCTCATTAATTTCAGTTTCTTTTTCTGTCTCAATTCGTGTAGAGCACTGAGTAGGAGTTCCAACATCTAGCCTTAGAATTCTTCCGATCTTGGCAATCTGCTTGCTCTTGATGTGAACATCACGACCTTTGAATCCTAATTTATTTGCAAGTTCCTTGTGGACACACAGATTTGGTTTGAGCTTGGTGATGAAATGGCTCTCAGCGCAGCCCAAATTTGCTTGTCTGGTCTTGCTCGATTCTGTTGGATTGACCTGGTATAAGATTTTGAAGTTCGACGCATCTGCGGAGTGACCTGTTGCCTCTAGATGGTGTTGAACTGCACTGTTATGTTTTGGCCTGAGGTGTTCTCTTACTCTCTCTCCAAGTGATCGGGTCGTTTGTCCAACATATGAAGATCCACATGAGCATTTGAAGTGGTCCAAAAGTGGAAGCCAAAATGAACCAATGGAAGGTCCCAAATAGAGCATTGTAATAGTATTTATATGTTAACCGGGGTAGAGTCTGAAGAGACCCGGCGAAATACAACGTTTATCACTCAAATTTACGCTTGTTGTTCTCTAACCTTCCACATGAGTTTAGAATCTAACAATAATATTCTTGATGAGGTTCGACAATATTATCATACAAATAAAAATTTTAATTAACGCCAAAATTGCCTTTTTTTAAACTTTGAGTTTGATTTCAAAAAAACGAAAGAGTGATCAAAAGTTGATTTTTAAAATCATAGTTAGTCAGAGAAATCAGTTATGCTGAATCAGATTTTGATATTCCTCCCATCATCGTGTGAAAATCGGATTTTGATTTCTCAATCATTTACCCCACTTGAAGATGAATAAAATTTTGATGATTCAAGAATTTTTTCTTCTTCTCGTAATGGTGAGCTTATCTATAGAACATTTTCCCCCTCTTGTTTTGCAGTAATTTTTCTGAATGACAAAGAGACCAAGAACTTTTTAACATCGATGAAATGAAAACGAATCCCTTGCGGTGGGGACAACTATTCTCTAATTTAACCAAAAACTTGCTCAAATTCGATATCTATATCTGAGAAAGTTGAGTGATTTGTAAAAATGATAAATTCCCATCTTCATTTTAACTAGGTGTTGCATCAGATCTCTAGAGAGCTCATCTAGCTGTGTCAATCTGTCAAAGCTAAATGATATTATGTAGAGAAAAAATGATAAATATTCATCCGAAATGAATCTGAATGAAGAAAAAATAACCAGTTTTATTACTTTAAGATGGAAGTATTTTACGAATCTTGAACGCTCAGTGAAGTCTAAATTTAACTACTATACAATACTGAGTTGGTTCCTTTGATCATATATAGAAAATTTCGTGAATGTTAGCCTGAAAGTTTTGATTTCAGAAAATCATTATTTAGTACTGATTTCAAAAGAGCAATAAATTTTCTTTCTCTTAGAATCTATAGTGTGAAAATTATTAGCTTTGATGTTTGATTAATCGTTCAAAAAGTGCAATCTCTCTCAGTTCAATTTTGACACCTCAAAATAAGAGGAGTTGTAGAATTCTCAAAAGCATAAGCATCCATTATTGACACCTAGGAATCTTGCAAATGGTTTATTTAACCCTATAACTAAGCTCATTATGGCATAACTAAGCTCATCTGTAATTATGTACTTCAATGCTGTATTTTATTAGGAGAGAAACTATGATATATTGATTTATTATTATTAAAACGTTTAAAAATTTATTGTATAAAAATTAATTCTTTTTAATTGTGTTATAACTATTTGGAATTAAAAATGTTTTAATAAATGTATTCCTAATCTATTCAGAGTGAAGACGATTTTTAAGTTATTATTTTTTTTGGGGATTCCATCCATAGACGTTATTCATGAAAAGAGGAAAGCAATTATTTAGACATGGAAAAACCCAGGTTAGACAAGACTTTGTACAAGAGAGTAATAGTGAGATATGTAGGGAAAATGTAATTTATTTTTAGCATTACAAGCAATGCAGCATTATTTTTCCTGTATGTATAGGTCTCTGTTCTTCGTTTTTTCCTTTTACTGTGTTGATGATAATATCCGTTACTTGGCATATGAAAATAACTTGAATATCGAGAGGTAATATTTAATTAGCCATTAAATAACAAACAAAAAGTGACATGTGTTATTTTTTACTTTCTCGACATCAATATAAAAACCCTGTATAATATCCATGGAACGTTCTTGATTATAATGCATTTTTTCCTGTCTCTACTCCAGAAATGCATCTATTCACCAAATATATCTTGTTCGATGCGAAGGAAGAATTATAAATTATAATACGGAAAGATTCGTTTTGGTATTGATTTTCACCCTATATTTGACCAGGCTTTTTTTAGAATTAGAAAAACAACCTAAAATACAAGATTTATAAAGCTAATTGACATGAAGATAAGAATTTACTATTTTGAAAATTTTTTTTCCCGAAAGAAAATCAATTTGACCGAAATTAGGCCATTTTTCGAATTTCAAAAATGTATCAAATTTCCACTTTTTCAACTTTTGAGCTCATAATTTTATCGATTTCGATGATTCGAAACAGCAGAATACTGATTTTTGGGATCAACATTAGATGAAGAATTCGAAATCGCATGCCGAAGGTCACAGAAAATCCTCATCATAGTAAGATATCGAGCCATTTGAATTTTTTGGTTATTTAGCAAATGAACTTTATCTTGGAAACAGTAAGTTCTTCTCAATCTCTTCGGTTAGATAAAATGATTTTTTCTATTTTGATCCTCAAAATCCACTTAGTTTATTTCTACGTCACATCATTCTAGCCTCAGAAAATACTTCGCTCACAACGTATTCGATAGAAAATTGTTGCTCCATCTTTTGTCACAGAGAATTGATTTTTTGAAATAATCACAAAAAATTATTTATAGATTCACAAACCATACGAAAGATGATATAAATGAGTTCAATAAATTTTTCGAACACCTTTATGTTTTCAAGTCTTTAATAAATGTTGTCAATTCTCCAAAGAGATATTTATCAAGATTTTCAAATAACTCACGACTCCAAGTAACTAGATTGAAAAGGAAAAAACTTTCGACACCTGGTTGTCAAGTGATCAGAGTAACTTTATTTTAAAAAGCAGGTAAGGATTTCCATGACGAATAAATAACTTGATGTAAATGATATTGATGGTTGACGACGTGCACAAAGAGTTGTAAGATTTTTATCTCAGTCAGCCATACTACTCTCTACCACATACACATGGAAATCATACATTTTCAAATTCATTTTTCGAAACATGTAACAAGTTAAGTTTTACATGTGTATAGGATTGATTTATTTATCCTCTCTCCAAAGAGCATATTTGGATTTTTATCTGAAATGTTAACCCAACATTTTTTACTCGAGATGATTTGAGGAATCTAATATTTTCTTTTTGTTATTTTAACCCCATCGAAACGATAAAGAAACGGTTTAATTAGAAAGTTGATTTTTATTGAATTTACCATATAATTACAAGTAGATTGGTTTTGGTTATTTTATTCAAGTTTAGATATCTCTTTGAGACCTTTTGGTATCTTTGTGATCTTTTTTTAACGTAAATTATAAATTAGATTATGTGATACTGTTGAGACCTGCGTAATAACTGAGAATTTCCACCTTTGAATAGTCGCTCTATGTAGGGCGAATCTCACGAAAAGGTTGATTCCGCCAAGAGCTTCATCAAACTTTGTAAATCAGGTTTAGTCAAAGCTAAAAAAGTAAGCAGTCAGCTCTTTTTTCTTGGATAGATGTGATATCCCTAAAAATATGATTACTCATAAGAAAATAGAGTGCGATTAGTAATAAGAAGATATTAATAATAATGATATTACGAGATTTTTATCAATCAAAATTGATTTTCTGTCAAACTCTGAGAATGATTAACTTTTTAATATCTATATTTGTATACAGTATATAAATTATACATAACTACAAATAGACTTGATGAAATTCTCTAATGATAAAATAAGACTACTCAGAATCCACAAAGTTATATAAATACACAAACATACATCCAAAATAGCCAGTAATAATTTAAATTAACTTGTACATTTTCTCAACAGAAATACAATCATCAAGTTTATGCATTTCAATGGACTCAACTCATTGATATAATGATACGTCAATACTTTAGGTGTACTTGAAATCATCTCGATAATTTTTTGCAAAATTCAAAAAAATGGAGAATACACTTTCTCTCGCATTCTCTTAGAGAGACTTGTCATCAGATTTTGACATGAATGAATTCTTTCCATCAAGAGAATATTAATATTTTGTTTCTCACCTTAGCTGAGATGACAGATTATAATCAATTAAATAAATGCTTGCTTGGATCAATTGAAAACACCTTTTTTTCGTTTATATATAAATACAAATAGAGAAAAAAAATTAACCAAAATATACACCTTAATTTGATCTTTTTGACAAGTTTTTTTGAGATGAAATTCACACGAATTTTTTTCTTCAAGAACTTAAAATGGCGCATTTTTGAAATCCAATCAAGCGCATTATTTTGGCCTTCACTTACTAATTATTGTGGAATTTTGGTTTAGTAAGCCTGAATCTTAGTTTAGAACATGTAAATATTCTTTCTTTTGTCCCAATTTAGTTTTTTTAATTCAATAACGTCATCTTAAAAAATCCTTACTTCAGAAGAAAATGTTTCAAGATAAAAAAATTTATTCATAATGACTAATGGTTTTGAGGGGAAAACTAAGTTAAAAACCTCTTATTCAGAGATTAGAAAACATTCGTAATCAAAGCCAGATATGGGAATATTTTCCTTAACTTAACTTAATGAAGCTGTCAAATATTTTCTTCTCTCTTAAGTAACAAAGTTAACTTGAAAGCTTATCTGAATATTCATCCGGTTTTTCAATGAATTTAACGTGAATTACGCGCACACAAGAGAGAATAAAACAAACATTATAAAATAGCTCTCGGTAATGTTTTTTACATTGGGACCGGATCGATGAATAAGACGAAAAAAAAATTTTCTAAAATGAATATTCCGGCAATAAATCAAAAATGCATTCATTTTACTTTAGTATAAAACACAAAAACCAAACAATTCTTTCCTGGTAGACATGAATGTTTCTCTTCTTATGAGGAAATTGAAGTTATGGATATGAACAACACACAAGTTTGTACAGAATAAAGTTATAGAAGATAGGGGTGGTGTCTGAAAGAGGATTGAACAGAAATGCACAAAAAAGTGTATAAACAAAAAATGAGCCATTACACACGTATCTACTACTCTTGCCGTACTTGATGAAGAAAAAAAACGAGTTGAGGCATAACTAACATCATCATTGGGAGGAATAACTAACTAGCTGACATATTTTTTCTAATTTATGAGTTTCTGGTGTCTTTCATGGAAGAAAAGATGATTATTAAAATTTATTTTTCTATTATCAGTATATTAATTATTTTTCAACTTTGAGACCATTTTTAAAGATGCTCAACTGCATAGAAACATTCAAACCTATAACTATCATATAGAAAGTTTTACGCTCTTTCGAATGATACCAAATATGACTCTGAAATGTTTAAAACAGTTTATTTGAGTAAATGAAAAAAATTAGCTTAGGGTAGAGAATTATGAACAAGAAGGGTTCTCTTTTGAAAAATTCTTGAATTTAAGCACAAGTGAACAATAGTCAAAAGTTCTACTAAATGAAAATTGATCTAAATTTACTCACTCAACCAATTAGATAAGGATCGGTGTCAAGATATCAAATCAGAAACAATGATATCATTAACAGTGCTTCTGATAAGATAAAAAAGATACGGGCTCATCATTTAATTTCAAAGATATTTTTTAAACAATCCATACAAAATGATAAAACTGATGAAGAGAAAAAAATTTCTCGATAATCCTAATATGAGATCTGTACCCTTTGATTTAGGTATAAGAAAAAAAAATTCTATTTCCTCCAGGGATGAACCTTATACTTATATGGCCAAATACGATTTTATTTTTATTTCTCCAATATAAATAAAGGCTGAAATCTCAGAAGACAATTTTCTGGCTCCACATTTTAGACTTTGAGAAAAAAAACTCTCCCTCCATAAATGTGACAATCTTAAACCTATAATTAATCCTGATCGATCTAAAATTGAATATTCTAAATCCCTTCTTAACCCCCACCTTCATTGATCTTACCTTTTTGATCAAAGATTTGTTCGAAAATATCATGGAATTTCTGTATCCGAATAATTCGACTGCTCCTAACTTAAGTAGAAGAAATAGTAAAGTTTGACTATTATGAGCTTATCATGATGATTGTCAAACTTTTATTTTAACCTGCTCAAAATATCTATTTTGTGATAACTCTTATTTTGTAATTACAATTTCATATTGATTTAATAAAATGTATAATTTCAAAGAAAAAAAATTTTTTGTATGCAAGGCTTTATATTGAGGATCTTGAGCTCTTAGATCGTCATCTTGAAACCTTCTCCGATCCCTTTTGTTCCAAGAATTTTTATTTCTCTTTGAAATAGATGCGGCATAAGAACTTCCCTTTGTTCATACTTTGCAGTTGGCATATATATTTGATGAATGTTCCATCCTTTTCTGACATGTCATTGACAAAGTCATTATGAGTATATATATATATATGCCTATCTATTTACATTATTTAAACATTAATGTCCTTTATATCTATCTATTGAGGATACCAAATGCTCATAATGTCACATCTTGTTTTTAAAGTTAGACAAAAACATTCCGTTTGTATAGCGTACTACACATTATTAATAAGGGATATATACCAAGAAGAGAACACCTTTTTAATACACACTCGTATAGATGTTGGTTTTAAACTAAAATGATTAATGACCCTTTGTAAAAGTAATGTCCACTCTTCTGTTTCCTATCAGGACTACACTAAATGTACTATTGAGTAGTATTAGTAACATCAATAATTATTGGGAAAAAAAGTTATATATTCTTCATATCAAGTTATCAACTCTTTTTAAATTGAGTAAATTAAATTTTCGAATTATCTAAAGTAGGGTATTGAATAATTTTCAAGAAAATACTTTTTACTACGAAAGATGATTTGATATATTACGGTAAAAATGAATATATATACATTATATATAAATATAGGGGAGGTTGTAAGTAATTCATTGAATTTTTCAGCTTCTTATTTCAACGAATAGGAATCGAGTAAATATTCCAAATTCATTTAATACATCATTGGTTAGTGTATTCCAAATCTATTCAATGGTATATGACAGAAATAAATTTGTTTGTATACTTTGAAATGTTCTGCTGTATGGATGCATGGGTTGGGAGGGGTGATTGAAGGAAGACAGATAGATTGAATTGAATAAATAAATTATATTTGTGTCTTCAGTATATTGCTATATCAAGAGTTTAAAAGAAAAAAGAGTGAAGCTTTAGACTTAGACAAGAATTTTGTGGATGATATATATAGCTAATGATCAAATCTTGACGTTTCAATAAACTGACACTTTTCTGACATCTCAATCAAAGACGAGAGAGACAATTGTGGTCTTTCATTCAGTTATAAACTTCAAAAGTCATCTTCTTCTTTTCCTGACAAGACAGAAATTGATCTTAACAACAAACAATTAATTATTACAATCTCAGTGTGTGTAAAATTGAAAAAAACAAACGGAAAGACATTAATTAATTATTGCAAAAAAAGAAAGCAACGGATTTATCTATCTTGATCAGAAACTCTGGAATACTCATGATAATTAATTGGATTATTAATTTATTATTATAACTGCAATTTATTTATCTGAAATGTCTTCAGAAGATCATAAAACAAGTCCAACTTTAAAGACAAACAGTTCTCGAGAGGATGGCAGCTCGCCACAGGAGAAGAATCCTGATGAAACCAAATCCTCAATTGAGGTCAATACAGTTGGATCAACAACCACAACATCAGCATCGTTGAATCTTTATGATTTATCACCGGTGAAATTAACTAGTCTTCAAACATCTAATCATGCAAGCTCTCAACTGGGATCAGGTAATAATCTCAATAATGGGTCAAGCCAACAGACAGGACTATCCTCAAACCTTGCCAACTTGGATGGTCTTGATGGACTTACCTCAAAATCCCGAGAATCCATGTACAAGTGAGCAATTGAAAAACTCATTTTTTTACTTTCCTTTCAAAATTATTCATTCTCCCAATATCTTAATAGTCACCCCTTATTTCCATTGCTGACGTTAATCTTTGAAAAGTGCGAATTAGCCACAAGTACACCTAAAGAAGTCATGAATGGTCAAAATGTTTCCGAGGTTTGGTCCTCAGATTCCTTCAACGAGGATATTGTCGTCTTTTCAAAAGAGGTGAGTTCATCCCCTCCCCCCAACAGTAATAATGCTGGTTCTTGGTTATTATTAAATATCATGTCTCTCTCTTCATTGATCATTGTTTATTTCATAAAGATCAAAAATAAAATAGTTTACCCTTTTTGAGTAGAAATTTTCTTTTTTTGACAGGTAATTTATCATTATTAATATAACTGAGGTATTATTCAAGTTTGCCTTGGATAAATAAATGCCTTACGGTTAAAGTAGAAATATCTGTATTCACATCTGTGGGGCCTAGTTAACCAAAAGTTCCTTTTGATAGCTTTGGCAAATGTGGGCCAGAGTTTTAAAATATATCCTATCAAAAACTATTTTCAAAACCAAGTTGTAAACAACAGTCAGTGTTAGAGAATCTCCCAAAAATTGATTAAAAATAAAGCAATATTCCAACAGAAACAGTTGTGTCAGGCAACAGTTGTTAACTTTATCCCTTCGGAATACTTCCCTTGGCCAATATATATATCTCTCGTCGATATTATTATTAAAATCATGTTGATACATTCCATTTTCTACTCTAGGAATACTTACCAGTAGATATTTGTTTGCGTTGAACAGAAAAAAAAGGAATCAAGTTATAGATATTTGCGTGGATTGAATTCTTTTCCAGAGTGTTCCGCTAGAGAGAGAAAAAGTTAAATCATACATCTAAAAAATGTTCTATTCCATATACATCTGAATATATATGTGTATCTATATACACACACAACTGTGTGAGAGACAGAAAGATACTAGCAGAAATTCTTTTTTATTTATTTTTATTTCCATATAGCTATCCATTTTTATCTGGATAAGACTGCAATATAATTAGGTATATACGCACAGAGTTGAAAAAGAGAGAGAGAGAGAGAGAGAGAGAGAGAAGGAAGTTCATATCGATTTAGCTGTCAGAATTATTTTCCTTAATCTTCAAGCATAAATCATAAATGATAAATTTCTTTTTTTTTCTTTTTTGCTTTTTTCTACTACTGCTAGTAGTAGTAGTGTGTGTATTAGCCTAACAAAGTCTAAATACATCAGAAGAGAAAAATAGAGAAAGATATCCAACAACTAAGCGAACTTGGAACAAGAATAAACTAAATGTACAAACAAAAAAACGAGAATAAGGCGCAAATACCTTTGCGAAAAAGGGAATGAATAATTTAACTTTACATGCTCAGCATATTTGATAATGTTTTTCCTTTCATCTTTTTAGTTAGCCAACTCGAATCGATCGATAACAACAGATAATCCAGAACTTGACACCCTGGTAAGTGGAAGAAAAACCTTTATGTCTATGTAAATTTGACATTTCCCCTTTTCCTTATAATAGATGATTCATGCAATTCAAGTTTTGCGTTTCCACTTACTCGAAATTGAAAAGGTGCATGAGCTCTGTGATAACTTTTGTATGAGATATATAACCTGTCTAAAGGGTAAACTGCCAGTCGATGTTGTCATTGAAGATAGAGAGTGTACGGGATCTCAAGGGTCTGCGAATAGCCCTTCTCAAGCATCGTCACAGAATATGTCACGATCCACACCTAATGAGACCCAGCGTATTTCAGCTACACCAAATCAAGATGATTCTATGAGTAATTTATTGTCACAGAACTTTAACCGGTCGGATAATGCAGCCATGGCCGCATATGCTCAACATATGGGTGGTCTATTAGGCTTTTCAGCCAACAATGCACCTTCCTCGAATCCAAACAGTTCAATTCCAATCTCAAACCCTAATAATTCATATCAGAGTCTTGCTCAAACCCTAACGAATGATTATCAAAATTCCTTTTATAATCAATCGACAAACATTTACAATAATGGCCAGGGTGGAAATTTCGACACAGGAAATAACAACGATCAATTTTCCCATTCAATGTACAATTTAAATGGAAATAACCCTTTTGGGCCAAACTACCGGGCTGGAGGGAATAATAGCAATCCCGGTTCAAGTTTACTTCAAACCCTCACTAATTCACACCAGCAGAACCTTTTGCAACTTCATTCATCGAATATTACAGATCCTCTGTCGATAATAACGAACAATTCAATGAAACATAAGGTAAGTACTGAATTTTCTTTGGAATTTACGCAAGAAAGAATATACTTGACGATGGATATGAATGTAAACAAATACATTGAATATATTTTCTGTATCAATCTATTCCATAGTGTAGGAATGTATTGTAAGATAATTTCTTCTCTATATAGAAAGGAAATTCCAACAACATATACTACATATACTGAGATATAAAGTATATACAGTTGTGTGTACACTCTTTAGAGATACTAGTTAGTAGACATGACATATAGAAAAATGAATGATTTATGCACTGAAAATTATGCATTCCTTCCAATGTAAGCGCATACATTTAGACTTGGATGATGGGGGCAATGAATGTATTCTTTCAGTTTATCTCATAATACAATTTCTATTGCGCATTAAAGAGAAAAATTTTAGGTTCATAAAAAACGTTTTATAATGTTGATAATAATAATAATATTTATTGTTAAATAGACAAGTCCAAGGGGTGGAAGTCTTTCCGATGATCGGAATAGCATCATGCAATCAGGTAATAATAATGTTTCGCGAACATCACCACAAGATTTTAACAATGGTACCTCACGTGATCATGAGTTGAAAAATCCCTATATGAATCCCTATTCTAACCTCTACTCCCCATTGACAACACAAACGAATCGTCATAATAACAGTTCGACTCCAAATCCAACACAAAATCCATCCTCCATAAATAATTCCACACTGAATCGAGTCACGCCAAATGATTTGAACTCTGAGTCAGGTAAATTTCTCTAGACCTTGTCTTTTTGAAATTTTTTTCTTTGAGTGTTCAGAAACTCTATCAAATCTTTCTTATTAGAAATTAATTATTAATTATTATTTAAAACCAAGGGACATTTGATGATTATTTTATTCTGTAAGGATGTATCTTCATCATATTCTACATAAATCATTTATAATTTATCACATATTCATACTCAAAGCTAATTCGTATTCAAAATATTTTAACTACATAGTCCTCATAATTTAGAGTTACCACATAAATTAGTGAAAATCATTGAACAGATCATAAACAGATATTCTCTCCCAACATTTGTATGGGAAACCTGTTATCATATTAATGCTTAACCAAGATAATAATAATAATCAACTAAACATTTTACAACCTGGTGTAAAAAATATCTACTCATCACCATGTCTCAAACTCTTATAAAAACTTGATTTAAATTTTAACTCTAGGCGATGGAATTGACACGAGTGTCGGGTCAGGTGAGAATGCCGATGACTTAGATCTTGATGAAAAAGGCAGTAAGCGTCAAAAGAAACGTGGAATATTCCCTAAAGCAGCAACAAACACCATGAGAGCATGGCTTTTCCAACACTTATCTGTGAGTATCAACACCTTGTAATGATTTCTTTATTCTTTTTCATTAATTAATTAACTTTCATTTCCCTAGCACCCATATCCCTCAGAAGAACAGAAGAAACAATTGGCCTCTGATACTGGCCTAACCATTCTCCAAGTCAATAATTGGTGAGTATTAATTATAAAACTGACAGTTTTTAGGGATGAATCTACATCGATAAACATTCACGTGTGTATACTTCCAGTAAATTCATTCATGGTTAACTTGAATTTGTATTATCTAGCGTATCGGTCTTTCTTTTTTTCTGTATCCCTTATGCTTTACCATATTGGAAGATATTTTTTCGTTTGTCATTTTGTATCCAGGTTGGTTGGTTGAAAAAAAGGGAATATCTATAACAATAATATGCATCTTCTAAGCTAATAGACCAACATAAAACATGACCATTATTTTTTGTTGTTCCTCAGAGGACGTTTCCCTGTTATATATAGAGAAAATGAAAAATACTAAGGGAAATATACCCCATGGGCATTGAATTTATGTATTATTTTACTCCTGTCAAAATATCTATAGATATCTGTAGAGTTTTTTCCCCTCAGAATTACTCTGTTGCTATTCAATTAAAATATATTTGACTCAAGTGGCCAATATTCTCTCTCGTCAAGAGCACTACTCATTATTTCATATAAATCTGAATTAAAAAATGAAATTGTAATTCAATCATATCATTTCCAGGTTCATTAATGCGAGGCGAAGAATTGTCCAGCCAATGATTGACCAATCCAATAGAGCTGGTAGGTTGAAGGATTTTATAAATCTTTATTCTAAGAGAGAAACCTCTAATTAAGAGATTAATTCATACTTTATTTACTTTCCATAGGCCCACAGTCATATCCAAACTCTAATGGAAGTGGTAATGATAGTTCTTGCCTTCCTTACTTGGACAGTCAGCATTTTGCTACCTATGGTAATTCACGAACAACAAATACTCCCGGTAGTAATCCCACCCCCTCAAATACAACCCCACCAATCCATAATAGTTCAAGTGAGTTAATATATTCCCCATTTTAAACATTGCTCATTCGTGTGTACACTTTTGTTTAATCAGCTTTTGAAGATAATTTCTTGAAGAAATGACGAATTTTCATCTTTCAGCTGTTTAATGTTTAAAACTCTGATATTGACTCTGATTGAATTGGTAGAAAATTTTATAGACAAACTAAATTATTTTTTGACATTTTAGGTAACTTTACTTCGGACTTTTACGCTGCTGCTGCTATGGCTACCACCGGTAAAGATGAAAATACCCCGTTTACTCCAAATAGTCCTTTGGAGAATAGTAGCAATTTCTCACGATCAAACTCTCCCTTACCGTCTTCAACATTTCCTGCCTTCTCTTCGAATACCAGTGGTACAGGTGGCGGTAGTGTCAACCAAACAGCTTCAACATTTGGCCAGATATATAATCAAAATTATTATAATCGAACATCTTCAGGAACACCCCCAATAACTGGACCAAACAGTGGCACTGGTACGAACATTGATAATACGAATGTTGCCGCAATGAATGCTGCTGCTCAATATGCCGCTTGTGCACTTGCCTTACAACAGAAAAAGAATTTTCAAAATTCTGACTTTTTCGACTACTCTAATTCCACGTCGAGAAATCAGTTAAATTCCATGGCAGCAGCATTCTATGCATATAACTCCTCAAATAATCCCCTGAATGCCTCGTCTACAACCCAAAATCCCTCTCATGCCATGAGTCATCTTCAGTCGAATACGAACACTGGCCAAAATGGTCCTTCAAATGGCTATACTTCAAGTCTGTTCAATTCAACTGAACCATCACTACAAGATATCCATGCAGCCTAATTTTATTTTTTGCTCGCCTAATGAGTTGTTGTTGCCTTTTCTAACACGAAGATTAATGGATAAAACTAACATAATAAAATGAGAAAATCTTTTTCACTGTGGAATAAAAATTCATTTCAAGCAAAGCTCTGGAAATTATCTACCACACAAAACTTATTATTCAAATCTATTTTTTTAGCGCCTTCGTTTGATTTCAAAATTATTTCACAAAAAATATCTATTGACTTACGTTATATCCGGAAGAAAAGTTCTTGTTGTTTCAACATATTCTTTTAAACTAAACCAAATGATCAGATCAAACTTGTATATCACTCAATTCACCCCTCTCCAATTTCTCCACATCCTCTAACATTAATTTAAAAACATCTGTAAATAATGAATTCTCCCCTTGAAATAAAAAGTTGATATACGGGAAAAAAGGAACTGATTCATCTTTGACACTTTCTGGTTAAAGAATAAAATTATTCACTAATGGACTGATACAAACCTCTGGAACTTTTGGGCTGTTTTTTTATCATTACAAATCTACTCTGGTTCTTATAAACTTTGTAACTCAAAAATTACTATATATTATCATCATTATTATGAATTTGTGAAAAGAATATTTCAATTTTGAAAAAAAATTATACAAAAAGATTTCATCATGTAATTTATTTATACTCTGCAAAAATATATATATGATATTATGATTTAAATTAATTTTTATTTCTTGATCCCAAAAATCTTTCTGACTTTACTCGATGAATATTATTTGACCCAGGGAAATAAGTAAAAAACGTTTTA
This sequence comes from Gyrodactylus bullatarudis, assembly GCA_012064415.1. Taxonomy (NCBI): domain Eukaryota; kingdom Metazoa; phylum Platyhelminthes; class Monogenea; order Gyrodactylidea; family Gyrodactylidae; genus Gyrodactylus; species Gyrodactylus bullatarudis. Next base: position 231,866 of record SSNU01000226.1, read on the forward strand.
ATCAAATAAATCAACCAAGTAGAATAGCACGTGTATATTCTTAACCCTCGCATGGAATTTAGGGTCAAAAAGACCCCAAGGTGATTTCAATCCTCTATAAATATTTTTTTTTCTTTTTGTATGAAATTTTTTTGTAATCCTAGAGCAATAATTATTCAATCAAAAATGATGGTTTTTTTCAGTCGTCGCTCTATTATTACACAAAATAACTAACTCAGAACAAATTATAACTGAGTCAAAATTTGGGGTCTTTTTGACCCCATCCTCTTTTTTTCATCTTAATTTTGATTCTATGTATGGAATTTTATTTTTTTCGTGATTGCCGTTATCACCTACTTTTTGCATCATGAGCTGATACAATAAAGATCTACATATGAGCTGCTCTTACGTTCTATGAACAGAGAATGATTAGATGAATCCGAAAACTTTTCTTCGGCTAGAAGTGTCGAATATTATCTTGAAGAGCAAATTTCTGATGAAGAATAAGACGAGGACTCTCTTATTTTTTCAGATTAACTTTTATCAAAATGTGGATCGATTTTTTTCTCGAAAAAACCTCTATTCTCAATACCTATGGGTTGCACCAGGTTCACAGATAATCCAGGACTAACAAAATTTTCCCGATCGTGTATTGATCCTGAAGATTTTTTTCAATTTATTCATTGATGCCAATATTGAATCAGCATATAGCAAATTATTCAAACAAATATGTATGTATACAAGTATATGCAAGACTAAAGAAGAGAGCTGGATTTAGGCTTTGATCCAGAGCAAGCGATAGAAAACAACAAAGTCAACTTGAAGATTAAAACTAATATGAAAATTGGAATTCATGTTTTTACAGAACTATGGCATACTTTTTGTCACGAGTTAGCGCAAAATCCCATTTTAGTTGTAATTTTTGCTGATTTCAAGTTGAGAGAGTGATTAAAAGTCGATTTATAAGATCACGAATTTCCCTGGAAAATGATAAATTCATCAAAAAAAATTTTTTCGGTTCCCTTCTTTAACTGGTATCCCCAAAACAAACATCTGATCCCTCTCTTGCTTTGAAATCAACCCAAGTTTTCATAATGGAATTTGTTGCTATCTTGTCATAAGGAGTAATTTTGTACCATAATTTTCTTTTTATTCATATGGGAAAAGTGAGTCTTTGATGATCTAGATTCCAGAAAATCAATTTCCATTTCTTGATGGAAAAAATGAGAATTATGTAAAAATCATAAATTCTGATCTTTATTTTAACTATGAGAGGTATAGAAATAAATAATCCAACATATTAGAATTTTCTGGGAAGTATACTGGAGAAAAAAAGAAACAAACCCAAATGATAAGAGAAATTTTATGAGTCAAGGGAATAATTTTATTTTATACCCCTTTAGATGAAAAAGAAATTATTTAGATGTCAATGTAAAGTTATTCTCGTTAAATTTTGGAAAAAAAAATTTTGGAAATTTTAGATTTCTAGTTGGCGCGATTTTAATTGATTTATTTAATTTAAGTTAATAGTTTTTTTGATTTCAAGGTGTGAGACTGATCAAACAATAATAAAATAAGATGATCCGTTATCAGTTCAAAATGACGGTTGTATCAAAAATTGAATCAAAATAATTTATTTTTTTGTCTTATATTGATCGAGAAAAATAACTTTTGATCCCTCTTACACCTTGAAATCGACAAGAATTTTAGATCTCTAATTTCATCGAGAATAGCTCAATAATTTGAAAATTTATAAAGATTTTCTACAAAGTAACAGCAAGCAATCCGATAGTTCTTTAGATTTCTTCAAGGATACGCTTCATTTCACAACTTAAACCTTTTTTTTCACTAATCAACTGAGTCTATAAATTCATTGACACCAAGATCAATAATCGTGTGAGATAAATTTGAAACTTTTAAGTAGTCAGCCTGAAAACTCTTTTGTGATATCACAGTTTATTAATGAATCCCATCTTCACTAGTATGCTATATAGGCTCTTAGAGCATTTGTAAATTATTATCCCTAGACACAAGAGCTGCATTTAGTTGAGGGACTCCTTTTTTTCATTGTCCAAGAAGCTATTTTTGAGAAACTAAAATGAAAACTATAGCTATTTGATAGTAGCCAGCAAAGTCAAGAAAAAAGTTTATTTTCTAAATTTCATGATAAAAACAAACCCATGGTTTGTTAAAATAAAAAAATCGAAAATTCGCTAAATACTTCTTTTTCAACGTTTGATCTTAAAATTTTAAACCCATTTCGAAGATTTAAAGATTTTAAATTCAATACAGACATTTCGGATCATCAAAAGTTGAAAGAGGCTCGTGATTTTCGAAAAAAAATCTTTTTAAATTTTGGGATATTCCCCTTTGTTCATTTCATCTGGAAAAAAAATTGAGTTTTTCGAAACATCATAAACTCATCATCTTCATGTCAATTATCTTTATTTTATTGCGTAAAAAGCTATTTTTGATAGAATAAGATATTAGTTTACTTTAAAATATACTGCAATTTGAGAAATTAAAATGAAAACGGGATGGTTAGTTTTTTATCTCTAACTAGAATTGAACATTGATCCATGTACATTCAGAAGAGAACTAGACCTTGTTTTTCAAAAATGAAACTCATATTTTAGGAACAAGATCAAATTACAAAAAGATGTAAAGATGAACAAGATTTCTCTTCTAGCATTAACTAGGTCATGTAAAATTTGAAATTCAATTTGAACTATAGACCTTGGAAGTTGACAGTGAAATATAACACCTCGTTTGAAATCATACCATGATTGATGGTGAGAGTTGTTCACTTGAAATTTCATTTTTTTTTAATTGATAAGATCTTTATAACAAGTGGAATGATTAGCAAAATTATTGATTGGCGATAAACACTGAAGCTCAAGAGATTGAGTAGGACTGGAGGTTCCATGAAATAATTTGGCCATTCGTGAGGGTGGAGAAAACGAGTGTCATTTTGCCTATTTTACCCTTTAGATTGAGTTAAAAGTGGGAGTGTGGCCAAAAGGAGTTTTACGGGATCAAGAGAAGAATCTATTCTAAATTAGAACTTCTAATGCTTTACCTCGTTTGGGAGTTGAATTTCACAACTTAGAAATCAATGAAATTTCAATCAATCAAAATCCCTTGAAAGTGGTGGAAATAATATCTAATTCTGATTCTAAAAAAATCTTTTCTTGGCAACCTGTCACTTTCAAATCAATATAATTTTCAGCTTAAGATTTCGAAGAATGGGCATTTGGCACCAATTTGAAATTTGAAAAATTACCTTTTTTTTTCTTAAAAATAATTTTTTTCCACAAATATTAAAGGTAAGCATCATTTTCTGGATTGTATAAAATTTTTTTAACATGATCGATTTCCTGATGAAAAGATTTAATTTTAATAAGTTAAAAAGGAATGCCGAAAGTTTGAGGAATACGCGCTTTATTTCAGGCATACTCAATGAGTATTACTCATCTACCTCATACATGACAGATATTCAGAAAAAAATACAGAGAAAATTAAGAATCGATCTGATTAGCTCTCTTAGATAGGTGTCTAGGTGGTGGGGGGTTATCTGTAGATTATTTTTACTTATAATGCCCTCAACGTTTGCATATCTAACTTAGGATATGAAAAATCATCCTCAAATCACAAATGGCAAGGTGCTTAAATAGACATAAAGTTGAGTATTTTCGAAATAAATGGGTAAATTTTCAATTTTGACTTTGAATAGCTCAGAAATAGAAGAGTCAAGAGAAACTATTTTGTGAAAGAATTTATTCCTGATTATGTCATTTCTGCCTTTCTGACTCATTCATGTTTTTCTCTATTGAAAGGCAAAGCCCTGCAAGTCGGGTTATCTATTATTTTGAATAACTCGAAAACTCTATTATAGAATTTTTTAAGAAGTTAGCGAAGAATTCTCTACAAAAGTGGATAAAAAAGATGACAAAAGAAATGGTCATATTTTTCGTCAGACATTTTTATTTCAAAATTAAAATCGAATCATTTTTTTATTTTATCTTCATTATTGAAAGAAGGTTCCTTGCTTAATCTATCTCACCTTATGACTCGACAGTTTTTCTTTTTCTCTTCGAAGAAAGATTTCAATTTTAAATACTAACCTATCAACAATATTTATTTCAAACTTTAAGAAAGAATATACCATCATTTTGGAGGAAAGATCAAATGGTTGTCGAAATGCACAAAAAATATCTTCAATGTGCCCAATGCTTTTTTTTACGCATTCAGTATCGTATTCATTCAATACAATAGAGAATGCACGAAAAGGTCATTCCAAACCGGGGGTAGTAATGAGCCCAACTAAATTCACGATAAAAATGTTCCATCTAATTTTACTGTATAACCAAGAATAAATTTTGCATTGAAAGGTAAATAATAATGATGAAAAAACGAGGGTTAGAATCATTAGCAATAAGCTGTCAAAATTTGGGACTAAATGCTAAATACCATTGTGTGTTAGGCAGAAGAGAGTTTTGATATATCGATATTTACCCAATCCTTATGTTGGATTATTTCTTTAATGTATTTTCGTTATTTTTGGTTCTTATTCTGTTATTGATTCTTTGTATCGTTTGAAAAAGAATTTCTATTCTAAACCAAATGTATGCTTTCGATGGTTTGAGTATTTTCGTGATTTTTTGTTACATTTCTGTTTAGAAGATTTGATAATTTATAAAATTAGTTTTATTCTTTTGAGCTCTTCATTTGTTCGTTTCAGGAGGAAGAATGATGGTCCTTCTGGTCTGGATTCGAGCCTGTTGAATTAAAACTGCAGTCTGGAATATTCTTTTAATAATTATACTCATTTCATTAGATTAAATACAGCGATATAGACATTTAGTTTTATTATACTGATATCAAACAGTGTTAAATTTAACCCTTAAAGTCACAAACCACTTAAGTAACTCATTATTATACATCTAAGAGTAAGAAATTACTTCTTTTATCGCCCATTCGATAGGAAATCTATTAATCTGCTGGGATACGCAAAAATCTCAGCTTTATCATTCGTCAAATTAGTGTTATACTATACTAATTCGAATAATATAGATTTTTTTAAAACTTATTTTTGAAAACCTACTTCCCAGGGTCATAGGTAAAAAATAATCATTCCTGTAGAATTCAAGTATGCAATCACCTGAACTCTATCTGCTAAAGCTTCAAAGATAGTCTTTTTTGGATTAAAAAATGACCCAACTTCTGAACCAAAAATAATTGTATTGATTAATTACAAGTGTAGCGTATTTACAAACTATTGGATAGACAAAAAATTTCTGGGCCATTAAATGTTAGCTTAGCAACTCAAAAAGACTATGCCGATAGCAAGATCAATTTCAATTTGTTATGTTGACTCGCCTAATTGTTAATATGATGAAAGTTTGCTGTCTCTAATATTGTATTTAGCCTTTCATTATTTTTGAATTAAATGATAGAATTAGTAACTCTATCAAACCTCAAATATGAGGTAAACTAGATTCTACACCTAGTTAATACGAAGATGGGAATTTATTATTTTATTGTAAGTAATCAAATTTTTGATCAAGAAATTGAAGATGAAGAAAAAATCAATTTTCAAGGATATTATGGCATATGGTATTTCAAATCTTGAAGTAGTGCCAAATTAAACTTTGACTTGAATAATTTGCTGATTTGAAAGTGAGTGATTGATCAAAAGTTGATTTTTAGCAACCCAATCAGACAAAAATCAAATCAGATTTTGAGAAGCACCCAATAATCGTGAACATACTCCCCGCTTGAAAATTGATGGAATTTTGATACGATTTCCCTGAAAAATTACGAATTCATGTTGATAATCGGTTTTCTTGTATTTTAGATTCTTATAATAATCGAAATCTCTGTAGGATTACTCGTCTTTCTTTCCAGGATCGATGAATAATTTTAATTATAATTCGAAGTTTCTTTTGAAAAGAATTCTATTCGTTATGCTCAAGTGACTCTTATCTATTATTTTTTCATTATTTTTCTTTACCCAATATCATTGATTAGTAAAACATCCCTTTGCATTCCTAATTATTCTCAGGATATTATCGATATAACCAAATACTGGTGCCCCAATATATGTATAGCAAAGAATTGAATATTGTTTTTATTTATCAATGTTCTATTGAGATGGCAAAAAGTTTCGCGGAGATGATAAAATTTCAAATTAATATTCATTTTGAATTGCTTGAGCCCAGCATAACAGTTTGTAGACCACTGCAACATCATTTGGGAATTGAAATCTTAAATGCAAGAGAAGATGTTTTGAACAGCATTAATGAATACATTGATCAAGACGAGGCATTGATGGACCTCTAGAAAAATGCAAGAAAAGAATCGTAAATATTTTATATATGTATATGAAATGTGAAAAGTTTTATAATTGAACCTTATGTTTTAAATTTCTATAATATGATAATATGCATCATTTCAATTGAAGAAATTTCCCCCACCATTTTTCAATGAATTTTACTACGAGATTTAATAAATTATTAATTATTGGACAGGCAATGATCTCTTTAAATCAGATTTTCACGTCAAATTAACATTGAATATATTCTGAATACACCCAGAAAAAAATCCGGTTGACTTTGATAAAATTAACGATTGAATTTCTTTTTATTTATCAATGTTCTATTGAGATGGCAACATGTTTTACGGAGATGATAAAATTTCAAATATTCATTTTGAATTTCTTGAGCCCAACATAACAGTTACAGGTCAAAAGTGTACCGAATCTTTCAGAAAAATGGAAGGCAAAATTTTCTTCGCTGAAAACAACAGATTTCTAACGTCGACCCCATCTTTTTAGATCACTGCAACATCATCGAATTCCATAATGAAATAAGCCAATAAGATGTGGAAATTTTTAAAAATTTCCGAAAAAATTCAATCTGATCAAAATTAGGCTATTTTTCAAATTTCCACTATTTCAACTTTTGAGCTAAAAAATTTTATCGATTTCAAAGATTTGAGGCAGTTTAACGCAGATATTCGAGATCAGCATTAAACAAATAATTCGAATTCGCCTGCAGAAATTCACAGAAATTCGTTATTATTGTGGGAAATAGAAAAATGTGAGTTTATTGATTATCACTAATGATCTAAAATTTTAAAAAGAATCCATCAATTAAACGTAAGCGAAAAAGACACAGCAGTCAGTTACTAATGGATGGATTTCTAAAGCGACAAAAATGAAGCAGCCTGGAAACATGATCATCAAAAAATTAACAATTCTTTGCTTAATGTATAAATCCTCTTTTGTTAAAAAATATTCAGAATTTTTCATTGCAATTTAAATGAATCTTAAATGAACAAAATCTATTATTATTTTACAAATATTTCGCTGAGTAAGTAGTTCATGTGCTAGATTTGATATCTGATTGTATTCTCTTTAATGCCTTAAAATAAGGAAAATATTGATTAATTTCTCAAATTCAAGTCATCATTCTCTCTAGAGGAGTGGGATAAGGAATGAATGGTATTGAAAGCAGATAAACTTTTTTATGGGGTTCATTCACGAGATGTTTGTATATTCATTCAAATTACTCAAAGAACATTGAGCTTACTCAAGGATGGTATCATTTCTTGATAAGGAAAATAGCAGAAAAATATATATTGAAAGAAAAAATTGAATTACCTTTATTTCTTTATAGATACATTGTGAGATTTCCACAAAAGTTTCTCTCGCTTTCACTGGAAATATCCCAGAAGAAAAAGTATATATTCTTCATGCAATATTTATTTTGAGAAAATGTCAAAATTATTTTTCATTTTGTTCTATACATTGTGTTTTTTATGCATGTCATGGAAACTTTTGTATAATTCATTCTGTAAAATGTAACGCCCGAAAATTATTTTTAATTTTGAAACACGCTATTTTTGCATCAATACAAATCAAGTCTTGACTATCATTAAATCTTTCATTGATAAACTCGAGGGTTTTGAGATACCAAGCCTTGAAATAGCAGATCTCATTAGAATTTGTTGCACAGATGTTCTTCTCTTTTCAGAAGAAAGTTTTCTTACAGAAAGATGGGATAGCTATGGGTTCACCTCAAAGTCCTTTATTAGCAGATATCTTTCTAGATGGGATTTTGGCGCCTGATCATATTTTTCAAAAAATAATTTTTTTCTTCAAATGTTAAAAGTCGGCGACATGAGTGGGATTCTAAAAAATATTTAGCAAATTCGAATTCTTGATGAAAAAATTGAGATTTCTGATTCCCAACTTCATATCAATTAGCTTTATATTGGGAAAATCAGATTTAATAGCGGCTTGGTGCAACAAACAAAATCAACGTTTCGTAGAGAAATTTAGAAAACAGTTTTGAATCATTTATGATCATAATTAGTCATCAAGGAATGATAAATCTAACTGAAAAAGAATTATCCAAAAAAAGAATTCAAAGCCCCGAGATCATCTTCAATTATTGGCTCATTCTAAAAGTAAAATTCTAAATGGATAAGAATTTTTAGAAATAAATCCAGAATGATTCATTATTGGGTTTTTATAAGTTCAGGATCAATTCTAAATAAGTTCAAAATTTTAAGAAATTTATTTTATATTCATAGACATTCAAAATTTTATAATTCCCAAAGGGACACTACTGATTTGGGATAGTCTTCTTAACAATATCTAAGATGCCTACATAAATAAGGGTAATTCCTATTTTTGGTGTCAATTCAATGGATTTAATCTAATCTATAGGACATTTGCCCCCTCTTGTTTTGCAGTAATTTTTCTGAAAGACAAAGAGACTTTTTAAAATCGATGGAATGAAAACGAATTCCTTGCGGTGAGTTTTCATGTCATCGATAATAAAAAGACCAACACGATTCAAAGTAAACTTAGAAAGAAATAAGAGTAGGCAACTCTTCTCTAAAAATCTTTAAATTTCGAATTGATTCAGGAAACTTTTTGATCTTCATGGTTAATTTAAATAGAAAAAAAAACTTTTTTCAATTCAATAGATTTAGATAGGAAATTCGTTTAATCTAGGCAAAAGTCTGCTAATTTTTGATTCCTTCTAGTGATGTACATTTAGTGTTCCATTTTGTTTTCTTCCTATTCTAAATGCCTATTTGTTATTCGCTATTCAAACGAAGCAAATTATTGGTAAGAAACCAATGAATAGATTCAATCATTTTATTTGCTTTCAGTCTAATTTCTTGATTAATTTATGAGAATAAAAATAAACAAATTTCTCTTCAAATAAAAAATGTAAAAGAGTTCAGGTCAAATATTTCTCTTGAAATGAAAAAAGCAAATTCCTAATGACAGCTTATCAGTTGGTATTTATCAGTTTTCTCTGCTCACTTAAGAAGCGGAAATGAAAGTAGATGGAATTTTTCTGACAGGTGTGTGTGCAGCTAAACCATAGAGAACCTATAGGTAAAAACATAATTTATCCGAAATATCTAATCCACTCAGTTCCCTCCAAATACACAGTGTGTATATATCAGAGTTTTCTCTCGATAAATATGATATTGATCTATGTACTTCTATTTTATGAAACTAATTTTGATAAATTAAAACAGATGGTTCTGGTAAACCAAGAGGAGGAAATTTATTCCTTGTTATTTCATCGCTCGAGTTGAATGTGAACATTTTGCGTACTGATAAATAATCTACTACTTCAATCAATGGGATATTTTCTAATCGTAAAAAGTGACGTCCTCTTGATCTGAATTCAAAATTTCATCTCTGTCGCTGACAGAGGTCATACATATCGATTTGGAAAGCGCATAACCCTAATTTTTATTCATAAGTATAACCATTATATCTAGAAGTAGCGTCGTTGTTCTAAAAAATATTTAGAAGAGTTAATTTTTAATAAAATCAACCTGTAAGAGATTTTCTTTTAGATGAACTTTTATTTATCGTGAAATTCCATTTTCATAGTATTGTTCCCTATGTGTTATTACTGAATTTCAATTATGACTTATGTCGAGTTTGGAATATTAATTTAGGACTAAAAGAGGGGTGCTTTCCGTATGCCGAAACCATTAGAAATCATGGTAGAAATCAACTCAAATCATCAATCTAATTTTAAATATTTTTCGCATTAGGAATCAAGAAAATTCTTCATCATAACATAAGTTGATCTTATTTTACTCAAAAGTACTGATGAGACCCGCGGCCTGAGAGTAGTGTTTTAAATTTTGATGTTTATTTCAAGTCCACCCAAGTGTTCTTATTTGCTGAGTAGTTCAAAGTAATGAATCGACCTAATAGATAACACATACTCAGAGAATGCTAATATTTTCTTTTAGACTCTCTAGATGACTTTTGGATAATTTGCCAAAAGGACATATGAGAAATTTAATGTATTCAAAATTGCAATGCATCACTTCAGAAATAGTTATTTATTTTTGACATTTACTTGTAAGTAATAATTTTATTTTTAAAATAAATTTAAAAATCATCTCCATCGTCTCGAACAACTGGAATTCCATCCAACTTTTTCAGTTGTGACAACTTCTTTATGCACTCATCTTTGAAATGATCAGAGTCGTTTTCAGCCAGTGGATTCCCCAAAAATAACAAGTCTTCTAACTTTTCAAGCTCAGCGAATCTGTTGAATTCTGCCCAATCCTTAATTAGATTATGTGATATGTATAAGACGCGTAACTTCTTAAGAACACCTATGCCTTTAGTTTTCTCAATAAGATTATAAGAAATCCAGAGTTCTTCTAATGTGTCAGATATAGATTCGAGACCGGATAGATTTTTTATATTATTTCGTGCTAGGGATATTACAGTTAAATGTTCTAAGAGTTATAAAACCAAATACAAATTACTTAACCCATTGAGGTTGGTAATTTTTTCAATGCAGTTTGTTGATAGTGATAATCGTCTTGAAATGAGAATAAATAATGCATTACTCGCACGAAGCCAGCTGGGATAAGGAGGCATCTAGCTTTTCAATAGGGGGTATCAGGTTATAAAGCTTTATGACTTTTTCTTGGTTAATTTTCTTATCTGGATTCTCTACTTCCTTAAAGTTTTATCAAGTCTTAATTACCCATCTTTGGATTGCCTCTTTAACTGTTGTAGGCATTTTATATTCCCACGTTTAATATCCAAGATAGATAAACAATTTTTGGGAATCTATATATGAGAGATTGGTAAAGTTTTTTAAATTGGAAAATCACTTTTTACTAAAACGAGAACCAATTTTCCTTTGATTTATTTAACATTTTTTCTCTATTTATATAAAATACGTTTATAAAATAAAGTACAAAATTTTCGATCATTCTGTAATTTGAAAGGGATTTATTTCTGCTCATCAATCAATGTGGATTCCCTATTCTTTTTTCATTGGCTGTTTTCTTATTGGTTATAGTAGATTCTACTAAGTAGAATTCTTTTACATTGTGAATGATCTCAGCGAATTTTTCATTCTCGTTTTCCCACAGTAATTTCCTCAAGAATGTAGAAGATGAAAGCTCTGCTTATACTATTCATCTTTATTTTCTCTATAACTATAACTGATTGTGATTTGATAATTTTTATTAAATAGGTTCTAATAATACAGTTCGGCTCTATCAAAATCTTTTGCAGCATGAAAATTATAATCCTCAATCTCGTCCAGTTAGAAGACACGAAGATATCGTGTTACTTTATATGAATTTAAGTTTAATCCAGATTATCGATGTTGATGAAAAGAATCAAATCACCTCTCTTAGAGTAATAGTGAATCAGGAATGGAAAGACCCTAACTTTATTTGGAATCCAAAAGAATATGGAAACATAACTGAAATCCAAGTACCGTCCCAGGATATCTGGACACCAGATTTGGCTTTGTATAACAAGTATGAAGATTTTATTTTAATTTTCTAGTGCTGGAGGAGACTGGAATTTAGCAAGCTCATCAAATGCCAAAGTAGTTGTGAAACATGACGGTTCGGTAGTTTGGAAACCTTCCATTATTTATAAAAGCCAATGTGAAATTGACGTTGAATATTTTCCTTTCGATATTCAAAATTGCTCTTTAAAAATAGGCTTATGGACGTATGATGGAAATCTAATCGATCTCAGACATACTGCTCAGAAATCAGATCCATTTGAAACGTTTGATAATTGTGAACGCCATATAGATTTCGCTGTCGACTTATCAAGTTACATTGGTGATGTTGAATGGGATCTATTGAGTGTGGAAGCTCGTAGAAACGTTGTCTACTATCCTTGTTGTGTGGAGCCTTTTTTGGATTTAAGATTCTACCTAGTGTTAAGAAGAAGAATATTGTTCTATGGTGTGAATCTTATATGTCCTTGTCTTGCGATTTCCTTTTTGACAATCTTAGTGTTTTATCTACCAGCTGATAGTGGGGAAAAAATTTCATTGAGCATTAATGTTCTCATTTCTCTAACTGTCTTTTTCATGTTAATTTTCGATATTAGTCCGCCAACAAGCTTGGTTGTACCATTGATATTACGCTATTTACTTTTTACTATGATTCTAATCACATTATCAGTGGTTATGACTGTTATTTTGCTCAATATTCATTGGCGTAGTCCAGAAACTTATACTGTGCCAGGCTGGGCAAGGAAAATCTTGATGGAGAAATTGCCAAAATTACTCTTAATGAAGAAGCCGAATTCGCCCAAATTAGAAGTAAATCAATTTAAAAAGTTTACACTTGATTTTGTAATAGGCTGAACTAAATCCTGATGAAAATTCTGATTGCTCGGAAACATTTGATAAGAGTAGAAAATGTCAAGTAGATGAAACATTTTGGCCCAAGCTTATCACTAGGAGGAAGGCAATTCATTCCAGGAATGGAATTGATCAAGTTGAACTTTGCTTAGAAGGCTGTCGACACATTGTTGATCATGTGAAGAAGAGAAACCAATATAAAAGTGTAAGGATAATTTTCTTAGATAATAACTTAGATTCGTGATGATTGGAAATACATAGCAATGGTCTTGAACAGGCTATTCCTAGTCTTATTCAGTATTACAGCAGTGATTGGAATGTTTGGAATTTTTATTCAGTCTCCTACTCTATCTGATTCGAGGGAACCACTATCGGCGGAAAATTGCCCGGATCCCTCAAGAATTAATGTGACAAGACTTCTATGCAAGGTTCAAAGTTCAAAAAAAGACAAAACCCTTGATTTAGTTTAGACAAATAGCGATTTTATTGAAATACAAAAAACTTTAAAATTTAATCTACGTTCTTAATGTGCTCTAGAATTCTGAAAAAGAATTAGTTATAAGATGACAAATATAAGATGGATAGAATTTACTAACCTGTTAATAGTTCTATTGGCTTCATTTGAAATCGATTCGTGGGTATCGAATATGACATTTTGAAGTCCTAAATTGGCTGCTAGTTTTGCAGATACATCGGCAACTTTTTCATGGTCAAGTAAGAAATTGATCAATTGCAAAAGGTGATATTTTCCAAACTCGGTTGTGAGACGATAAGTACGCTTAACGAGGATAAAAAGATTGCAGAGGTCAGTTTGTGCAAGCAAATCACCGTAACCCTTATTCAAGAGATGGTGAATCATAAGAGGAAGACATTCCAAGGGTTGAAAATCAGTTACAAGAAAGGCGAAAATGGAATCAAACAGGAACTTGTCAAACATGTAATTTATGAGATCTTGATTAGCAGAACCACTTATTTTTGTTAGCAATGGAAGGACAAAGTGAGCATTGCTCTCACGAATGATTTGCTTTAGCTTAAACACCAATTCGTCATTGAAATACTCTTTGGGATCAGTACTTGAGAAAACTAAAAATGAGATGTAATCTCTAAGAAGATCATCTGAGATTAGAACTGCAGGGTTGTTCCAAAATGTTTCCTCTATTGTATCAAAGTATATTAGCCTTTCCGACTTCCAGCGACGACGTACCTGCCCAGGACTAGTAGATTTACTAGTCATTATCTTATTGAAATTCTCTTCTATACTACGATGACCAGAATCAGCGACTTCGAGGTTGTTCATTTTCTCATCTAAATCTTCATCCTGGTTACCGGTTAAGAAACGGCAGCTTTGACGTCTTGGATTTTCTCCCCCATGAGTAGTATCGTAACTGACGCTCTTTGAAGTGTGTCGTCGATTGGGAATGGGTGTTTCAATAGGATTAGCTCCACCGCCGTAGTATTGATCTATTTCTTCTTCCTCTTCTTTATTCCAAACATTTTCATAGTAGTTGAAGTGAGAATCTTGGGTTGCATCATCCTTCAGTTCATTGTCTTCAGCTACTTCTTCAACCTTTTCTTCTTTGAACTTGTCAAAGTGCTTCTTATAATCATTTTGACTGCTTTCCGTATTACTCTCGTGTCTGTCGTCCTCTTTGATAGGAGAAACATCTTCACCATAGCCGTTTGAAGCATTGTATTCTCGGTCATAGTCGTCATGATTATCACAGGAGTTACAATTATTTTGGTTTGACGAACCAACTTGTGCTACATCTTCCATGTTTTCTTCATTATAATAGGTTGAGTTGTAAGCATTGTGGACATTTTTTCCCTCTTGATTCTTGTAACAATCATCATTAGTATCTTCGTATCCAATCTGACCATTAGTGCTGTAGTCATTGGACTCTATGAAAGAAACTTGATTCTTTTCTTTTTTATCACTGGTATTGTAGCTGTTAGTTTCATAATTGTAGTTGCCATAATCATCGTTTGACTCATAATCTCCTTTAGAATAGTTGTTGGATAAATAGCCATCATCTTTTGAATCATAACCCTCACGATGGTAAGCAGGATAATCATCTTTAGAATAGTAGCAATCGTTCGTATAGTCTTCTTGCAAGCCAGCAGAATTGTTTTCCTTTCCATAGTGATAGTAAGAGTCTTCGTGGTAGTTACCATCGTCATAGCCATGAGAATTTTGATTCGCCATTTTTCCTTTCCGCTTGCTGATATCGTAGCCTACTACTCGGGGATCACAAGTCTCAAGTTTGGACGGTCCAAATGTATAAGTGTCTATGGAACACATGGCGAAATTATTTATATAAAGCTGAGCTGTTTACGAATAAACAAAAAATCAAATTAATGTTGATATTTTGTTTGAAATTTTTCTCAAATAATTACTCATATGAAAATGTTATTTATATGTCACATTTTATCTGTGTATTTATTGCTAAATTCAGTAGTTTCTGTTGATCGGAGTAATTTCAAAACATGTGAACAATCAAGGTAAATAAATAATTATGATAAAGTATTTAGTTTTTGTCATAGAAATCGTGTTGAATATGATAAATTTTTCTATAAAGTTGACAAATCTTCTTTAAGAACAGAGAATAATATTTTACAGTTTAACCTTTTTTGCAAAGAGAGAAAAAAGTTAATTCATGCTTCTATTTCTCTACTGGATAATGATGTCTTTCGATTAGAAATGATTGATGACAAGACTAGATATAGAATTCCTCATGAAGATATTTTCACGAAAAAGTTTAAATTCTTGCCGGCTAAACAAATTCTCAATGATGACTATCTTATGCTCGAAGGTCCTCGATCAACTGCTGTTATTATGCTTGATGATTTCAAGCTCAAAATTTATGTTGGTAATGAGCTGATCGTGACTGTAAATGACATGAATAAGCTGAATATTGAAGATGAAACTTATTTCAAGCCAGAAAATTCAACTGATTACTCTGAGACATTTAAATCTCACACGGATAGCCGTGTTAGAGGACCAGAATCATTAAGTCTAGACGTAACTTTTCATAATAAGGAATTTACCTACGGCATTCCTGAACATGCTGATTCTTTCGCATTAAAGAACACTGATAATACTGACCCATATCGTTTATACAATCTGGATGTTTTCGAATATGAGTTAGATAACCCAATGGCTCTATATGGTTCAGTACCAGTCATATTTTCTTCAAATGGAATAAACTCAACTGGAATTTACTGGAATAATCCAACTGAAACATGGGTTGATATCAAATCCACTCGAAAATCTAATTCTGGAATCCTTTCTAGCATCTTTAGTGGATACGAACCTACTATTAAATCATCAAATGTTCATTGGATGTCAGAAAGTGGCATAATCGATCTATTTATTATGCCTGGACCTAATCCTTTTAATGTATCTAGACAATATGCTGATTTAACTGGTACAACTCCATTGCCTCCTTTATTCTCAATAGGCTATCATCAATGTCGTTGGAATTATAACAGTCAAGATGATATCATATCTGTGGATAGCAATTTCGATAAGTACAACATTCCAGTTGATGTTCTTTGGCTTGATATCGAACATACTAATGGTAAACGTTATTTTACCTGGGATACTAATAAATTTCCAGATCCTGGTAAAATGGTCGATGATTTAATGGTTAAAAAAAGGCGTCTTGTCACGGTTGTAGATCCTCACATTAAATCTGACAGTGGATATCATTTGTACAAGTTGGTTTAGTTTTTTATCATCATCCTCTTATTTTTCAAGATATAGTAAATTATATTGAGCTCAATTATATTATACATTGTATACGAAAAAGTTACCACCATTAACTTAAAATCATAATTTTTTTTAGAAATAGGTTAATTTTTTAAAAGCCTGTTATTATTTATCAAAGTTTCTTGGCAAAAGGTTCTAATCAATGACAAATCTTAAAGAAACGTCATCTGTAACAACATTCAATTGAAAAAATATTAATATTTGATATTTTCAGTGAGGGAAAGAGCCACGATCTCTTTATCAAGGATGCCAGTGGAAATGAATATTCTGGTTGGTGTTGGCCTGGTTCATCAGCTTATCCCGATTTCACTGATCCAAGAATGAGAAAATTATGGTCTGAACAATTTCTAAAGTATGATCCTGTTCGGGAAAATACAATGTTCTCATGGAATGATATGGGAGAGCCATCTGTCTTTAGTGGACCTGAAATTACCATGCATAAAGATGCTAAACATTTCAATGGTTTTGAGCATCGGGATGTTCATAATACTTACGGATTATACGTTCATCTAGCAACTTGGGAAGGTCAATTGCTTCGCTCAAACAATAAAAAGCGACCATTTGTTCTGACAAGAGCTTTCTTTGCGGGTAGTCAAAGGACATCTGCTGTTTGGACTGGAGATAACAAAGCTGATTGGAGTCATCTCAAGGCATCATTACCCATGCTACTGAGTCTGTCAATTACAGGTATTACTTTTTGTGGAGCTGATGTCGGTGGATTCTTTAATAACCCTTCAAATGATCTACTTATTCGTTGGTATCAGGCTGGAGCTTTCCAACCATTCTTTCGGGCTCATGCACATATTGATACTTCGAGAAGAGAACCATGGCTTTTTGGCGAAGAAACAACTAATTTGATAAGGTTTGTCTCTACCTATTTTGATAAAAATTAGTACCATTTTTTGCTCAAAATTTGAACTACTTTCCATTTTTTTTCTCAGAGAAGCAATTCAAGCCAGATATCTACATCTACCATATTGGTATACTCAATTTTATTTGAGTGAAATATCCGGTTCTCCAATCATGGCACCATTATGGTATTACTTCCAAGATTCTAATCTCTTGGAAATTGAAACATCCTATACCATTGGCAAGGATATTTTAGTCAGCCCTGTTGTTACGGAAAGTGAAACTACTCATTTAATTCATTTACCTGTTAATGAAACATGGTATGAGTCGAAACATTTTACTGTAAGTTACACTTATTTTATTGATTTTTACCCATTTTTAAACGCCCCAATTGTAATATACTCCTGACTCGATTACTTTGAAATGAACACAAAGACCGAATTAGCTTTATTGATATATTATAGGCCTATTCAAATGTTCCAACGGTTTCAATGAATGTTGACATGTCCACAATACCTGTATTCTACCGTGCTGGCTCTATAATTCCAATTAAAGAACGTTTTAGACGTAGCTCATCAATATCACTACAGGACCCATATTCCCTAATGGTTTTTGTCGATGGAAAAACTCAAACCGCAACTGGGAAACTATTCATTGATGATGGGGAAACAATAAACGATTCAAATGCTTCTCTTGTCAATTTCAGTTTCACTCTCGACTCCAATCAAGATACTGGCAAGCTTTCATCATCCATTGATTCCTCAACAAGTAGTTTTTATGCCAAATCCTGTGAACTGGAGAATATCACAATTGTGGGAAATGTTAGGAAGCCAGAAACTATTGTCAAAGTTGTTAATAATGAACGAATACCCCTTCGGTATACTATGACTTCAAATAAGCTCAAAATACAAATGCCTATGATCAAGTTAGATGGAAACTGGATAATTGAAATTAAATATTCTAATGAAAAAATCTGAACAATAATTTCCCGTGAATTCTATCTTAAATTATCCAGGAACATCGTAAAAGTTCTATCCTGTTTGTTTTCTAATGATAAAATAATAAAAAATTATTTTTACTGCATTGGAATCCAGTGATAGGATTCTCTGTTCTCCTTTTATACAGCTTTAACCATGCTCGGAATCAGAAAAATTTCAATTGACCTATCAATATGGGAAGTGGTGTACTAAAAATAGTTTATTTTACAATAATGTAATTCAGCTATCTTTCCATTGAATCTGATGCTAGAAAAAAATGAATATTTTTCCGAATACACAATTAGATTAATAACTTTATTCATAGCGAAGGGTCATAAAAACAACGAAGAAATACGAAATATACAGATAAAACGCCCGGCTTTGTTTTGTATAAAAAAGTATTTTTATCAAGTGTATAACTAAAATTTTATTTTCTCTGTTTTAAAGAATTTTTGAGGACCAAGCGAAACCCCTTGAAAATGGCTATTGTGATTTGTGATAAAGACGAATTCTTTATAAAAAAATCTAAATTTGTAAAAATGAAGAACTAAAGAAATTCGAATAAA
This sequence comes from Gyrodactylus bullatarudis, assembly GCA_012064415.1. Lineage (NCBI taxonomy): Eukaryota > Metazoa > Platyhelminthes > Monogenea > Gyrodactylidea > Gyrodactylidae > Gyrodactylus > Gyrodactylus bullatarudis. Next base: position 250,692 of record SSNU01000226.1, read on the forward strand.
CATGTATTCCTTTATTTGGCATCATGTTTTGATTTCGAAAGTTTTGTTATTGGGAAATCTACATCTGAATTCTCTACTATAGATTTCGATTAACCTTTAAAGCGTAAATGCGATAATTTTTAATTTTCAACGCACGATCTTTCATTTCTTCCAAAAACCATTAAAAGACAGCATATTTCTTCCAAGACAGACATTTTCTGTATCTACAACCTTCTTGTGTTTTCCAATTAATGAACACACTGTTCATTGAACAAGGCATATGGTTTTTTTTATTGGGAAAAAGTTTTGATAAAAAAGATTCAAAACCAAAGTTTTTTTATTTAACTAGGATTGATAGATCATTCTTTGTGAGATAACAAAACAAATTTCATAATACAAAGCATGTATTTAGTACAGAATACATGAATGAGGGAGATGTACAAAAAATTGGTTGTAAGAAACAAAAATATTTCTTCATAATTCTTTCTAGTTTATTTCAATGAATAAAATTTTAATAATAATAACTGCTTGTGAAGAAGAACCGGTTACAATCTAATCTGAAAGTCCGTATGAATTGTTGAGATAATCCTTGGGTTGTTATTGAGTCCTAAAAATAAAAGATGGGCGATTAGAATGTTTTTTTCTTTGAAATTATATATGCTACAGTAAATCTGGAAACTAACTTTAGTCTGTTTCTCTATCGAGTTATTCATAGTTACTGGGAATCTAGAAACTCAAGGAAGTCTTAAGAATCCCTAAATTTCTAGGGAATCTAGAAACTTGCTTTTTAGAAACCCTAGCAAGTTAAGAAATCTAGAAACTCGGAGAGTCTTAAGAATCTCTAGGGAATTTAAAAATTTTACGAATAAAATATCGAACTATTGATAGCTGAAAAGTTTGATAATCAATATATATTTTTATTTATTGGCACAAAATAAAAGAGGGACGCCAAATGGGAGAATAGATGGTAATTAATCGTAATTACAAAAAAATAGCTATATTACAAAAAAGATGTTCTGAGCAGATTAACCCTTTCGGTGCCGAGACTATTTCACAATTTTTATAAAAACCAAAATTTAGCTATGAAGATACCAAGTTGTTTGGCCAAAAATATTACTAGTGCAAGTTCACATTGTGGGCTTCAATTTAAACTTTAATTGATCCAGGAACCTATCATATTGGTAGAGTTATGAAGGTTCAAAAAAATTGGAAAATTGACATATATGTCCATCGGCACCGAAAGGGTTAAAATATTATTTTGATCATATTTATATTTGCAATTAGTATCCAGAGCATTTCATAGAGTGAGTTTTTGAAATGAAAATTTATTTTGCTTCATCATGTAAATAGGAGAGATTGAGACCCCCTCCCCAGTAGTGAGAGCATAGCTAAATATTTTCTTTTAGAAGGATTTCATTTTAATTTAGCTAAATAAACAATGAGGAAAATTCGCAGGCCCCTTAGTTTTCAAGCCTTATTTGAAATTCTAAAAGATGATGTTTGAAAAACTGTAGGCTTGATAATGATTTTTCAAGAAGAGTAATGTTATCGTAAGATATCTGAATTTTCACAGGTCTTAAAACTAAATTTATAGTTTTAACTTTTAAATGAATGTCAGCCCGAATATTCAATCATTTACATTGAGAAAATTCGTGATAAAGAGTACGATAATACACCTAGTTAATATGAAGATGGGAATTTATGATTTTTACAAAATTCTTAATTTTTTCATCAAGAAATCGAATTTGATCAAGAATTTTTGGAATCTAGATTATGAGGCCCTCTTTCACGATATGGAGAAAAAAATTTAGAAAAAATCAATTTTTAAGAAAAATACGGCAAATTTGAAATCTTGAAGTAGCGCCAAATTCCCATTTTTTGAACTTTGAGTTGAAAATTTTTGTTGATTTTAATGTAAGAGAGTGATCAAAAGTTGATTTCAGGATCACAATTAGTCAAAGATATCAAATATGCTGAATCTGGTTTTGAGAATCACCCCATAATCGTGTAAAAAACAAATTTTGATTTTTTAATCATTTTCCCTACTTAAAAGTCGATGAAATTTGATATTTTAAGATCCCTGAAAAATGACGAATCTATCAAAAATTTTATTATGATCATCGGTTTTTTTGTCTTGTTGTGATCCTGAAATCAACTTTTGATCACTCTCTCACATTAAAATCAACAAAAATTTTCAACTCAAAGTTCAAAAAATGGGAATTTGGCGCTACTTCAAGATTTCAAATTTGCCGTATTTTTCTTAAAAATTGATTTTTTCTAAATTTTTTTCTCCATATCGTGAAAGAGGGCCTCATAATCTAGATTCCAAAAATTCTTGATCAAATTCGATTTCTTGATGAAAAAATTAAGAATTTTGTAAAAATCATAAATTCCCATCTTCATATTAATTAGCTTTAGATTGTAAGCTGGAAAACAACAATTTGGTGATTTTGTACATGAGATCTTTCAGAAACCTCGGAGAATCAACTCAAAATCATATTTAGACTTGGCTAGATTTTTTTAGATAGTTAAGAGAAACCTCAAAAACCTCACAATTTTAAATTTCCGTGTATTTATTTTTTATGACAAAACCTAGCAAAAATTTTATAATTTTGAACCAAGTAGTTCTTCAGGGAGCTGTTAGGCATAGATTGACTATCGCTTGTTCGCTTGCTACCTGACTATGTTGTCTTCTGGCTTGCATTGGTCTATCTGTAGAAAAATAAAGGGGAGAGAAAGGTGTAGAATTTCCTAAAGAACAAGGATTATAAAAAGGGTTATTCAGGGAAATAATAGTGGTTGACAATGGTATTTTGAAAAATGCCATGACACACCGGAATATTTTTGAACAATGCCATGAAATATTTCAATTTTTTTCTAAATCTCTATCTTGATGTAAGTTTGCTTAGTTTTTGTCTTGATATCGTGTTGCCAAGATTTCTCAATTCAAGGTATTACGAAAAAAACATAAGAAAAAGTCAATGGATCCAAGTGTATTCAGCGAATTTTTCCCAAAATTTTTTCTACCTCAGATCTGAATCTCTTTTTCTTTGGCCATCCTCGCTGAGAGATCTTGTCTTTACCTATCAAATCTGTTTCCGCAAGTTTATTTATGTCAATTCATTGCCGTACATTCTGATCATTTCATTAACTTTGAAATGTTTCGCGACCATATGCTCGAAAGGTTTTGATAAATAAATATAACGAATAAGTAATTCACGAAGTTTTTCAAACACGTCCGAAAATCCACTTAACTTTTTAACTTATATCATTTTTGAAGAATTACCACTGATGATACTTCAAGAAATGTACATTTGGTTTAAATATATTTTCCTCCAATTTTTCTAAAAAATGAATATGTGGCAATAATATGTGCGCACGGAAATCCGTTATGCTAACCGAATTCACACGAGCATTTATTGTTACCTATGTCAACGTTCCTTTATACCTTATTCGAAAGGTCTTGACCAACACGGAAATGTTGCTCGTTAACAGATGGGAAAACATCCAAGCTCCGTGCAATCTCAAGAATCTTATCGAAAATCTTTGTGAAATAATCTGTGTATGGCTCATTTGTTTGTGCATAGCGGCACTTAGGAAAAGCATGTTCTGCCCAATTTGAAGGATCGATTTCCTCTAAGTAATCAGTCACAGAAGAGTTTTTGAGTCGAATTTGGGCCATTAAGGTGTCGAATTCTCGCAAAATAAGCAAACTTACATCAAGATAGAGATTTAGAAAAAAATTGAAATATTTCATGGCATTTTTCAAAAATATTCCGGTGTGTCACGGCATTTTTCAAAATACCCCTGTCAACCACTATTATTTCCATAAATAACCTTTATAAAAATTATAGTGATTGTTATAGTAATCAGAATTATTAAATATTTTTATCAGGGTAATCTAAATGTTTTTTATTCTAATCTTAATTTTAATTTTCTTTCAAGTGATCAATTATATTATCATAGTTATTACTCTAATAATCCTGATTACTATAACAATCACTATAATTTTTATAATCCTTGTTCTTTAAGAAATACTACACCTTTCGCTCCCCTTTCTTTTTCTACAGATAGACCAATAAAAGCCAGAAGACAACATAGTCAGGTGGCAAGTGAACAACGTTATAGTCAAAAAATTTTATACTCATTGAGAATTTGACAGTGAGTTCATCAGATAGAAATAAAGAGATTCTAAAAAATTTCTTACCGTGTAGATTTCGAGAAATATCCTTATTGTTTTAGGTAGTTTTTTTGCTCTAAAATTCTAAAAGTATGGAAATAGTCTGCAAAAAATTCTCCAATTAGCTAGACTGTGTAATTATTCTTGTATAACTTTGTTGTTCTATGCATTTTCCCGAAATTCTTTAAAACGTAAGATATATAGCGAATGGATTTTGAATAACTTTCTCAATATTTCCCATCTAAAAATCATACAGATTGCTCAAAAAGTGAATTTTATCATTTATTCAAATTTTAATAATATTCATTCAAAATTCTTTGGCGCGGGTTTTAAAACTGTAATTTTCAAATGAGATTTTGCATATCAGAATAAAATTACAAATATACAATTCAATAGGATTTTTTTCTTAAAATTCAATATTCTATCGAATGAGTAAATGGGCGAAAAAGATCTCTTACGTTCCCAATGGATTAGAAGAATTAGTCAAAAGCTATAATTCTGAGGAATACTCAAAACAAAAATTTCAAATTATCTTCGAATTCTTTCACGTTTGTTAACGTTTGGGTAGAATTAAGAGAAACCTACAGGCATTGTACAACATCGCCGTCTTGATCTTCATTTGAAGAGTTATCTTCATTATCATCTTGACCATAAGCCCTGTGAACAGCTCTGAGAATGCGCGTGCGCAAATTTCGATTCATTTCAATACCCTCCTCATTGGTTGAATCGTCCATATCGACAACGCGAGTTCTGTCATCACCACTCTGGCTGAAGAAACTTTCATTACTCTCATCAGAGACAAGAGGCACATCAAATATCATCTTGGCAATTTTAGGATACAAATGGGACTCTGAAAGATGAAAACTGAACATAAGAAAGGACCAAATGAAATTTTCATCAAATTCTAATATAAAACTCGCTAAGGAAAGAATCTGTTTTTGTTTAAAAAATTACTATTACTTTTTACAGAAACCGTCTTCTTTGAACCTTTATATAACCTGAATGAAAAATATATTAGTCAGAGATTTATTAGTTTGGGATATTCAACTTCTTCAAATCTTTGAAATAGATAAAAGTTTTGGGTTGGAAAGTTGAAAAAGTCGAAACTGCATGCATTTTCGAAATTTGAAAAACAGCCTAATTTAGGTCAGATTGAATTTTTTCGGAGATTTTTTCTATCTAAACAAATTATTGGCTTATTTCATAGTGGAGTTCAAGATTAAATTCTCATCTTCATGTCAACAAGGTTTACACAAATCCTTGAGTGAGTATTTTTTGCTGTAATTCTCTGAGAGATTCTCTCTTAGGATGCATACTTTATTAAAAAACCTTTTGATCATTCTTGGATGACAAAAGTTAATAAATACCTCAAGATTGATACGCTCATTGCTCATCAATAACTACTTATGAATGGTCAATAAATAATATTGCTATTTTAACAAACCCATAAAATCAGGAGATTCTTGTGATTGGTTTTCAGTTTTGAAGGATGAATTTGGCAATGTATTGTTCTGATCCAAAATGGAATTCCCATCATCAGAATCATTGTGGTCATACATATCTTCAGTATCATCGTCTTCATTATCGGAGTCGTTATCTTCGATTCCACTTCCAATGCCGGTACCGTTTCCAATCGATGAGATGAATAAATGAATCGGATTGAGATCTGAACGACCTTGGTTGATTCTAGCTGCGTTTGACACATTACGAACAACCCTTGAGGAATATTTAGGCAACGAATGGTTATACCCACTATGAGCTTTCGCTATATAAAATTTAAATTAGGCTCTTCAAGATATTTTTTTAATTTTGGTAACTACTTGAAAGTAATTATTTGTTTTAATTAAATTAAAATTTGAAAATTAGGTATAAAAGGTTACAAATTTTGACTCTTGAAGACTTGTAAATTTTGAAGAATATTTCTATCAATCCTGGATTATAGAACTTGATTTAGATTGTTATTCAACTGATGAATAAGTCCATGACATAAAAATTGAAAATATCGATGTTAAATCTAATTAATGACTCCATCCTCTTTTTTTCATCTTAATTTTGATTCTATGTATGGAATTTTATTTTGTTCGTGATTGCAGTTATCATCTATTTTTTTGCATCATGAGCTGTTACAATAAAGATCTACATATGAGCTGCTCTTACGTTCTATGAACAGAGAATGATAAGATGAATCCGAAAACTTTTCTTCGGCTAGAAGTGTCGAAGATTATGTTGAAGAAAAAATTTCTGCTAAAGAATAAGACGAGGACTCTCTAATTTTTTCAGATTAACTTTTATCAAAGCAAGCGATAGAAAAGAACAAAGTCGCTGTGGAAAATGCAAAATTTATATATGCGAAGAACATTTTTGCCTATGTAGTCCTAAATGTCTATAAAATTATCTAAATCTTGTTGGAAAAAATCTTTTTCTTCGCTAAAACTAGTGTTGAGAGAAAGTGGGGTCAAAAAGACCCCGAATTTCGTCTACGTGATTTTTTTCAAATTCCATGCGAGGGTTAATAATCATAAAATAGTGGTACAATTATAGTCAACCAAGTTGTGTTATCTATACATGTATTTAATGAGATTGAGAAAGAGAATAGAAACTCACATGAGCTCTCGAAAAAGTAAGGTCTTGGTGACCACATTTTAATCGAATTATCAATTCCACTTGTAGCCATTAGAAATGCTTGAGGGTGAGGTGCGATACAGTTGACTGTTAATTCATCGGCATTCATCATTCTGATGATATTGCCAGATTTTTTGGACCAAATAACAAAAGTTCCACAATCAGAACCCGCTGCGATGTAGGATTCATCCCTGAAAATAGATTTTTCATTATTCAAAATTAACGTGTAAAATTTCTTAGCTACGATAAAATTAAAATTCTCTATATAACAAAAAACTTTTTCTTACCCCTTAGATTAACTCATTTTCTCTAATTTTATGGAAAGAGAAGAGGGTTTTCATAAATTATTGATTTAGCTTATTTTTAATCTTATGTTTTTTTGATTTTCAAGTTTTTTCTACAGATTATCTGATTAGTTTTATTAAATTTGATTGGTTTTTTAGATCTGGACCAATAGGAATATTAAAGTTTTCAGATAAAGTTGAAGAGAGTTCAGAGCACTAAGCGTCAGATCCCACTGAAGAAGGTGCTTGACTATCTATGTACCGAAACGTCTGGAAAAGACTTTAATGAAAGGTTGGTTTATTTCTAATTAAATATGCTTTTACTAATATTTATTGAACATAATCGTGAAATTTGAATATATACTCTATCGGTTGATTTTATTTATTTATGATTCCTGAACATTGACCAACCAGCTTGGACTCGTCAGTATGCCACAACCTGGGATTTGGACTACAATGCGAGAGCTTCCACCTTGAGGAGCCTACCTATCCTACCAGAAGAAATCGCATTAGAAACGGACTCGGAGCCTATGCTAAAATTAATAAAGAAATACCTCATATCGGCTCGGCCAGAAAAGGTGCCTCTAGAGATCAAACCGCTGGCAGCTAGATGAAACAATCTAAAATTAAGACTGCATCCTAATGAATGAAAGAGTCATAATCCCTAACATACTACGAATTTCGTAGTACGAAAGGAAGTACTACGTCAACTAAACTACGGTCACCCAGGCGAACGGAGAATGAAAGCACTGGCCCGACAAGATGTGTACTGGTATAACATCGACAACGACATCGAGGACTTCGTAAAACACAGTGACAAGGGCCAAGAAGTCGCTAAACTAAGTCCAGCTCAAAAACCAGCTCCTTGGCGAAAGACTACTGCCCCTGGGAACGTTTAAACCTTGATTTCGCAGATCCAATTGATGGACAATTTTTCCTAATCATTGTGGACGCTCATTCAAAATGGCCTGGAATTGAGATGATGAAGGAAGCTACATTGAGCCTAGTCATTCGAAAGCTAAACGGTTTAACAATTACCTTTGGAATCCCAAAAACCATAGTGTTAGACAATGGTCGACAGTTTATATACGAAGAATTCACTAACTGGGCAAAAATGCAGTGAATAACACTACTCAACTCCCCAGGATACCACCCTCAATCCAAGCTGAAAGGTTTGTGGATACTTTCAAACGATGTTTAAACAAACACAAGACGGAAAGGAAAGAAGACTCTATCAGTATATTCCTCTCCTTCTACCGATCCACGCCGAACCAAACACTACTAGAGAAAACTCTGGCTGAAGTCATGCTAGGTGGAAAAACTAATACGAAATTGTCACTAATGAATCTCATACACTACAAAAAGCCTGTCTCTAATGAAGGCTCAAACAAGTAAAAATGCGGAGATACAGTTTGGATCCATAATTATGTTATAACAGACACGGTACAGTACAAACAAAATGGGTACAAGCTACAGTACTCCGGTGCAAACGGTATATTGCGACGGTCCTCACACTAAACGGAGACAAACTAACCAGGTATGTTAACCATCGAAGCACTCCTATAACACTGTGCAGAGAAGTATTAGATGCCTATGGATTAGACAACGGTGACACAGGAAGCCTACTTCGAACAAATCGAAGACACTGAGGCAGCTATCACTACAGAGGTAGACGAGTCCGAAATCGAAAATAATATGGACTTCGTGGATTTAACTGATTTCAACACTGAGACAGCCGTTGAATCGACAGAAACTAACGATGATCAACACTCAAGTATCAATCCACAAACTACCCTTCAGACCGATCGCTCCAGTATTAATCTAAGACCCGCCCCTAAGACCTACTCTCTTCGTGACAGGCAAAAAGTAGATAGACCGGCTCGCTACAAAGGGAAAGGGTGTTGAGGAGCAACAAAATTATATATATTATGTATTTATTTGTTTAAATGTTAAAGAAAAAATATATTTATAATTTTGAATTTTACACCAGACGTTCGACTTTTATTATTATCACATTCTTTATCATTTGCCCGTCTACTTACGTATGGCAGGTGTAAATACGATGATGAAAACCTGAAGCCTAATACTAAAGGGCTACGGGCACAACAATTAGATAATAATATAATGAAAGAATTATTTTTTGATTTGACAAAAAAACTTTAGAGCTAAAAGATCTTATTTTTGATGGACCGAATCAAAACAAAACGCAGGGCTAATTTCAACTTATCATAGTTAGCATTTCCGAAGCTCTATGATTTTATAGCTATTTTTATTAATATAGAGATTATCAAGAAAATGATCTGTAAAATAAATTAAATAATTGGAAATTTTAAAAGACTCACAAGCCAAGAAAAACAGCTTCCTTTATTTCCGTAGTTACATTACTGTGGCCAACATAACGATATTTATAGTCTAATATTCGATAGCCGTAATCCTTCGGTATATACGATTGAAAGTTTGCGCCCACAACAAGACTATCGGGTTTTGTGAGATTTTTAAGGATATATTTCATTTCCAGGTTGAACCAGTTTGATGAATTTGCGTCGAAAATATTTTGAAATTTATTCAAAATATTCTTCAAGGTATCACACAAAACACAATCCTTATCAAACTGAAAAATAAAAGAGATTAGTAAAAAACACAAATAATAGATCATCATTTGCATTAAAGGACTAATTAAATAGAAACTTACGGATTTTTTTTCTTCGTCTGGATTTCCTTCCCAATGATTCCAGTAGACTCCATTTTTTCCACTTTCAGAAAAATTATCTGCGTAAAAATTATTAGAAAATATTAAACTGGAAATATTTTCCATCTTTGTTTCTTTTCAAGATAAAGTATAAATAGATTTGAAAAACAAATAGTAGCTTTGTGAGAAGAGATAGTAAAAAAAAGGTTTTAATCAGAAACTCACTTTGAAGATTATCCATAAACTCTTGTTGATAAATGCTATGTCTAGATTCCGTTTTATGATCGCAGTACAAATTATAACTCTCCAATGCATCGCTTATTTTCTTGAAATATTCCATAAAAGGTCCTGAATTTGGCTGTTCGGAAAGAATGGTTAAGCGTGCTTTGGCCTCGTCAAACCAATAGAGGTCAATCAGACATCGACATGATATGAGTTCAGCTGTTATTCTGGCTTCGTCTAGCTTTTCTCTGTCAATATCGTGATTTCTAGTTGAAGTCTTGAGAATTTCCAAAGCTCTTTCACTATTCTTTAACGCTTCATAAGTATCACCTTGCCTTGAAATATAAAAAACATTGTTTTAAATCAATTTTCTTACCAATATCTCAAAATGAGCCCTATACTATGGAGAATCAAGAGAGTTGGATTATCTGGATACTTGATTTTAAGCTGGCCTATCCTATCGATGGCAATTTGATAGTTTTTATTACGAATTGATGCTTGAGTTGCTTTAAATTCTTCTTCTGTAATTAGGAATGTAAATGAAAAAAAATCTTACTAGGAAATAACTTTTCCTTTGGAACATATTCAAAACTTTTACAAACATCTTTATTTACAGATGAAGCTTGCTTCAAGTCATGAATAAAGAATCGATTCAGAGGGTCATGGTCTGGCTGGTAACCTGAATTCCAGGAAAATGAGCTGTTAGTATCGTATAAATAGATTGCATTATTGCCAATGTTGGCTAAAATTTCTCTACCGTCGGCAGAATAAGTGACATAGGTTGCTGAGTAGAAACAGCTTGTCTGTAAATTGAATTTTCTCTTTATGATATGTCGAAATGTGGATGATGTTAAATTTCTAGGGGCAAGGCAATAACGAAAAGAATTCAAATTTGAGTTAGTATGAATGTTAGGGGATGTTGGTTTAGACTTAGGAGCTTTCTCTTGAAGTCTCAAATTGCGACGATCATACACACGAATAACATGATCATTAGACCCAACAGCAATGTATTGGCTTTCTGATGGATTCACAGCAAGACAACGAGCTTCAGTGAGAGAGAGTAAATCCTGACATAGGTCAATTAAAACATTTTTAGCTGTCTTTTCAGTCGAAGCAAAAGGTTCTCGAATATCGTATTGACGAATAGTGCCATCTTCCGCAGCAGACCAGAAAAGATAAGGATTTCTTGGGCATGTAGCCAATCTTTTGACTCGGCCGAGATTACAATTAAATACAGTATGTATTTTTTCTACTGAGGAATCGTTTACAATCACTTTGGTGTCAGCAGAACCAGTTACAATCAAGTTACTCTAAATAAAATTGATATTTTTAAATGTCTTAAGCTCACGTTATATTGAGGGAGAAACTTTAATGAAAATATATTTGCAGTGTGTCCAGTAGAGAAGGATGTATGTGTATTAGTGAAGTAGTTCCATAAGAAAACTTTACAATCATCAGAACCACTTCCAAGTATTTCACCATTTTCTGACCATTCTAGACAGTTGACACATCCTGTATGCCCTTTAAGAGTTTTTTCGAGATCTAATCTATCCAAATTTCTATCGGAAATGTAGTTTTCAACGCAAAATTGTTTATGATAGTTATACTGTATATTAAAATATTACATTTACTTGATATTCAGCATTAAATATTGATTTATAACTAGACTTCATAAATTTTAGAAAATATTCTAATTTTTAAATGCTTAAAACAAAACTTTACACATGCAAGTACTATCATCACAGTAATCTAGAATTTTTTCTTCAATAAAAGGTTATTCAAACTTATTTTTAATTGTTAAATATTTTATGCAATATTAAGCCTTCCTAGACAGGTTTTCCGAATCAGAAAAAATTATATTTACAAATTTTGGATTGTTGAATAAAATGATAATTTTTGTTTTAATCCATAAGTAAAATTACTCAGTGCGCTCATTTAAAATCTAACAATCTTTGTATACAGCAGTCGGTTGGTACATGCTTTTTGACAAAAATACCACTGGAACTTGATTACTTTATAAAATCTACCATAGCATTTTATAATGCTCAGTTACCTGAACAACCGAGAACATTCTAATTTCCCTGTTAGTGCTCAAGCTGATCAGGTGGAACTTATATCCGCTCGGTCAACTAATAAGCACACAATCGCTCAAACACCTTCCTCTACGAGTGTTACTTACCTCATCAAGTTGAATGCAACTTCTGAAATACTTGCAGCTGCACATGGCAATCATTCTATTGGAATATATCAAGCTAATACAGGTCGTCTAGTTGCTCAATGTGTTGGCCATACAAAATCCCCTTGGACACTCAATGTAAGTCATTTTTGAATGATAATCATTTTAGTTTCATCCTTCAAACCCATATATGCTTGCAAGTGGCTGTCTTGATGGTTTCCTCAAGCTTTGGAATTTAGCAGAAATTGCCGATGAAATTGAAAATCCTACTAGAAATTATGACGACCCTGTTACTATTGGACCTTGTGAATCATGGCAGCACTTTGGAGCAATCTCGTCAATTGATTTCCATCCGATAAAGGATATGCTGGTTGCTGTTCACACATTTGATATCGTATTCTACGATTTAGTTTCAAGGAGGCCGATGACAGTTTGGCGTTTTGCCAAAGACCATTCCAGAGTGAAATGGGTTAAATTCAATAACTCCGGTTCTGCTTTGTACACTGCTACCTCGAATAAAATTCTTGAGAATAAATTTGACAAAGGTAAGTCTCAATGTTCTATAGTTGAATGAATTTAAAAATTTTAATGTTTCAATTTAGATTATCCCCTAGTTGAAAAGAAAATTCCGAGAGAGAAAGCTCTTTCCCACCTCCTATCAGATCTCAAATTCTTAGATGAACTCAACTTTTGTGAATCCTGTCTCATCAAAATACTCCTTTGGGCCAGTTGCTTAGCTAGCAATGACTATCAAACTGGCAAAATGGATTTAAAATTTTCTTTTGACAATCTCAACAACTGTCTGAGAGAGAAAGAACTCTCTAGCGCTGTTGAATTACTACGTCAATTTATGGAAAATAAAGAGTCAATCTCTTCAAACATGAATCCATTATCAGTCATTGTTCTTGAAGAGCTTAACGAAGACTTTAAAAGGATCGAAGATCTGAATGAGAATGAGCTATTTTATCTCTGGAGTCATCGACAGCTAATGAGATTTAGTCTATGCAGATGTTGTCTGGATAAAATTTGGAGTTATGTCAACTCCTTCATGGATTGGGGCTTTGATGCTCATGCCAATGTGAGTGAAATTAAAATTTATTTCTATTACTTCGTACTTCTTTATTACTTTGAAAATTATTTCTTTATTATCATTCTATTAATCATAATTCGGTCACTTTTGTTTGTGAACTCGAATGACTTATTGAATAATATGTTATTTCTTTGATTTTCTCTAATATATTACAAACATCCGGTAGTTTTTCTTTTTTTTCTTTTCTATAGAAATACACAATCATATAATTCTCTCACATTCTCTTTCATTTTTTATGTGATGTTGAAGGCATTTTGTGCTAGGCAATTGTGAAAGCATCAACTTGCTTGAGTTTCATTCTTCATCACTTGAAAATAATTTTGTTATTAATCATCTTCATTCGTGTCAGACACAATTTAATGTCCATCTTTATCTATGTATCATGTACATTTTTCTATTTCTCAGGATTCAAATCCTACACTTATTAATTTCTAAATCTCGTTCTTCTTCTTATGTGGTTTTCAACTTCTTACTAATAATAGTTATTAGTATCTTGTGAGAATTTTTTTTCTCTTTTTCAATTCCTTCTTCGTCATCATTTTGGTTCTCATAGATAGAGTATGACGCAGCTTCTATGATATGAGAAATCAGACTTGATGACACCGAGAGAGAGTTGTTACTTGGCACCAGGGAATATGAAGAGAGAGAGAAAAAAGAGACAAGAAGTCTTTAATAACTTTATTATGATAACAAAAATACATGCATACATATCTCACTTTCTACACCTAATAAAGGTCACTTTCACATAGACACTCTATTGTTATCACAAAAAAAATAATAAATTTTTAAAAATATAAATCGCGGATGATTTGTAAAAAACCTAACCATGTTTTTATGGCCCTTCTAGGTATTCATTTGTGGTCTCGACATGTTTTAAAAATAGGATATGTACACAGTACATTGACTCAATAAGAATTCTAAATAATAAACATGAGTATATACATTTATAGCACTAAGCATATAGTGTATACCACAATAAAATAACAGTGTGACATATTATTATTAGTAGTAGTAGCGGCAGTAAATAAAAAGGGTCTTGGTTTTTTTATTATCCTGACCCCAAAATATTTAAAAAAAGTAATCAATCCCCCTGGTTAAACATTTTTCTTTCTGAGTTAGATTCTAATGTCATGAATTTTTTACCTAATTTAGAATTGCTATGGAATACCAAAGAGTGAAAATGAATCCCCTGTTCCTTGCAATAATAATGATAATACTAACTCAAAAGACCCAGAATCAGACTACAATCAGAAGGAAGTCAACCAAGTCCAGAGTTTCCTCTCCGACGCTCATCTCATATCACCAATTACATTCAACTCTTATGAAATATTTGCAAACATCTTCAATAATTCCCATTGTCAACTATGTTTACCTCATATTGATTTCAATTTTAATCCCATAACAGAAAGTCAAGAAATTGATTCTGATGAAGAATTGAGTTCTTCAACTACCCCATCATCTCATCAACCCTTTAAAGTGAGTAAACTATTTTATTTCTTTTTGAAATTATCCATATATTTTAGTCATTCTCGACCGGGAAAATTGACCATACAGTGTTTTTCTCTTTGGTCTTTTTTCTCAATCTATTCAAAATCTATCATCATATTATAAATTTTGAATTATTGTTTATAATATACAATCGATAATAATTTCTTGGTGTTTTTCTCTCTTGGTTTTAGCCTGCCTGCCTGTGTGTTGTGCTGTATGTACAACATCATAGTGAAATGAATTGAAAATAATACCAAGGAAAAACTGCTGGTTTCTCTCTAATCTTTCTGCTAAAAGATTTATACATGTGTTGTATACCAAATGGATTTATTTATATATACCCACTATATATATATATACACACATTTATATATTGTACAAAAATAATGATATTGAAAGCACAAAATAGTTTATCTCTGCCTATGCCTATTTATGCATCAAGCTACCTACATACATTTTAGGTCAAAAGGTTATTTCTCTATAGTTAGGCAGCCAAAAATAAAGATTTTCAATATATATTATGCATGTATGTATACTTCCAATGAGAGAAAAGGGTTTCTCCAACTTGCTTTCAAGCTATAGTTGGCGTGCTAGAAAGAAATCCCATCTCTACTTTACTCATTTCCTCATTTTAACGCATATTTTGATACAAATGGTTTCATCTTTCACAGGGATTACAAGAATAATAATCGGATTAAATGACTATGAATGATTTCAAACTAATCAACATTTTTGTCGAAAAGAAATTTTGTATTTTCACATGGGTTAGTCACATGTGAATTCTAGCCCGATTAGATTATTGAGAAAAAAATGAAAAAAAGGAGAATATTTAGAGGATGGGACTGGACGTCCAATGTACATGTGATTACGCACAAATAAACACACGCATTCAACAATGAATGATGAATAAATGAAATCCACAACTATACTGTGTAGTAGAATTCAATAAACTTTTGACACATTCTCAACAATTTTCACTTTGGCCTGTCTAGGCTGTGTGCCTTTTTCTCTTCTTTGATAAGATATCCCCTCATAGTCTCATTCTTTCTTGTTTCATTTCCAACTGACCATAATATAATTTCTACTGTACCACATTCTCTATCTCTCATTCTAACTGTGTGTCATAACAACACTGACTCACAAACTCTGTCCGCATGTATGAGTCTTTTCATGTAAATTTATTATTTTTCTCAAAAAAATATATCCATACGAAGAATATAATAATATCATTTGAGAGAAATGTAATTCAATAATAATAAAATTAGAAAACAGGACTTCGTTTCTCTTCTCTTTGAAAAAAAAAGAAAACGAGGAGTAGCCTTCTCTCTCTCTAGCCTCCTTTTACGCATATACGCATTGAGTAATTTTGTATGAAAGAATACATTATATATATGCATAAATATATGCTGGGTAATGCTGAGAATGGCAGGAGCTAATGTCACACATGGTCCAATACTTTCTCTATTCATATAAGCCATTTTCTCTTTTTTTACTCGTAGATTTCTACAAGAAAACTCTTAAGAAGAACTACTTATCCATACTATACATACACATTCATTTATATATTATGCATATATAAAATATAATATGTGGAGTAATTCATTAGATGATGAAATAGCAGATGTTCTTCTTCATCAACTACTACTTCATGGTTCCCTCAAACATTGAAAAAAAGAGAAGAAATCTTGTTATTGATTGTTGAAAATTTATTACCTCAATCTCTCTATCACGGTTTTGAATTATTCTCAAAATCCATTCTGAAATTTGAACATTTAGCATGTTTTTATTGCAAATTCATCTAAACTAGATTAAAGGGTCACTTATTGTGTTATGAAATTAATTTTTTTTGTAAATAGCACTCAGAGTTCACCAAATTCTCATAGCAGCAATGAAAGTTTGAAATCTTTTGACTTAATAAATGTAACTTTTGACATGCATTTAATTTCTTTTTTTAAATCTATTTTTAGAAACCCAGACTAGCTTCTGGCCCAAGCCATGGCAGTTGTTCTACATTTGATTCGTACACATTTGAAAATAGTTCCAACGACCAAGATAATCACGATTTGATCAGTTATGAATCTTCAATAAGCTCACAGTCATCATGCACATTAAGCCTAGTTGATCCAGTCAATATTATGAGACAATTCCAGAATATCGAAGCCTCTTCGAGATCCATGAATGTTCCCCGTCTAGTTGATATGAACTTGAATCATTATCAAAGCCTTATGAGAAACGGCGAGGCATCTGATTGCCTGGAAAAGTTTAAATCTCTTAGTGAGGGTTATCAAAAGCTCCAGGAAATCCTTAATCCTGCCAAGAAGGAACTCATGAAGCCATTCGATGAACGTCTATCAGTATCCGAAGCTTCCATAACAAATCCAGTCATTCATTCTAACCAATCAAGAGTGATAAACGACAGGTTAGCTCAGGTAATGACTGAGGACCATGGAGCAGCTTCTCAAACTTATTCTGATATGACTTGTAGAGTTTGCAGATGGGAACTCGAATACAAGACAATAACCCAAGAGATTAGTTTCCAAGATATACTTATTAATCATAAGAATAAAAAACAGACATCTGATACTCATTTACATGTAACATACAAGTCGAATGCCTTGGTCATTCAAAATAGTCGAATATTCAACGATTCTTCTCTACGCTTGAGTAGCTGTGGAAAATATTTGGCTGCTTTGGTCACTCTCAACGAAAAGAATATTTATGAAAAGCAATATTTATCTGGAACAATGGATACTTTTGTTGCTGTATTTCGTACAGAACCATTAGATCATCGAGGAAAGTGTATTTATGGTCGAAGATTTGGTCCACTCAATTCGCCTGTATGTCTAGATTTCAGTCCATCAGCTCAACACTTGGTTGTTGGCTTTGCCACTCAGCGCTTCAAGAAGAATGGCACTCTAGACTTTGAAAATATGAATCCAATTGGAAGGATCTTCCGTCTAAACTCTAGACTGAACAAAGATAAAATCATCGAAAGAAATCTTGCTGAGGCCGGTTTCATTGTCCATCCGAGTATGGCAGACTGCTTTATATCCTACTCAGATAATGATGATAATGGTCCAACCCAAAACAACACTCTCTATATTTCGCATTTAAAGAATTACTTCCAAAATCTTGTCACAAACCCAATGAATTTATCAATGAATAGTATTGTATGGAAACCAGATGGCGGTCTTGTCTATGGTACAACCAAAGGTCTGGTCTTGCTGGTTGGCAATGAATCTGCAACCGGGGCTGTTTCTCTCAATTCTCTGCGAAATAAAAAGAATTACCTCAACAAAATTGTCTCCTTGGATTCTGTTGAGAAAAATAGCAATCTAATCTTTCGAGAGAACCCAAACGACGAAAAGAATACAAAGAGACGAGAAATATCAACACACCAGTCATTCTTTAGTAAATTCGCCACTGTTATCCAACAGGAGGCAACTTCCTCAATTGGTATGGTCACCACTTGATTCAAATGACTGAAAGATATTCTCCCAGATCTCTACTTCAAAATTTCATATCAATGCATACATATTTTCATACATCCAAACCTATACATATTTTTCCATTATATACAACATTTATCCAATATTTATATCCTTCTATTTATTCAATTATATCCATTATGAAAAAAGAGTTATATACCTATCTATTCTCCAAAAAACTTGTTTGTTTTTTTCCATGTGACAAGTATATTCAATCAAAATAACTAAAAAAAATAGAGACCGAAAATGTATCAAGGCAATATAAATAAGCATACCTAATCCAGATTATTCCAACCAAAAGTGCACTCTCTTCCCCCTCTCCAATACAGTTTCCCTTCACCAAAATTGATCTCCTCTAAAATTAGGGGATCATTTCTTTTTTTTCCATCTCCGGTGGTCGTCAAGAAAAAAAAGATACAACAACCTCAATCAACCAATTATTTTTATACTCCCTCATCAAACTCTAACCCAACAAGTCATAATTTCCCCTTTTCTTTTTTTCCCAATTTCATCATTATTATTTACTCTATTTCCTATATATACATATATATTTATCAATTTGAAAATAATCACGATGATCAATTAAAATATGAGTTACGATTACCTTGGTTAATCTGAACCGACCGGTGTTTACCCTTGTTTAAGTTATCTCAAACTCACTCCAACTTTTTTCCGTTATACCCTATAACCCCTCTATAATTCTAAAAATCTGTAAAATTTTGATACTAATTGAAAATCTATTTTTTTAATCCAAGTTTTCACAAGCCTTTTTATATTTATCCTCTATTTTCTACCTATTAAAAATCATTACGACAAATTTTTTGCAAAAAATACATATTTTGAAAGAAAGCAAAATACCAAATACCAATTCTTTTATACATATATTCAAATATCACTACATTATTATCGTACTATATATATTCATTTATTACGAATTGAATCTACCCATCTTGGTTAGATACGAATTAACAGCCAACATGATGATGGTGACGTTACAAACAAAAGTGAAAATTACTCGTCTCTTTTGTGTTGAACCTCTTGTCTAATTTCAAATTCTAATAAAAAATATATACCTTATACTTTTACGATATTTTTTCTACTCGAGTCCATTTGAGAATACAGAAGTTAGCTAGAAAAAATTGTAAAAGATATGTTGCTTCTATTCTCGGCTATCAAAAGTATACAGAAGAAGAAGCAATGCAAAACCTTGTTGCCATAGAAATGAGTTTTTTATGTATTTTAAATTTATAAACTTAGAAGTGATTTGATGGAATTACTACATTGTATATAGCATTCGACAAAGACTATTCACCAGTGGTATAAGTTAGACACATTTCATTAAGTAAGTAGAGTGATAAATTCAAAATAGAGATAAATGCATGTCTGACCAACTGTAAAGGCTAGCCTAGAAGTATGGTAGGAAACTTTTACATTACATGCCAAGTGAACATCCCACTGAATACACTGTTGAGTTTTGCTTTATATTCGAGCGAGAGAAAAAAAGTGGTAGAGAACAAAACGCATTCGTATCCTGCTTTTATTATCTCAACAGATTGTTGGGTATATTTTTGTAAACCATTCAACACACTCACACATTATTACCGTCCAATCTATATACATGTTCATCTGATAATGGAGGAAAAAATCTGACAGTTCAATTGGATAGGAATGACCTCAAGACATTTGGGTCATAGAGTGATAGTTCACTTGGAGGATTGTTATTTGAATATCCCAAAAGCATTTCGCATTGTTAAGCTAGCTGAAATGAAGAATCTTCATTGCAGATAATGAGAATTCATGGATTTTTTAAAGGTATCAAAATTTTCTGAAAATACTGTATTTTGGTAACCGATCCACTGATTTAAGAAAAGAGAATTTTTTAAAACTTTGAGTTTAACATTTGTGTTAATTTCAAGGTCTGAGAGGAATCAAAATTTAATTTTCTGGATCATCAATAGACAAGGAAACCATTTATCCTTATTCTTGCTTTGAACTGATCTCAATTCCTTAGCAATGATCGAAAAATAGGAAGTTGTTTTTCCCACGTGAATGGAGTATTTCCTAAAATATCTACGACCATTTTGTCTACTGGTGATACTATCCTTTAATTAATCAACAAAAATTTTTAACTCAAATTTTAATATAACGAAAAAATCGCGCCAAATTGTTGGAATACTACAAAAAAAATCTCCGAAAATTAGACCTTATTTTGAATTTGGAAAATGCATGAGATGTTTGATCTCAAAATTTTTATTGATTTCACAGAATTGAAGAAAATCCAGCATTTAAAAATAATTTAAATTTTCTATTCTTGGCTTATTTTCTATCTTGATCTAATTTAAAATTTCCCGAAATAATAATAAATTTAAACTTTGAAAATTTCGGTATTTAGTCGCTCCAATTCTCTGCAACCAATAAAATTTTTGAGATCAAACATCGAAAGAGTAAAAGTTTTACGACAAAATTTTCAGAGATTAGCATAATTTTGACGAGATTAAATTTTTTATGCGCTCATTTCATCATGGAATTCAAAAAATGATTTTTTCCACTGGCTATCAGGAGAAAAACTATTTGGTTTTTTATATTAAATTTTTATCTTCATGTCAACTGTAGCCTTATGAAGATACTAAAAATGAATTTTTCTTCTTTTCATGACAAGTGAGAAAGAAGGGTCATTGACATTTTCACGTACAGCATTGTGTTACAGTTGTTGATGTCATTGTATCATTATCATTCAAAAAAATCATTCATTTTATATCGGGACCATAATGAAATCTTATTTATTACCTTGGATTTTTATTACAAGAACAAAGGATATTCAAATTTTAGACAAAATTCCAATTTAAATAAATTATGGCCGAAAGGATATACTAAAAACTCTGCTTAACAACTTGACAATCAATATTCTCAGTTTTATTCCTAAAAACAACATATGTCGGTTACTGCTAGCCTCAAAAATAAATTAAAAATTATAATTTTGAACCAAATTCAGGGAGCTGTTCGACATAGATTGACTATAACTTCTCGCTTGAGTTGGTTAGAGATGGATTTTTCAAATTTTCGGTTTTTAACTCTAGTCATAATCTGGGTCAGCTCTTTGAGACGGTTCTAATGATGCAGAAAACATGGGTCTAAAAACCTACTTTAGATTGAGACATATCATGTTTAAACATTTTGTATTAACTCTGATAGACGAGAGAATCGCCTAATCATCATTTATTCACATTTTTTTCGACTTTAAGCCTTAATAACTTCGTCGAGATGATATTAAAATCATGAATGAACTAAGAATATAAAAAATCAAAAAGGAACCCAAAAAGTCTTATAATAAAAAAAGGGTTATTCACCAAGTTAGTATCAATTTTTTCATTATTTTCACCAATAGTGTAATAGACCGGTATTATTTTCCAAAGAAGCATCATATTTAAAAAATTTTTTATTATAGTATCAATACTTAAAAATATTTCAAAAACAGTATAATATACCAATATATATTTTCAGAATTAGTATTAGCTTGAGGAAAAATAAGTATAATCAGATCAATTTAAAAAATTTATTTGAAGAATTTTCGGAGAGCTTTTTGAGTTGAAGAACATTGCAAAATCCTGGAACTTTCACTGATATACTGAAATCGAGGGATGAACAAGATTTGGCATTCATAAAGACATTCTTAAAGGTTTGCCAATAATTGCTCTAGATAGCTGTTATTTTACAAAAACCCTTGAATATTCATGAATATCTATCAAAAATAGATGCTAAATTTTGGGTCGAGTACTATTTCCCCACCTGCTGATTCGGTAATCTCACTTCCAATATTGCTGAATCAAGCAAGTCATCCTTAATGGAACTTAGCCAAAAGTACCCGAAGACTACCTTCCGAATTTTTACAAAATAACAGAATTGAAAAGAAATGTAAAGTTTTGAATTTAATTTCTGTGATTTGGATGGTCTAAAATTATCAAATCCTAAACCAAAGTCTGATTCATGTAAAAGAGGAAACTCTGAGAAGAAAAGAATTCGTTCAGTAGCCGAAAAGATCTTATCCTGATATTTATCAACGTTACTTTTTTCAAATTGAAAAAAAAATTTTCACTGTATGATTTCACTGTTGTATGATTATGCACTTATTTTTCCTCAAGCTAATACTAATTCTGAAAATATATATTGGTATATTATACTGTTTTTGAAATATTTTTAAGTATTGATACTATAATAAAAATTTTTAAAATATGATGCTTCTTTGGAAAATAATACCGGTCTATTACACTATTGGTGAAAATAATGAAAAAATTGTTACTAACTTGGTGAATAACCCTTTTTTAAAAATACTTGAAAGTAGTGAGATCATTTTTGGGTGTTAAATGTCAAAAAATCAAAACTTAGGCTCTATTATGTCACTATCTAAGAAATAATATCTTTCAAAAATTTGAACTGAACTTGAAATAGTTTGCCATGATGTGGAACTTGTGCGGCTTGGCAGTTTGAAATTATCAAAATAAAATTTTTAAACTCTACCCCTAGTGTTGGTCTATCTGTAGAAAAAGAAAGGGTAGAGAAAGGTATAGTATTTCTTAAAGAATAAGAATTATAAATATTATAGTGATTATTATAGCAATCCGTATTATTAACTCTACAACTTTATGAGACAAGAATTGGACAAATCTGGTCTTTATATTAGAAAGAAAGAATCATCAGAAAATCTCTCTATAATTCATGAATTAACAGAGTTATTACTCTAATACAATTCTGATTACTATAACAATGACTATAATTTTTAGGGTTAATTCCAAAAATCCCGCCAAGAATTTTTTTTTTCAAAAGAAACTTGTTAAGAATAATTTTTTTACGACTTGTGCTTGGTCATCCACGTTTTTTATTTATTTTGTAACCTTCAAGTTTTGACTCCTTCAGATTTTCGGCGTCATGGAGCATGATAATCTCCGAGTAAGCTGCTTTCCAGAAGATTACTTTGTATTAATTTGAAACATAATTTTCCTGGTATGATATAAAGATATTTAGAAGTTTAAATTAATCAGAAATATAAGCTGAGAATATCTAAAAAATCTAGTAAAACAAGGAAATTCCTTAAAACACAAGCAGTTAGCATCTAGATCGAAGATTTGATATTTGAATTTCAAACTTATGTTGAACGATCGCTTGTAAATGTAAAATGGAGAAAAGTTCAGTAAAAACAAAATTAACTATAGTCAAAATATAATTGGAAAAAAATCTCAATATTTTAATTGGTATTTGACTATAGTCAAATGTGTAAAATATGGAAGAACGTGTAGCCAAAAGTAAAATTTTTTTTCAAATTGTAGTCAAAACTGTTAAAAGTGTAGTCAAAAGTGTAAATAATGAAATAACTATAGTCAAAAATGTAATTGACTCAAATTTTTAACAAAAATTAGAAATTTTGATGACACAAAATTTGAATACCATGGCGTTCAACTTCATGATGAGATCACTATTTCTTAGGTTAAAAAGTCAGAAACTCATTAAATTTCCAAGATATCTAGGCTTATAAAGGGTTTACGTTGTGCAAATTCATTGTAAATTAAGAAGAGACTGCTTATAATTTATAGATTTATTAGAAAAGTCGGTACAAAAAATGAGTTAAAATTTTTTTATCCGAGCCTATACTGACCTGTTTAAATTCATCCCTCTTTTCAGTGTATATTGACTATTCTGAGTAGTCACAGTAATCTCAATAAATTTTCAATGTCCATACCTACTGATATCTTGCCAAAATTTAAACACATCTCTTCCATATTTCTTTAGTACAGTTCTCCATTATTTCGTATTAGTTTTCCATTTCTATGTTCCAAGGTCATAACTAAGTAAGGAGAAGCGTTATAAAACATCACCGTGAGGAATAATAAACATGGAAATTCTCAATTCTCCAAAGAAAGAGAAGCAATTCTAACTCATTCATTGAGAATAGACAATTTAATTTTATACCTACACTTCTTGGCTCTCTGGTTGGTCACTTTCAGAGAGCAATACTAACTGAACACTACTAGGAATACTACCCTACCGCAACATCTATTTCTCAATACATCATCAATTCTCAGCTAGAAATACAAATTTTATAATTACTATCATTCTTATTTAATTTCCACATACAAGCGAACAGAGGAAGAAAACTTTTTCAAAATTGAATTTTCAACATTTCCCCTGGTTAATACACAAAGAAAGGTAGGAGAATTGAGCACAGAGTTATACTGAACAAAGTTGAGTACTTCTTCTCATCAGTCATCATCCTTGTAACATTGAAATCTTCGTCTGACTAAAGGTAATTCGATTGAGACAAATTGTTTATTCATCTTGTCGTTTTTAATCTCCTGAAATACAAATTGACCCCTACTTATGTTATGTAGATGAATTCTTACATCAAATTTTTTATTATTGCATAAACATTGCCTTGATGACGATAAATACGATAGATGAAAACATGAAATTTAGAGGGGACGTAGGTACTCAAGGAGAAGACCAAAAGTCACATGGATGAAGATTACCCTTCAAATCTATGATGAATTATGTGGCTATTCATATTGTAGGTTTGCAGGAACAAAGAGAACTTAATTAAACATGTAATCAGCATGACTTTAATTAATGGTTTTCAATGGTTTTTCGTCGTCAGCGTTATGCTTCATTTGAGAATTTAAACTCTTTAATAAACCATCATGAGGACTTTACGATTTCTATAGATTATTCATTTCAGAAGTTTTCATAGATTTTCGTTTATTATCATGATATTAAAAATATACAGTTACTACCACATTTAATAATCGAATTTTCAAGAGAGAGTTTAATATTTTTTAAATTATAATTTTACTCAACAGTAGTTATATAAAAATTATAAACACAAAGCTAAAGTATTAATGAGTTTTTCGTTATATTTCAAACAGTAAAAATATTATTTATGATTGATACCTAGTACAGTCAGTTGCGAAACTCATTGGCCGCCCTTGATCAAGAAACTGCGTTAAAACTTTTGTTAAAAACATCAAATAAAATGTAAAGCTTGTGCGATTAACTAACATTGGTGGTTGACTGATGAGCTATAGGCACATGAACCGATTTTACGGGAAGCTTCACCTTGCACCATAAATTTCTTTGGATCCAATAATAAATAATGCTTTATTTCGTGGCACACTTATAAGCTTCTACATGCCAGATTTAGATACTGTTGCAAAAAACAGGAGATCACTTCCTACCAGTAGCCTTTTTATCCAAAAGCCTTACCCCCACCCAGCAAAACTACCCTCAAATTGAAAAAGAAGGGTTGGCCCTAGTGTATGCAGTAACCAAATTCCGCAAATACCTTTTGGGCAGTAAATTCTTACTCCAAACGGACCACCAACCACTGCTAAACATATTTAACCGAAAAAAAGGAGTCAAATCCACCAGTGCCAAACGACTACAAAGGTGGGCTTTGACCCTGAATGAATTACATTATGAAATTGCCTATGTGAGGACTAAAGACTTCGGACATGCCGACTCATTATCCAGACTTACGCCATCGGATGCCGAGGAAGTAGTCATCGCCGCCATCACTTACGAAGAATCTTCCGCACTGGATAACCTGTCCATCTCTGCCAAACAGGTCGCAGTTGAATCGAGTAAAGATCCCATAATTGCTGAAGTAATGCATAACTTAAGTGTCCGATGGCCTAGTAAGATTCCCGATCATTTACGTCCCTACCATTCAAGGAAAGAGCTCCTATCTACGCTCAACGGTTGTCTAGTAATGAACGAAAGAGTTATCATACCAGAGGCTTTACGTTGTAGAGTTTTGAATGAACTCCACAGAGGTCACCCAGGAGTGAATCGAATGAAGGCCTTGGCCAGGCAAAACCTCTACTGGCCAAATATAGACAAAGATATTACTGCCCATGTACATCAGTGTGAACCATGCCAATTAAACGCCAAACTAGCCCCCAGATTAGAACTAACCTCGTGGCCTACAACCAAAGCTCCATTTGAGAGAGTTCACATGGACTTCGCCGGCCCCATTGATGGATTCTTTTATCTATTAATTGTAGATGCCCATTCCCGTTGGCCTGAAGTGGAAATTATGAGGGACCATACTTCAACTAATGTTATCAAGGCCTTGAGACGCTTTATCGCCACCTTCGGTATTCCAAAAGCTCTTGTCTCAGACAATGGACGCCAATTCTGCTCAAATGAATTTATTAAGTGGGCACAAGAACAAGGTATCACTCTCCTAAAATCTCCAGCCTATCACCCTCAGTCTAACGGCCAGGCTGAACACCTCGTCGACACGTTCAAACGATGTCTTGCCAAACATCCGAAGGAAGGGAAAGAAGAGACAGTCTATACGTTCTTGACGTTCTATCGCACTACTCCAACTGAGATACTTAACGGTAAATCTCCATTAGAAGTTGTGTTTAACCGCAGAGTTAACACACGACTCAGCCTATTAAATCCTATTGACCAGCCCATTAAAAACCCATCAGTGGAGACTCACATCTTCACTCGAGGTGAGAATGTATGGGTACATGATCAGCACGGCCGTCCGGGAGTTGCACTTCTATTACGTTACCTTTGAAGTTCTTTACCTGGGCCTTGGTCCACCACCTTGGCCAACCATCCTCGACGAAGAACAAATAACGATCGGCAACCGTGCCCCATACTCAATCTGGTTCCACCTAAACCGCCGGCTTGCTCCAATCGCCCGGCGTACCCACCTAGGCCTACAACTCGCTCCAAACGCAATTCAGGATTGCCTTTACGCTATCGAGAGGAAGGGTGTTGAGGAGCTAGGCTATTTAACTCCTACTATTTACTATATTGAATGATCCATGCATTATAAGAACACATTTAGTTTGTACAATTCTTATGTTTATTTTGTTTAACTAAATACATGAGAACCCTTCAATTGCATCCTAACCATGACTCCTAAAATAGCTCCTGAGTCAGGCCCCAGCAAGAACACAACAGATACAAAAATCATAGCCTTAAACTCAAAAGAATTGGTGAAAGAGTAAAATTCTTAAGCTTGGTGTTAATGGAAAGTCTGATCTGAAATTTCTATTCCTATATGAGTTGTATGATGAAAGGAGTGTACAAAGATTATTCGTTTGTTCCTTTATCAATTGCCTCAAAGGTTAGTTTTGTGTGAGCTAAAATGTATGCCATAGTATGGCAGCCATACTATGTATGAAATGAAATTTTATAAATAATCATAACTACTTGATAGTAAAAATTCAAATAATAAAATCATTGTGTGTAGTAATGAACTGTATGCATCAATGAATGTACTAGAAAATAATCTTGAGATTCTCCCTACCTTTACAATAGATTTAATTCAGTCTTTCCTCCTACTTTCATCATACAAGAAACAATTATAGCACGCATGAATCATCATAAATTGTTAACGGGATAAAATATTTTAGAGAAAATAAAATGATACTTCAAGGATCACTATTATAATATATAAAATTCCTTAAAATTGTTGGATGATAATTTTTTCTATATTTTTTTAAGGTGATTTTTCTGTTCAAAGAAATCTAGAATCGATATTCATGAAGTTTCCCTGCATGAGCAGGAGAAAAATTTTATGAATATTTATGAATATTAGGTTCGAGTGATGTTCAAAAACGTCCGAAAATCCACTTAAATACATAATTTAAGTGATGATCCTTTGAGAAATGCGCATTTGGTTCTAATATTGGTTCTAAATACAAGGGTATCAAAAATATTATCTGAGTACTGATGAATGGGCATTTTTTTAAAAAAGGAAGACTTATCTTGACAATAAAGAGGGGAGCTGAACATTGGGAATTGAGATCTGGAAATTGAATAGTAAAATATTAAAAGTACAGTGCTTTTAGAGATTCACTAAGGGGATAGAGATTTTCTTCTCACACCTGTGAGCAAGTGTCAATTCCATTAGAGAGTCAAAAAAATTCAACAAAACAGAGAGTCAAAAAAATTCACCAAAACAGAAGGACTCGTCAGTACACCATAGCCAGGGTTCGAATCCGGGTCTTAAACGTTTTGAGGCAACGCTTCTAACCACTAGGCCAAAATTATTCGTAGTTTCTACGTTGTAATTTTTGAAAAAAACAGGTTGTGTCAGACTCAACACTGTTGAGTGATAGGAGTTGCTTGTTCGACTTCTAACATCTAGTTGCGACCATCCATCAATTTAGATTTCATATTGTAGCCAGAGAGTATGAAGCTTGGTTTTCTCAAGCAGATTCTTGTAAACAAGAAGGTCCAGAATCATGAGATTTACTAACTGTTGAATTTTCTCTTTTATCACTAATCAAAAGCATTCAGTTTTGGACCTGATATAATCAACACATGAAATATAAGAAATAATCCTAATTCTAATAATGATCATATTTATCTAATTTATAGGTTTTCTTGATGCTAATTTTCTTTATCCATTAAAAATTCCATGAAAATTCGGAATTTTTAAAACTAATGCATTTTAAATATAAAATCTTAAAATATAAAATCGTAAAATTGAACGATAATATTGCCTACCTTTATCAAGAATATTTGCGTTTGGTTCTAGAATATTTTCGTTTGGGAGGTTAGAGAAAAACTAGCATATACTTTAGTGATGAACCTTTTACATCTTGCTTAACGGAAATATTCTTGATAATTATCAACAATTATTGACTTCTCAACGAAGTTATCATTAGTTTCACATTTATTCAACTCTGTACAACAGAGCCTGTAGCTGTTGCTGGGGCTGTAGTTAAATTGGAACTAGAATTGATTGTTGGATGTTTTTAAAAAGAACTTTATTAAAGAGAAATACGTATTTCGCCAGGTCTTATCAATCTCTAATCCTGGTCTGATATATGTTTATAAAATTATGAATTTGAAAGAAAAATTGTAAAGTTGTGAAGAAAAACTTCCAATTGATGAACAACCAAAAAACTTCTCCGTTGATTTGTTTAAGTATAGAGAAGAAAAATTAGAAATCAATTGGGCCAAGGTTGTTGCAAGTAATGTAGATGGTTCTTTTGTATGCATAAATTGGGATCTTCATTCATGATTAAGAACTTTTCTCGAATTTTAAGATGCATTTGCTTGTCATCTGGGCATCTGAATAAAATTTTGAAATTTTCTTCATTAGCCTGGCAACCACATTGTTCTACACAAAATTTGTTAGACTAGGATTAGAGATTGATAAGACCTGGCGAAATACGTATTTCTCTTTAATAAAGTTCTTTTTAAAAACATCCAATAATGAATTTCTCTATGGGATATTCGGACGTGTATGTAAGTATACGTAAATATTTAAAATTAATTAGAATTGATTGGTTATCGGCTTCAGCCAACTTCTCAGGGTTTTCATCAAGGTTTCTAGTTTCCTTTTCACAAACAAGTTTCAAATTTTACAGGAATCACGTAAAAACTACTGATCGCAAAAAGAGCAAAGGAGTTTTAAAATCCCTTCTTAATTGCTATTTCTGATTGAAGACAAAAGAAGGAATATTTATCATTTCATTGTGTAATAGTCCTGCAATCTCCAGCAATAGAAATACAAGGGAAAAGTTGAAAGCAGAAAAAAGCATATCTCTTAATGAGAAGGACATCCTTTTTCTGGTTTCCAATTTCCACCCAAACAAACTTTTCTCCTGTCGTAAATAACCAGGGAGTGGGAAAAAAGAAAATTTATATTTCTGAGTGTTTGATGGCAAAGAATTATCAGAAATTCTTCTCCTATTTCTCTCCCCTTTTAGTTCTGTTGAAATCTTGTTTGTTCTTGACTTTTAATATAATTGACAGACATCCTTTTCCAATGTGTTATCGAATTCGATCAACTAGCTACAAGTTGTATTTTGCCAGAATTGAATTTTGAGATTTCAATTAAACTTTTGCAATAGTACAAATCTCTAGGTATGAAAGGCTAGAAGATAACTTTTGTCTACCAAAAGACAGGTTATTTGAAAGTGGTAGAGTTTTCTCTCAATAAAACTCAAATTATCTTGATTTTATGAATTTTTGAAGTAAGATTTGTTTAGTTTTGCTCAATACCTGTGAGTTATGAACCAAAAATTACTTTTTCTGTCTACCCCTTTTTACTGATTAAACGTACAATGTGTACACTGTTAACTTTATGTTCGGGAAATAAGTCTCATCTATTTTAATGGTCTTTAAGTCTTTTAGTTTGAGAAAAGTTCGAATATAATATTCATTTATTTGTTATTCCATGAAAAACTTTTATAGGACCTAGAATTGCAAAAAACTTTATTTCTTCTGCATTTCCCCCTATTTGACAGGCATTCAGTGGCACAATCATACCTCAACATTCTTTGGCCCCATGAAAATGAGGCTTCCTTTGAGGCAGTTTGGATAGATAGAGAATCTCTATGAGAATAATAAGTCTCATCTATTTTAATGGTCTTTAAGTCTTTTAGTTTGAGAAAAGTTCGAATATAATATTCATTTATTTGTTATTCCATGAAGAGCCGGCCCAATAAGACCTTGAAAATGATACAAAAATATATAAATAATACCTTTAGAATAGCAAGCGCATCTAAATAGGAACCGAAACTCAATGGCCAGTGGTACAAATTCAAATTTAATTTTTCACCAAAACTTTAAATGATGAAAATATGGATACAATGTTCGAGCTTTCTTAGTAATTCAGCTGGCGACTCTCAAACTAAAATGGACTGAAAAGAAAAAATTGCTTGTTTAATATATTTTCTGTGAGTATTTTACATGCCTTTTCTCTAGTTAGTACTCGTTGATAGATTACATAAATTGTTATAATTCTAATGGCCACCCTCTTTTGAGAAACTCCGATAAAATTATATTTTTTTTCGATCTATTCCTACAGAAATATGTATAATAATACGTAAAGGTAGGAAAATTTAGGATTATGGGTGGTTGACTGTTCATGCAAATGAAGATGCATATAATTTTAAAGAGAATTATTTATCGGTTTTTAAGTGGAATTTACATATGAGGACTATTGAATAACACATTTAATAATTTATTACATGAATAAAACCCAGGTTTGGACCTTATTCAATACGCTTCATAGAGAAGTACGATTAAATAGTTATCTTTATTTTTTATTGGGAACATTATTCGTCTTGTCTTCAAATCCTCAACCTCTTCCAACTCAACACCAGAAAAAAATTTTTCCAAGAAGCTCGGCACTACAACAAAGTGAAATTTTAACCTTATACGACCAGTATGTTTTGTTTGTGGAAATTTTAACTTGAATGAACTTGAAATTGTTTATCACTATATTTTTCTTCAAACAGTAGAAGTAAGTAACATGATCTTCATCATATTTGAATTCTTGATTAAAAAATTGAAATTCTTTGTAAAAATCATAGATTCTCAACTTAATATGAACCAACTTGTGTTTCTTAACAGATTTTAGGTTCACAAATAAAAGATGATAGATTATCAGAATCCGATAAAACAAATTTCAATAGAATCGTCCACATGAACTAACTTTAGGATTAAGAAATTGAATTAACCAAGAGCATTTGAATTTTTCACGGATTTAATACACTTGTGTGTGGGCCTTCAATTCATGGCGATCATAATACCTTTTTTGGTTTTTTTTACCTTCATTACTTTCCAAAATAACAATGTCTCAATTCATTATTGACAGAAATCTTATTTATCCGTTTGATGAATTTCTATCAAAAAGTAAGAAGTCCCTTTCTACATAGAAATAGTGCCATAAACTTTATGAATGAATGATTTTTTTGATTCAATAAAAAAATATTATAAAAATCATCGTCAAAGCTAAAGTACATGGAACTATTCTCTAAAGTCTTACAAACTACTCGAATTAAATGATTTTATTTCAGTTAAATCAACTGTTAAATCCTACAGAGAGTAAAGGATGAGTCTGTACACATCTCTACTTTTGGCTATTCTTGCAGATAAAAGAAATATTTGATTTTCTTCCAAAAAAGAAAATTTAAACAATAAAAAATTATTATATATAGGGAGATCTGAGATCGAATTATAAATAATAACAATCCAAAATAACAATAAAATGAAATTAATTCTTTCTATGGTGTACTGACGAGTCCTAATAAGGACAAATCTCATTTAGATCTGCCACCTTGAGTTCAATATAATTAGACTCTCTTATGGAATTGAAACTTGCTTATCCGAATTCTGAACAATCTAGGTGTGGAGAGAAAATCTCCATCTAGTTAGATTCACATGGATAAAGAAATAACCAGTGACAACACTTTGCTAGTAGGTTTTATGTCTAAAAACAATTAAATTAGGTATTTAACATACTTTTAAAAACAAAAATAAATACCCCAAAGGGTGCAAAGTGAGTATCTAATCCATCATTCTGTAAAGAAATAATACAGACAGTGTTCTAAACGTTGGACTCTCAATGCATATGTTACGTTCAAAGTGGAAACTCGTACAGTGTATACACTGAACGTACAGTGTGTACACTGTACAACTAATTGGTCAATGTGGAAACTCGGTGTACACATTGAACGGTTGATGGTGTACACTTTGAATATACTGATTAAACGTACAATGTGTACACTGTTAACTTTATGTTCGGGAAATAAGTCTCATCTATTTTAATGGTCTTTAAGTCTTTTAGTTTAAGAAAAGTTCGAATATAATATTCATTTATTTGTTATTCCATGAAAAACTTTTATAGGACCTAGAATTGCAAAAAACTTTATTTCTTCTGCATTTCCCCCTATTTGACAGGCATTCAGTGGCACAATCATACCTCAACATTCTTTGGCCCCATGAAAATGAGGCTTCCTTTGAGGCAGTTTGGATAGATAGAGAATCTCTATGAGAAATCCTTCAGGGACTTCTTTGCGATTTTCAAGAGGTTCTCATCTTCATTTAATAGCATTTTGGATGCCCTGACTTTAGTGATAAGATTGTAATATTCCATATTGTTAAGTCTTGATGAATTTTGGGTTGATAACTTGAAACTATATCAAGTGAGAAACCTACACCTTTTTGACGCATTGTAGAGGTTTCTCAAATTAAGACTTATGGGTTACATAAGACGAATACACTGTGGTCGAAAACTTGAAACTTAATCGAAGGGTAAAACACTTACTTTTTCTTACTTGAATGCACACAAACCAGTTGATATCTGCATGGGATTATTGGAAACTGCTATTTATTCAAAAAAATTGGACTTAAAACTTGTAATTCAAGATTTAAAAAAAATTTCCAGTGTTCACATTGTACGTTTAATCAGTATATTCAAATTGTACACCATCAACCGTTCAATGTGTACACCGAGTTTCCACATTGACCAATTAGTTGTACAGTGTACACACTGTACGTTCAGTGTATACACTGTACGAGTTTCCACTTTGAACGTAACACATGTAAAGAAGCTAAGGTATTGTTCCTCTGTTTACTTATTCTTTTGTTCAATTGATCATCAAACCCGTTTCCAAAACAATGGTGAGATATCACAGGAATATTAAATTTATTGTAAATTTTACAGTGTAAAAGTATTAAAACTTCATCAATTGTTCTCTACTTTTCACATAAGGATTCATTGAGTTCCCGTGATTGAAAGATATAATCCTTGATAACTTTTCCATTTGTTGGTAAACATAGTGAGATACATCTCATAGGTTCAGGTGTTTCAAGATTATTTGATGAATTCTTGGTTGTACTTTGCGATAATATTTACAGCCTGTGAGAATTTCTGGTTTTTTAAAAACATTAAAATTTAATAATTTCATGAATCAGTGTGCAAGTTTCAAAAAATTCAAAAAGATTTTTTCACGCTTCTTTAATACACAATCGAAATCTCCTCTAGCCTATAACCTTTGGATCAACATTATCTTCATAACCAACTGTCACCTGTCAAAAACCAGTCCTAATACTCATGATACATGACTCAGGATCGATTCTCGGGTACAGTAGTTGTCTCAATAAAGAAATTTTGTTTCATTACTAGGTTAGAGAGAATTTTTAAGTCGAAATTTCTAACTTCTCTCCATTGAACTAGAGTTAATTCCAAACTTATCCCTGTTCACCAAAAAATAGAGATCTGTAAGTACTCTACTTTTGGAATATCTAAAACAAATAATTCTTACGCCTTGTGGAATTTTTATGCCTAATTTCTAGAATCAGTACAATAAAGATAACTGAATATTGAGCCTCTTCATCTAATGATACCTTTATAAATAAAATAATTCAGTCAAAAAGAGATAGGTTCATTAAACTTAATTAGGGTTTGCATACCATGCTAAAGTACTTGAAAAAAAGTGTCCTTGTGACTCATTACAATATTAGATGAGAAACATGTGTGCATATTGGATTTGGCAGGATTTTCTTCTTGTTAATAACATGTAGTCTTTCTCATAGAAGAATACAGTGCATTTCTTGTAAGCTGAAAAAAAATTTTTTTATCGATCCTGTTGAAATTGTCTCATTGTAATAATTATAATTATAATAATAATTATTATTATAATTATTACCCCCGCTAAAAGCAAACATGAAGGGTTTCCTATTAGTAACGGGTTTGGCAAATACTGCCATCTATAACTGATATTTACCGGATCATGGGAAGGAACTGCCTCGGAAACAAAGCAGGAGTAGAAGCGCGGGATTCTCATGTTCCACCGAATCTTTATCTTAAATTAAAAATTCGAGATTTTAGATTAGGTTCGATCCAGACCAAGAAAGATTATTCTCATTTTATATTTTTCAGGCCATACTGTTAGTTAGAGTTTTAAAAATCAATTACTTTTGTTAGTTTTCCTTTTTAGTTTTGAAACTCTCAAGATCTCCTAAAATTTGTCTGTAAAATACCCTGAGGTTTCTTCTTTTCGAATCAATTGTCTAAAATATTTTCTAAAATCAGACAAGGAAAAAAAACCTTTCCTCTATAATTAATTCAACTTGAGATTTCAAGACAACTTCAAATTATTGTTTTTTATTATTATTTTTGTATCGAATATTTCCTTCCTAGTCTCTTGGAGAATTTCCCCAAGTTTTTTTTCTTTATTTCATTTTTTTCTCGATTAGCTATATTTATGTAATCAGAGAGTCACAAGTGTATTAGTCTAATACTTTTCGTTAAACTACCGTCCAAATTTAAATAAATCTTCTCAACAAAATCAATCAAGAACTAAAATAATAACTAAACTTAGTTGATCCTGAATAAGCAAGAATAGACGTAGTTCTTCTTGAATTTTTTATTACATACATAATATGTATTACATATCCTATTTTAAATTATCACTGGACCATATACATTGTGGCCGCACATTGTACATTGGAATTTATAAATTATAGAAGATTCTTCTCTTCAGGTTTGAGTAAATCCTTAAAGATCAAACTTAATAGTCTCAGTGTTTTGAATAAATTTTTCAATCGTACATTAATGTAATTTTAGTTATTTCATGGATTAGTTTGACAAGCTTTTATCAAGAAACGATAAATCGTTACTTAAATTTTACTACCTAATTTTAAATCGTTAGAATCATATCATAAAAACTTTTGTGACATATTTAAGGTCCAAACTAGACTATTCAGATGTTCCCAAAACATTTTTATTCAGGTTCATGCTGATGACGAATATGCAATTTTTTTCAAAAACCAACCTTTAGTTTAGGAGTTATTGATACAAAGAAACGAACAATTTTGGACCCTGAAAATAGTATTTATATTTTTTATATATTTGTCTATTTTTTCACGAGTCATTCTTAAATTATCATAATTGATAAGTAGCGCAGTAATCTTGTTAATTTTATTATTTTGGATATGATGATTAGAATTTCAATACGAATTAGTCGGTACCATTCTTTCTATTCTTAGCTTTCTGATAACCGAAAAAATTCTGCTATTTCTATTCCCCTATTTCTGCCCTATAGATAGTTATAGGCTATAACTTATAGCTCATTCGAAAGAATATTGGCTCTTCTTTCAGAAATGTGGCCAATAAATTATTTTTAGTTTCTGTTAGACAGAATTATGGCTTGATAAAATTACCTGTCCCATATATGACCCACTGGGGCTTGAAGGGTTAAGAAACTCACACTCATAAGTTATAAATCCATGGAATGCTTATTTATGATTCATATGACATAAAATCTTGAGAATCTTCCAATGGTATTCCAGAAAAACCTGTTCAATTCAGTGATTAGTATGATTATAAAAATTTCAGATTAACATGAATAAAATCTAATTTTTTCTCATTACATTATTTAGAATTGATATAATAGAAATGAAAGATTTCCACAGTTTTTTTGAATATAACTCGATTTTTTTCAGGTGACTTTATGTTTCTAAAATAAAATCGTTATCTAAATTTTAATCAAATATATTTCATATCTGATTTTAGTTGAAACAATAATTAGCATTCAGGGAAATAATACAGTTTGGGTGTGTTTTCAACCAAAAAAGAGAGTAAACGTTACTGCACCCAGGGCAATTTTCCGCTACCCAAAAATCCAATCATACTTGTTGTAATCACAAGATTAGAAATTATTCCAAAGACACAGAAAAATTGCTTTCTGATATAATACGTTTTTTGACAACTTAGCATATAAATGCCTACATGTACTTATTTTCGACATGATTTATTCATTCTATATAAGCAATAAAAATTTAAATTTCAGACTGCAAGAAAATTACTTTTTAGAAAAATCTAGGCTGACATTTTCTTGCGTATAATAAGAACCATAGTAGAATAATAAGTTTCTGTCCAACTAAAGCCATTAGTTGCGGAAGAACTGGATGGGCTAGAACACATTCATTCATTTAAAGTTATATAATTGAGAAGGCCTCTTATTCTTCAAAATTTTCATTGAATTTAATCAGTAGTTTTGATTTTGAAAAAAATATGATTTTAGCTGAAAATAGTATTTTTAACTTGAACAGGAAAAAAAATAGTTTTCAAATAATTTTTGAAGATTTATGAAAACGGCTGCATTTTGTTTACTAAAGTCTACTCAAGATGAGAATTTAATTCATCACTCATTTTATATCTATTCAGGCTTGAGTAGTAGCGGCTTTTATCAATCTTATTTAAAGTTTAACATAAAAAAGCTTTTTGATTAAAAAATCAGAAATAATTTTAATCTTGATTGATCAATATTAAAAAACAGTTTTATAATTGGCGTGTATATTCGTTCTGTTTTTGAGTTTATCTAGGAAATTTACCTAGATTGATATTCGCTCTGGCTCTTCTATTTTCTATGCACTTGAGTAAAATTTTTATCTAGATTGTATCTAGTTTTAAAAAAATCATCTAATAAGAGTAGAGAAAAGCATTAATTTATTTTCGATAATTTGCTCTATCAATGCAATAGGGCATCTTAATTCTGTATTGTACAGTGTATACCACTCATTGTTGTTCTTTGATTCATTTACATGTATTTATGCCCACAAGTATTACGTATGTATTGAATCCAAAATTTATTTTTGTTATCCAAAGTAAATTTTACAAAGATGATCTGTGTATATGAATGAATTCCGATACTTCCTTAAGAGAGATACACAAATTTCTATCAAAATGTAATAAATTGTCGCTATAATAAATAAAAGACACATAGGAAAGATATCTAAGAGAGAGCAACAAAAGTCCAACATAAAAATGGAATCCCTTCCATGAACTGCTAATGAAATGTAGATTCAATGTTTGTGTGTCTGTGTGTGAAAAAGAGAGAAACCTTGCAAATATCATTATTATTATTAATAATTTGGTTTGAATAAACAAAAATTGTATTTTATCTCTGTCCAGCCTCCTATATTCTTATTTACATCTATAAACTGAATCTTCCTTTTAAATCAAGAAACCGTAATGTACATGAATGTATCGAGTTGAATCAATGACTTGAATCACATTTCCTTTTTCAAATTGATAGGAAAAACATGTTGCATTTAATTTCACAATATGATCAAGGCTAGGAGCATTAGTAGGAGATTTTAAACTAAACTAAACCCAAAAGGTTCAAAATATGGTGCTGGTAGGTTTTAGATTTGATCCAAACTTTACTATGGCATAATGGTTTGATCATTTTTCCATTGAATGCGAGAATCCTTTGGTTAGAAAGTCTCATGGCGCTACAATTTTTAAGTGCTGTACCATTTGTATAAGAACTCATTCTAAAATACCTCCGTAGGTATCCTACTATCAAAAAGGTATTCATATCCTCTCTACCTCTCTAAAAAGGTTTTTCAAACTAAGGTTGGTTGATATGAAGTTGGGAATCTACGATTTTTACAGAAATCTCGATTTTTTCATAAATAGTTCAAATTTTTTAAAGATTTTTTGGAATCCTACTCATGTTGCCCACTCTTAATGATTGAAGAAAAAAATTCTGGAAAAAAAATTTTCTATGAAAAATATGATCATTTTTCAAATTTCGATTTGGCGCAAAAATTCCATTATTTTGAACTTTGAACATGGAACTCAAAATTTTTATTGATTTGAAAATGGGATTGTCGCCAAAATATGTTTTTTAAGATCTTAAAATCAATAAACAAGACGAGACATCCCAGGTTTCTTTTATTGTAAGTTAAAATTATTTTCAGAGATTTTGAATAATTAAAAATCAAGAAGATCGGATGACATGAGTTTTTAATCAACGAAATAATTACACGACAGTTACATGTTATACATGTAAAGAGTCTCTAATAAAAAATCAGTCACCCCTTGTAAGTAGTTGGACCATCTTTTTGCTATTGAACTCCTAAAAATAAAACTACGTTGGAAATAAATTTTTTCAATAATTTTAACACAATTTGAAATACTTTATACCATTGAATCCATTTTACGATCGGGTATTTCAAAATTACCAAAATTGAATTCCTGAAGTCTACCCCTAATGAGTAGTTATGATTGGCCAAAGGCCATTTATTGAGAATGACTTACACTACTATCTATACTTTATCTATTCTGCCTAAAATGATGTTTTAGCCCCAAAATAACTTTTCATTACTAATGACTCATTAGTAATGAGGGATTGACGGTTCACCAAGGCCAATGCAATCTTCTGTTATCTATGGATGCTTTATCTAATGGATATTTTATTGATAGATTGTACATGGGTGTCAATAAAAGAGGATCTTTCAATTAAATTTAGGATCATGTAAATAGAATCAATGTGTACTGTACTAATAATAAATCCATCATGATTACCACACATTAGATAATTACAATACTATTATATTGGATAGAAGAGAGAATAGAACAGAACAGCAATTATTGTTATTACTACCAAACAGTCGTAACTATAACCCATATTATTTTATCCCCCATAAGGTCAGGTTCATCCAGCGACATTCATGTATTCGTTTTTACATGAATACATCAAAAAGAAGTAAATAAACAAAGTAGATCTTAATCCAGAATCCATAATTTATTCTAGGGGGGACAATGAATTTGTTTTGTCTTTTGACACTTTTGTTCTAGGGCTGTATATTTTTGATAAATGAAAATTTTATTAGAATACACACCCAGCTGCGTACTATGAAGTTACAAAATTTTTAAAAATCTATGTACATTTCAGGAAATGAAAAACATGATATCTCTTTTTCTCCAAAATTTAATTATGATTTGTACTTCTTGCCTTATTTTGAAGTAAAATCATCTTATTGATCCAATATTTATGTACCTCGAACTATAAGATTATAAAATACTAAGAAAAAAGTAGAGTTGTAAAATAGAATAGAGCTATAGCTGATTTGGTTGAGATATATCTTTAAGATATTTGCGCCATCATATTTAGCAGTAATTTATCTAAATAATTGACAGACTGATGGCTAGAGTGGGT
The DNA here is from genome assembly GCA_012064415.1 of Gyrodactylus bullatarudis. NCBI lineage: Eukaryota > Metazoa > Platyhelminthes > Monogenea > Gyrodactylidea > Gyrodactylidae > Gyrodactylus > Gyrodactylus bullatarudis. The sequence goes on from SSNU01000226.1 coordinate 290,677, forward strand.
CTCTCCTGGAATTTTAACCTTACAATCAGCTAATATTAAATCTAAATTATCAAATAGAAATAATTTCCAAAATTAAAATTTGATTAATTTAAAAGGTCTTGTCTACTCTTACCTTCCTCATAAGTTCAGAGACAAATAACAGTAATTTAAAAAGCTTTAGTTAATAATACATGAAACACAAGTGAGCTTGATAATAAATTATGTAATGAATAATAATATGGTCTGAATGAGATAGGAAAACCCTAATTAAAACTTGAATTATGTATCTAAAATATTTAATCAAAAATACATAAAGCTATTCTCGATGAATTTGGGAATATATATGATTTTTATAAAAATCTCATTTTTTCATCAAGGTATCGAAATTTTTAAAAGATTTTTTTATAACTGATTCAAAATGTACTGATTTTAGAAAAAAAAATTTGAATGAAAATTTTTTTTGGAAAATTTTAGAGACATTTTTAAATTCGAGATGGCGCAATTTTTCATTTATTTAAACTTAGAGTTGAAAATTTTTGTTGATTTCAAGGTCTGAGAGAAATCAAAAGTTATTTTTCAGGATCATCATTAGACAAAGAAAATAATTACTCTTATTCATTTTTTCGATAAAACACACCATTTAGGTGCGAAAATCTACTTCCCATTTTTCGATCATTTTTACTGCTTGGAAATTGATAAACCGGGGTGATCCAAGATCATTTCAACATTACGGGTTTTATCATAAATTGAATAAGAGTAAATATTTTCTTTGTCTAATGATGATACTGAAAAATAACTTTTGATTTCTCTCAGACCTTGAAATCAAAAAAATTTTCAACTCAAAGATTTCAAAAATTCGAATCTTAAAATGTCTCTAAAATTTTCCAAAAAAAAATTTTGTTCAAATTTTTTTCTAAAATCAGTAAAAGTGTACATTTTAAATCAGTTATAAAAAAATCTTTTAAAAATTTCGATACCCTGATGAAAAAATGAGATTTTTGTAAAATTCATATACAAAAATTCATCGAACATAGCTGTAGTTTGACAGAATTCTCTTAGAAGTTTGATTCTGATAGGAAAGATTAACAAGACTTTAGAATTCTGAGGTGAATTTGATTTTTTAATTTTGATAAAAAGCCATTAGTTGACTGGATGCAACTGATTTGAACGCTAATTTGAAGATGTTAATTTTGAAATTTTTCATCAAGAATCTTACGGAGTTATGAATAACTTATCCGATAAACTTAGTAAACTTCGAAATCTATGATTTCTACAAAATTCTCAATATATTTTATCAAAAAATTGAAAATCCAGGTTCACTTCTACTCATTAAAATATTTTGAAAAAAGGTTATTCAGAGTTGGCACCAAATTTTCAAGGGTAAAGGTATCCAAAACGAGATAATAAAACGAATAACGCAATTAAGTTTTCATAACAAAGAACTATCAAATTTTTCACGTCGTAGTAAAAGTGATTGAGTTAGGTCCCACTGGAAAACTTTTAGTGAATTTGATTTTCTTGTCTAATTGTGATCCTAAAAACCATTTTTTATTACCATCTAACATTAAAGTCAAGATAAAATTTTAACCCAAAATTAAAAAAATGGAACGTTGATAGTAACTAATTAAATGAAGAATTAATATTTTTTTTAAAAATCACAGTTTGCTCTTTTCATATCGATTAGATTCAGAGGCTACTATTTATTCTGGAAAGGCAGAAGATTTATAAAATTAATTAACTAACTGTTAGTCTCTTTGCAGGAATTATGAATGACATTTTCAAATTGCTGAGAGCTAAATATGGGAAACTTGAAAGTGAATTACAATTTTATTTCTTATAAAGGGTAAACTTACATAAAGGGAAATAAAACCCTTTTTTGGTGAAGAAAGAGGTAGACAAAAAAGTATTTTAATGTTGCTTTCAATAAAAAAACCCAAGAACAACTTGCAAAGGAAATGTAAAAGTTTAATTCAGTGATGCCTCTCACGGTATACTTTTTTGATAAGAAATACATAGAGACTCTTCACTAGAAATAGAGAAAGACATAATAATTTATTAGAAAAAAAAGATAATAAATTCATAACAGGTCTGTATAAAAGTCAGACAAGAGAAAAACCCGTTTCCTACACACTACTGCCGAGAGTGTTTTTTCAAAATAAATTCTGCCAAATGAAAGACGCCAATTGACATTATATGAATAACTGAAGCTACCTGATTAATATGAAAATGGAATTTTATGGCTTTTACGAAATTCTCAATTTTTTCCATGAAGAAATCGAGTTTGATCAAAATCTTTTGGAATCTAAATCATGAAGCCCACTACGATATGAAGAAAAAAACAATCTCTGAAGAAATTATTATTTCAAATACTATACCGTTACTATGGATTAAGAAGTTTGGATAGAGATTTCAATGAAATAAATGTCCTCTAAAATTTCAGTCGATTTTTGGTCTCAAGAGAACCAATGAAAATAAAGCTTCATTCACCAAAAACATCTTTCGTTTGTTCTTAAACCCAGCACGAGTTTAAGTCAGCAAGATCAAACTGTATTTCTAAATTTTTTTCAATATAAAATTAAACTCGAAATCAAAAAAGAGAAGTATTTAGTCTATGAAACTGAAAAAAAAATCATTAACTAAAAGGCGAATATTCGAGCATTGAAAAATAGTACATAATAGACTTGAACGGAATTTTGCAAAATTAATTAAATCGCCCATCTATATGACAAATCTAATCTTCAAGTATTTTAATATGATCCCTCGAAATTTCGCTCCAAAATAACTGTCCATGCTTCTGGAATAATATTAAAAAAATTGTGAAAATTTTCAAATTTAGAACGATTTTTATTGTTTTATATTTATAATTTTGAATTCACATTATTTCTTTACATAAAATTGTAAAAATGACTTGAATCCTATTAAAATAGTTTTTTTCAATAGCTTAAAACGAAATTAATCTTATTTTTAATGAATATTTCAATTTTGATAGGTCAAAGAACGTTTTAAATTTAAAAAGTTTCACAATCTTGTTTATCTTATTCCAGAAGCATGGAAAGGTTTTTTGAAGCTAGATTTGGTGAGATAATTTTTGAATACTTGAGGAATAGATTTGTCATATCGATGGGCGATTTAAGTAATTTTGCAAAAATTCGTCTAAGTCTAGTACATAATAGTGTATTAAATTTTTCAAAAACATGTTTGAAATTTCAACGAAGTATATCGAATTATTTCATCTTCAACAAGCTAACAACTAGCTATTTGAATTAGGCCTGAAACAGAAAATGACCAGATAAAATTTAAACTACCTAAAAGACTCTAAAAGTTCATCTTCACTCTGTTATTTCGGATGAGTCAATTCTTTGGTGGAAAGAGAAAGTGATTTTCTTTTCTAACAAAACAACGAAAACAATTTTGTATCCATGTCTAAGAAATCTCTGCGTGAGAAAAATCAGTTTCAACGAAAAGAGATGAAACATAGACTCTCTCATTGTTACAAATCATTTTCATAATGAAATATGGCACCCATCTCTTTAGTTGTGATAATAATACAACAATAAGGGAATGTACTTTAATTTAGTTTTGGCTTAGAAAAAAGGGCTATTTCTCTAGACTTGTTATATTGGTGGAAATCAGAGAGATAAGAAAGCTTAAAGGGATAAAGTGAGACATTAATCTCGAAAAATTCTTTTATTTAATTTATAAATAGAAGAAATTAATTTAAAATACAGGGAGGAAGAGAATTAATTAAAACTTTTTTTTCAAAATATATAAAGAAATAGACAGATAAGTTGAAATCATGTGAGGGTAAGACGCCAAAAAATTTATTCTTGTTGAGAGAGAATGATATAAATCTTGTTTCTTTATCAATACTCAATCTTCATTTAGCTATTGGCTATTCTCGATGAATTTGGGAATATTTTAAAGATTTTTTTTCAATTTGTGAAATGGAACAAACGTAATTTTTCACCAATAGAGAATGAAACCATGTTTTGAAAGAATCGACAATTCGAACTGATCTTGGATCATCCTTGTTAATTCATTTTCAAGCAGTAAAAATAGTCGAAAAATCGGAAGTAATAATGGACTGTTTCTTAAAATTTCTACGCACAATTTTTTTCCCTATCTATTGATGATCCTGGAAGTTAATGTTTAATCCTCTCACATCTTGAAATCTACGAAAATTCCGGCACAAAATTTGAAAAGTTGAAAAATAGTGGAAACTCCACAATAAAAATTTTTCGAATCGGTTTTTTATAAACCCTTAATAAAATTATGAACCTTGATGAAAAAATCTAATTTTTCTAAACATAATAGCTGTCGTGAAATTTTGCCCGAGATATAATTAATATACTTGACAAACTTTTCTTCAAGTGAGTTTGAAAAACCATATTCTTAGTTCGTTTTTTATCAAATTTTTCTCATATGTAAATTTTTTAAACGATGCAGTATTGTATCCGAATTGCGTAAGAAAATGGTTGAAAATTTATGCTTCCGGCATTCAAAATAGCGCTAATAATTAAGTGCTCATCTAAATTTTAATTCCTCATTGACTTACTGTCATGATATTGACATGAATTTAATCAATTATTATTGTTATTTCCAATTAAATTTTTTGCTTTTTACTTTAAATCTTTTACACGATGTATTTAGAAAAAAAGTAAAAACTCAATATGAAATCGTCATAAATTCCCATCATCATATTATATTGCTTTAGATTAGGTTTGTATTGATTGATAAAGAATATAATATAATTCCAATTACTGTACATTGTACAGTGTATAAGAGTCATAAAGAAAATAGATGAATGAAAGAATAATAAGCGATCAACGTTTTAATTCGCCAAGTCTCTTCCATCTTAATCGCCGAATCACAATTCTCTACCAAGTTGATCAGAGCCTCAAAAGTCGCGCCAGGGAAAATGATTTATCGAGCGCCGAGAGCAAAAAATATTTATAGAAAGTACAGTATTGAAAAATCTTTCCGTACTTGAATATATAAATTTTTTGAGATTTTTATTGTAATATTTATCTGTTTACATATTCAAGGTCACTTTTATCTAATAAATGACAAATTTTATTGAAAATTGGGTTGTATTGTATGAGAATTCATAAGATTTTACTTATCTCATTTCAATGGACATAACAATAATAACTGATAAGATGGTCCATCTCTATTCTCAGGGCAGTTGTCCAATATTGAAGATGTGGATATCCCATGTTGTTGTGAAAAGTAAACTTTAAAAAAAACTAATTTGAGAACAATAGAATCTATTTTGGGGTCATGTAGAATATATTCTCTATTGTTAAATTTGACCTATATACCTAATTCAAAATGTACAAATTTTCATTTCAGAGAATGTAAAACCCACCAATGTATATTCAACAAAACAATCATTAGTTCTGCATCTACGTTTGACGACTTTTACGATTTTTTTTATTACAAAAGAAATATTTAAAAAATACGGTTGAAAAAGTATTAATCATACCAATAATAATAATGAATAAAAAAATACGTCTTTTCATCATTGTGGTAGGTTTTTATTCCAAATCTTGTTTGTATGTGGAAAAATTATTCTAACCTCATCAAAATATATGCTCGACCAATAATTGAATAATGCTCTGCAGTATGGAATCCAGAATGTGATAAATGGTCAAAGAAAATTCAGACTGCATTTAAAAAAGATTCATACGCACAATTTCAGCCCCGTTCCAAACTGACCTGAAATCATCTAAAAACTGTTTAAGACTTAGAAGAGAATTAAAATCACACACTCTTATTAAATCATCACCGCTAGTCTACTTGAACCGACAAGGTCTACGCAATTATATTCCAGAATTAGGTCAGATGAAGAAACTTGCCATTTTTAATAGATGCAAAAACATTTTCAAAAAACTTAGCCGCTCAGTCTAAAACCTAAACTTAATCGAATTCATAAAAGAACTTAAAAAAGCTATAATATCTTATAATCTGAAGAATTATTTATGCTTATAAAGATAACATATGTATTGTTAAATATATATGTTACCGTGAGTTTGGGAAATCAGTGAGTGTTGGTAATTCACTAGTGTATGTTGGCAATCAGTGTATCTTTAGTGAATCTAGCTAATAAGCCCTTATTACCCAAACTCACTGAGAAAGTCAGTGAGTTCATCAACTCAACCAATTGATTAAAAATAATGAGAAAAAATGAATAATTTATTTATTGCCACAAGGAAGAGAATGATGGCATCTAGAGTTACATAAAACTTGATTCTTTT